>CM042151.1:45373902-45382721 GCA_023376005.1 Doryteuthis pealeii
ATATTTGTCTATTTTTTCATTTTCCTTTAACTTCACCCTGCAATCTGCTGGCACTGTAAAATCCACCAGTTGACAAGTTCTTTCTTTTTTGTTTATCAACACTAGGTCTGGCCTTCTTGCTGGGATAAGGTGATCCATTTTTATCGCAAAGTCCCAGAGAATTATTATTATTATTATTATTATTATTATTATTATTATTATTATTATTAGCAAAAAAAAAAAATGAAAAACCCTCCGGGCAGTGTAAAAATTAACTTTTGAAAATTATTGCTGGAGGGGGAGTTAAAAATTCAATGTTTGAGGGTTTGTACCATAAGTAAGTAAAATCATCAAATTCATTAAAGAAGTAAAAAAATAAATAAATAAATAAAACAATTTTAAATGAAAACTTAGTTCTGTCCCTCTCAAATAAAATGTTGCCTGTATATATTAATAATGAATTAAATAATTATTTTGAATATTCTACACGTGAATTTTACATAAAATCATAGGTATTTATTTATTTGTAAACTTTTTAGTTAACTTTTTGTTACTGAAAAAAGGTGAGAGTAAAAAATAATTGTAAAAAAAAACATGAATAATACCGGACAAAACTTTTGTTAAAACTTTTCAAAAAAACAAAACAATGCAGCAGACCAATTTAATGTTGCATACACAAATTCTACATATTAAGGATTTTGAATATAAATTAAATACTCATCGATAAACTTACACAATTCCTTATGGTTGCGACGTAAACAGTAACAGTTTTGGTTACAGATAGAGACAACGATGTTATTTCGTTGGAGTCTGAGTAACAATAAGTCTTCTCTGTTCTCCAGGATTCTTCTGAGTATTCGAACCTATTGCAGCAATGGGTAGTCTGGATATTGTCAATTCTTCCTCTGATTTTAAATTCCTCCAGTCTTTTTTCTAAGCTTTTTGGTACCGTTCAAAGTGCACCAACTACAATTGGTATCACTTTGACTCTCATATTCCACAGCTTTTTCAATTCTCTGGCAAGGTCCTGGTATTTGTTTATCTTTTAGTTTTCCTTCATCTTCACCCTGTGATCTGCTGGAAGAGTCTACCAGTTGAAAAGTTCTTCTTTTTTTTTGTTAATCAACACTAGGTCTGGTCTCCTGGCTGGGATAGGGTGATCTGTCTTTATCTTGAAGTCCCAGAGAATGTTGTGCATTTCCTTCTCAAGAATATATTCTGGTTTATGCATATACCCTTTTGTTGTATGGTCAAAATTTTAATTTTTTGTATAGTTCCCTATTAATCAACTTCCCAACCCAGTCATGCCTAGCTTTGTATTCCCATTGTGCGAGTTTGCTACATTCGCTTAATACATGGTTTACAGTCTCATCTCTTTCACCGCACAGTCTACACTTACTGTTTTGTTGTGTTATTATTATTATTATTATTATTATTATTATTGGTTAAATGAAGATTTCTATGAATTTCAACCATTTTTCAACTAAACTGTATATTCTATTTCAAAAGAACAATTCTGGTTTTGATTCAAAGTTCCAGAGAATATGAAATTTTCTGGAACTTTGAATCAAAACCAGAATTGTTCTTTTGAAATAGAATATACAGTTTAGTTGAAAATGGTTGAAATTCATAGAAATCTCATTTAACCAATATTAATAATAATGATAATAATTCTCAAGAACATATTCTGGTTTATGCATATACCCTTTTGTTGTATGATCAAAATTTAATTACTTTTTTGTTGCGTTATTATTATTATATTATTATTATTATTATTATTGTTGTTGTAGTTGTTGTTGTTGTTATCATTATTGGTAGAATAAATAGATTTCTATGAACTTAAACCACTTTCCCCCTAAACTGTATATTCCATTTCAAAAGAACAATTCTGGTGTTTATTCAATGAGTTATCAATTCAATGAATTATCATAGAGCTGCACAACTCCAAGAAGATGACAGGAGTTATATCATTTAGTGAAACCAGCACTGAACATGCCAGGAAATAAACAAAACAATCTTTTCTTTTTCGTATTTGTCATTCTCATGAGTCATTTTCTAATCGGAATAATAATCAGCTTAAGCAGCAGCAGTTTGTCAAAGTTCCAAATGCATGAAAACCGTCGTCCACTCTAATAATTACATCCAAAGTGTTTTTTAAAAAAAATATTGAGAATGTTACTGTAAAATGTCTGTTGGTACAGTAAGATACTACTGGGGCACACTGGTTTAGTGGTGATGATGCTTTGGCCCTGAAACCCTACGCAACCAGTGTCCTGTGTGTAGTAAAAAACAGAACCAGTGCTTAGACTTTTGGAAAGCTTTATTTCTCTTTACTCTGGCTACGATCTGACTGACGAAGTCAAAGTGCTACTTTTATAATATATTTTTATCAGATATCCAAGGGGAGGATATTAAGGAGGATTTATTGATACACTGAGTATGATGTTAAACTGCATCTAATAATTAAACTGCATCTAATAATTAAACTGCATCTAATAGTTAAACTGCATCTAATAATTAAACTGTATCTGATAATTAAACTGCATCTAGTAATTAAACTGCATCTGATAATTAAACTGCATCTGATAGTTAAACTGCATCTAATAATTAAATTGCATCTAATAATTAAACTGCATCTGATAGTTAAACTGAATCTAATAATTAAACTGCATCTAATAGTTAAACTGCATCTAATAATTAAACTGCATCTGATAGTTAAACTGCATCTAATAATTAAACTGCATCTAATAATTAAATTGCATCTAATAGTTAAACTGCATCTAATAGTTAAACTGTATCTGATAGCTAAACTGCATCTAATAATTAAATTGCATCTAATAATTAAACTGCATCTGATAGTTAAACTGCATCTAATAATTAAACTTCATCTAATAGTTAAACTCCATCTGATAGTTAAACTGCATCTAATAATTAAACTGCATCTAATAATTAAACTTCATCTAATAGTTAAACTCCATCAGATAGTTAAACTGCATCTAATAGTTAAATTGCATATAATAATTAAACTGCATCTAATAATTAAACTGTATCTGATAGTCAAACTGCATCTAATAGTTAAACTGCATCTAATAATTAAACTGCCTCTAATAGTTAAACTGCATCTGATAGTTAAACTGCATCTAATAGCCCCCGATGAAGAACCACTAGTCTAGCCAATTAATGCCGAGATTTTTATTAGAATGCTCTGATTTAGAGAATAAAGTCGTTTCCTGTCCAGTTTGCATTTGGAGGAGAATTTTGTGTTTGCACTGAATGTCAATTTTTATTCATCAGAGAAAACATAATAAGAAAATAAAATTAAAAAAATACAAACATAAATAATTAGGAAAATAAAGAATTCAACTTAAAATAATAATATAAAAAGAAAAAAATATGATAAACACACACACACACACACACACACACACACACACACACACACACACACATATACATATGTATATATTGGAGTAAAGCGGACTTGAACATGTCTTGCTAGCAAATTGAGTGAACAAGGAAGATTATGCTGCCTTTAAAGAAGCGCTATCTTGTAGCCAGGAGATCTGCCGAGACTACAATTGTATATATATATTTACTTTGTCATTAATTGTTTTATTTTTGAAGTTTCCTCCTGACATACACATACTCACAACTACCATTTATATATGTATAGATAGATAGATAGATATAACAATAAAATTACAAATGAATAACACTGGGCAGTTATTTATTAAAACTAGCAAATGTATGCACCCTTCGGGTGCAAGTATTTAGGTTTTGATGTTATAAAATATTGTATCACATTATAAACTATTTAGAAAATGATAAACTGAGGGGGTATAATCGAAAAATAGAACAGCTTTAGATTTAACTCTTCTATCATTTTCTTTCACTCCCGTCTTTCATTTTTCCTAATTTATCTATTTAGTTAGATTATGAAGTATTTAATAAAATTACAGTTCTTTCGTCTCGTTTATGGATTTCTTTTAAGATGTATCCCCGAGATCTTTGCTCAGATTCATTAAGAGAAAACCAAACAATTAGAAATCAATAATACTAAGCATATATTTATTAAAATCAAATTTTAAATATCAATATGCAAATTAGCCTTCTCGTTCAGACTGTAAACCGCTATTTTGTTGTATATATAAATACAATTACATGCTATTAGTATGTAGACCTGGCCAACGCCGGGGGTCCAGTGGCTTCGGCCCTGGATCTTTACGAGTTAATAGCGTCGATCCCAGGGGGCCATCCCCCCAGGCAACACCTGCCCCCTCGATTTAAAGGGACAGAGCTGGGTTTATTGCCCAGTGCCTGAGGCGCCCCCCTTGAGGGGGAATGCCGACGGGAACGACGCAATTTTTTCACCTGCCACTCCATGAGCTTCGGCTTGTGGGTGGTCCCACGTTAATAGGGACTTTGTGCCTGACCCGTACAAGTGGGGTACGCGGTAAATATCATGTAGATATGGTCAACAGTGGCTTCGGCCTCTGGACCATTGCTATAATTAACGGCATCGATCCCAGGGGGCCATCCCCCCAGGCAACACCTGCCCCCTTGATTTAAAGGGGCAGGGCTGGTTTATTGCCCAGTGCCTGAGGCGCCCCCCTTGAGGGGGAATGCCGACGGGATCGACGCAATTTTTCACCCGCTACCCCACGAGTCTTGGCTTGTGGTTGGTCCCACATAAATAGGGCCTTTGTGCCTGACCCGTACAAGTGGGGTACGTGGAAAATATCATGTAGATATGGTCAACAGTATTAATAAGGTATAACAATTTTATCAATAATTGAGGTTTAAATAAAAATAAATTCTTGGTAAATGTGACGTCAATAACTAAGGGAATTATGACTTGAATAGTGATCTAGTTTCGGTTACAGACAGACAAACACACAATCTCCATTATAATAAGAAAGATATGCGTTTGTTTCTGAATTTTAAAACTATTATGTAAACTAGCAAATATATGCACCCTCCGGGTGCAAGTATTTAAGTTTTGATATAATAAAATATCATATTAAATTAGAAAGGCTAATGAAACTGACTAAGAATGCAGATAAAAAGATCTGCAACAGAGGGGGTATAATCGAAAATAGAACAACTTTGAAACTAACTATTCCATCATTTTCCATTACTCCCCTCTTTCATTGGTAAATTTTCCTAATTTAACTATTTAGTTAAAATAGGAAGTAAAGGATAATATTACAGTTTATTCTTCTTGTAAATAAATTTCTTTTAAAGATTTATCCACGAGATTTTTGTTTATATTTCTTAAGATAAAACCAAACAAATAGAAATCAATAATACCAAGCACATATTTATTAAATCAAATTTTAAATATCAATATGCAAATTAGCCTTCCGTTCAAAACTGTAAACCGCTATTTGTTGTATATATAAATACAATTGCATGTTTAGTACGTAGATATGGTCAACAGTATTAATAATGTAAAACAATTTTATTAATAACTGAAGGTTTAAAAGAATGAAATCATGGAGAATTTGACGTAAATAATTAAGGGAATTGTGACTTGAATAGTAATATAGTTTCGGTTACAGACAGAAAAACACACAATCTCCATTATAATAAGATTGTAGATATGAGGCTTTGAAACATCCCAGAGTTAATAAATAAAAATGAAAAATAGGAAATGTGAAGATGATTTATTGATATTTGTAAAAATATGATATAAACATTTAATGTTTTTGATTGATGTGTACATATCAAATATTTATCTAAACTTAAATATGTATCAAATATTTATCTCCATCTTTTTCAGGACAATACAATTATTGACTGTTGATGTTATTCATAGTAGAAATCTTCAACAAAATTACGATGCGTGGTGTGTTGGTTATTATCAAAGGAAATGAACTCAGCAACCTGAGTTCAAATCCTGGATAAAGCTGTTTTCATTTCACGTTGAGTGGGATGCTAGAGGACATCTTGCCTGTGCCATTTTTAGTAATAATACAAGGTGACTTATTTTTTTCTCGTGACATTTTTATTTTCCCATAAGTCAAACTGCCCTGAGTGAGAGACACATCTCGCTCTGTCAACACATTGTTCCAAACTCACTCCACACTCTCCCCTTTCACTCCTACTCTTCCACACTTTGCCATGTGATGTGTCTCGACTGATAGAAAAATGCTATGTGATGTTGTGCCGATTCATCTTAAAAACTTTCCATGCTAATCTACATATAATTCTTATATTTGTCGCACTTTCCATTCACTCTCTCTCTCTCTCTCTCTCTCTCTCTCTCTCTCTCTGAATTATGGTACAACATCCTAGCTGTGGTAAACAGGTTGGGTAAAAAGGGCACTCCATTATGGTATGATAGTTAGCAAGGTCGTCTCACAGATCTATTACTACTAAGGAAAGGTATGCTTTCAAATATTCTCCCTCCAGCAATGGGTAAATAGTAGGAGAGAGAGTGGGATCTTTAACCTGGATTTGGCAACCGGTCTAGAAGAAGGAAAACTCTGAATTCAAACCTGTTAAATTCTGCTTAAGAAACTGACCATGTGCCACATTCTGCTCATGTGGAGGGGTTGGTAAATATATATAATGGCTAGCAAACTAGCCTAGAAGATCATTATTGGTGAGTATGATTCTATCTGGATGCTCCATACTTCTGACCTTGTACCACCCTATGCTTAGTAAATGAAATGAGTGCCATTCGCTATGGTTAAATAGTAGAGCTGATGGGGCTCTTTAGCTTTGGTATGGCAATCAATCTAGGAGAAGGAAAACTCTGAATTCAAATCAGTTAAACTTCATTTGAGTAATTGAGTCACATCTTACAAGAGCAGGACTACTTGAAACGTAAGGGCTAACACGCCGGTCAGTGACATTGTAGTGAGTTCAAACTCCAATCACACTATTATCTTCCATTTCGGACAAATATCCTTTGGGAAGATATGAACCACTTTATAAGCCCAGCTTTGAGTTCAAATCATTTTGTTCTTTCTCTCTCTTTCTTTTTCATCATTGCTTTCTTTCTTTCTTTCTTTCCTTCTTTCTTTCTTTTTTTCTTGCTTTCTTTCCAATTTATTCTTTCTTTCTTTCTTTCTTTTTCATCATCTCTTTATTTATTTATTTCATTTCCATCATTGCTTTCTTTCTTTCCTTCTTTCTTTATTTCCTTCTTTTTTTCTTTCTTTCTTTCTTTCTTTTTCATCATCTTTTTCTTTCTTTCTTTCTTTCTTTCTTTCTTTCTATCATTGTTTTTTTCTTTCTTTATTCCAATCTATTCTGTCTTTCTTGCTTTCTCTCCCATCATTTTTCTATCTTACTCTCTTTCTTTTCCATCATTGCTTTTCTTTCTTTATTTATTTCCTTCTTATTTTTCCATCTTTCTTTCCTTCTTTCTTTCCAATCTATTCTTTCTTTCTTTCTTTCTTTTTCATCATATCTTTCTTTCTTTCTTTCTTTCTTTTCCATCATCTCTTTATTTATTTATTTATTTCCTTCTTATTTTCTTTCATTCTTTCTTTCTTTCTTTCTTTCTTCCCATCATTTTTTCTTTCTACCCCCAGCTATGGATAAAATTGTTAAGATTTTATGGGCCATCCTTTAGGCTTCAAGCAAGGCACTTGTCCAGCGGAAATCCTTGGTAAAGAATCCTTTGGTTGTTCCTTGGTGCTCCTCGGCATTTCAAGTCCATCATTATTGCAAATGAACATCTCTCAGTATCAGTGATTAAGTAGTCAACCAGCCACGCAGTCGGGCTGTTGATTGGCTGAAGTTTAAACTACGTGACCTCGCTTAGTCTATAAATTTAAGTGGTGTATTGTAGCACGGCTTATATACCAACAATTTCCAACACTACTATTCTTCTGTTTCCAGGAGTTATTCAGTCTGCTTCAAAATAAAATTTCTTAAAAAGCCTTGTAAATCCACAGAGGCGAAATATTAATTGAATGTAAGGATTTTTTTTATTCAATGTGGTTCTCAATTTTTACTCACACACACATACATCTATCTATATCTATCTATATAATATATATATATATATATATATATGATCAGCTCCCCACTTTACCGCACATATGTGTTACTAATATGCTGAGTGAGTGAGGGCTGGTATCGAACCTGGAAACTCGTGGTTCCAAAACAGATGCTCTATCGACTGATATAAACCTTTGTAAAGGACTGAGCTGGCAAAGACTGGTATTGAACCAGTAATCTTTTGATTCCTGGGCAAGTGCTCTATCGACTGAGCTAAAACGGCCATGTAGTGGAGACATGTAGACGTATTTTTCTTATCTTAATATTAATCCATTTTAAAGGACACCATTATTATTATTATATTATTATTATTATTATTATTATTATTACATTATACTCCTTTTGAGTTTTCACATCAGCATTCTGATGGTCTTTCACTGGAGTCTGAGTGACAGCAAGTCTCCTCAGGTCTCCAGGACTCTTCTGAGTATTCTGGCAGATTGCAGCAGTGCAGTGTTCTGAATGGTTTTTATTATTATTATTATTATTTATTATTATTATTATTATTATTATTATTTATTTAAATACGCAATGACTGAACTATACCTATGACTGAACTTCCTATTCCAGGTTCGTTGTCATTAGCATTCCAATGAGAATGGCCATTATCAGACCAACCAAAGTAGTTGACTTCCTTGCGCATTAAGGGTCTTTTTTCCTGTTGCATCATTTAAATAAGATTAAACTTCCCACTTTACATTAACTGTTTGTCAATTTCGTCATTCCGAAGTAAATCATACCTAAAGATCGTTTTTGTATATCCCAGTCACCCAGGAGAATCGGTTTTTCCTCCAGCTGTAATCGCATAGAATGATTCTCCTTCC
>CM042151.1:45382821-45425321 GCA_023376005.1 Doryteuthis pealeii
GGAGCACACTAACCCCATGTATCGTGGCGAGCCCTCCCTGGCGCCGCAGACCCTCCCCCCTCTCCTCTTCTCTCTTCGTACTCTCGTTCACTGAGGGTAGGATAGGGGGCGACTCTTCTCATTCCATTGTGTTTAGATTACCATATCTCCACCCTCTCTCTCTTCTTCCCTCTCTCTCCTTCGGGGGGCATTACTGACTCCTCGAGTATCGCATAAATTTTGGATGTATTAACGAATGATCCCCCCCTGCATCTCGTCGATCTCGAGGGGATGAGGGCATTCTCTATTCCATGACATTTGATGATACCAAGGAGAATGACCCGAACCTGACGGAAAGAAGAAGCACCCCGTAAAGGAGGATGAGGAGAGAGAGATCCAATGAAAGGAAAGTCAGGAAAAAAAAGGAGAAAAAAGAAAAGAGCTAATGTTGGTTTGTAATCTTTGTTAATGCAATTTGAAAAAAATTACAGGTTTATTCAATGCCCAATGCGATCCTTGTAGAAGGAAACAGTAGTGGTACTACTTAATCCATAGCTGTGGAAGGAAGGAGTTCTATTTTCCCAAGGGTGTTAGTACGAAAAGTGAATAGCACGACTAAACATTAGAACTTGCTGACTACGATGTCACAGGCCAGCATATTAGTCATAATGCTGCGGAGGGACTTCGCCAGGAGCACAAGTATGAGAGAGAGAGAGAGAGAGAGAGAGACAGAGGAGGGGGGTATCAAAAAGCATAGAAGGGAGGAATGTCAGAGGGAGAGAGAGAGAGAGAGAAGAGAGAGAGAGGAAGAAATGAAGATAGAAAAAGAAAGTGTAAGAAAGAAAAAGAAAGTGTAAGAAAGAAAGAAAGAGAAGAGAGAGAGAAGAAAGATAGAAAAAGAAAGTGTAAGAAAGAAAAAGAATGAAGAGAGAGAGAGAGAGAAGAGAGAGAAAAGAGAAGATAGAAAAAGAAAGTGTAAGAAAAGAAAAGAAAGTGTAAGAAAGAAAAAGAATGAGAGAGGAGAGAGAGAATTTGCTATAAAAAGTATGGAAGAGGGAATGTCCTAGTGAGAGAGAGAGAGAGAGAGAGTGTGAGAGAGAGAGAGTGTGAGAGAGAGCGTGTTTGTTATGTGGTGTGTGTGAAAAAGAGAGAGAATAATGTATGAGAAAGAGAAAGAACTTATGATGAAGAGAGTGTGTTTGTGTGAGTGTGCCAAAAGAGAGCGTGAAGAGAGAGAGAAGACAGACAAGAGAGAGAGAGAGAGAGAGAGGGGGAGAGTGTTTGTGTGTGTGGAGAAAGAGAGATATAGACTGTGAAGAGAGTGGGAGGGGAGAGAGTGTGTGTGCGTGTGAGTAAGATTGTGCGAAAAAGAGAGAGATAGTGTATGAGAAAGAGAGAGAACGTGAGGGTGTGTGTGTGTGTGTGTGTGTGTGTGTGTGAGAGAGAAAGAGAGACAGGAGGAAAGTGTGAGAAAAGAAAGAGAAATGAGGTGTGAGAGAAAGAAAGGAAAGTGAGAGAGAGAGAGAGAGGATGAATATGGAAGCTAGAGAGGGAGGGGTATTATAGAGCGGGTGTATTATAGAGAGAGAGAGATGGGGTGGCGATACAAAGCGAAAATTAAATTTTGAAGGATGATGGATCTTGAATGCAGATATGTTGATGCATGCACATGCATTAAAATGACTAGGTTAGGAAAACAAAAAGAGTCTGACAGGCACAAATTAAAACGACAAGGGGGCACGAGGGGGAGGTGGGGCTCGGAGAGCACACGACATACACACACACACACACACACACGTTACACACAGGAATCGATGCTAACGCACACATTAACTCATGCATACCCATTTATAAAACACTTCACATCCATGAGCTCTCACACACGAATACACAGTTTTGAATGCACACTCGCACACACAGTTTTGCACACACAACACACAAACATTACATACACAGATAATATGCACACGTATATGACTTGTGCATGCAAATCTGAATTTTAAAACATTTTTAAATTCAGCCTGTTTTTGTTTCTTTATATAATTGCAAATCAACCTTCGTGAGTTATTAATAGCAAAGCTACACTCGTATATATTACCAACCCCTCCACTCGAGTAGGATATGAACACAAGGTCAATTTTCTTAGCGGAGTTTAACAGGTTTGAATTAAGAGTTTCCTTCTCCTAGACTGGTTGCCTAACCAAGGTTAAAGAAACCAACTACCCTATTTACCCATAGCTGTAGGATAGTTATATACAAGGCGTGTCAAAAAAAGTATCGAGATCTTTTCTACTTTTTGACACATCTTGTATTCTGAAATAAAATAATGTACCACAAACTCCTGCTAACACCAACAATTGACCACCCCTCCCCTATTCACGACCTCCTAATTCACCAGTATGAAAATGTTCACCGTTGAAGCAAGAACCCAATCCAACGTCCCGAAGAAGGTCTAACAGACATGTAGAATATTGTTAATTGTTATTCTGTGTTACTTTCACCCTTAGCCAGGATTGAACCTGCAGTCTGGAAATGACTGTTACAGATTGTTAACTATTGGACAGTGGAACAGTCAAACATCTCCTCAGCTTAATGGACTCTTCCTGACAGTAGTGGCAGTAATTATTTAAGCTGTTATAGTGGGTTCATTGGAACTAGTAACTGCATGGTTAGGCTTGGCCAGTCACATTGCTCAAACCAATTGTTGACTGTCTAACTGACTATCTTGGTAAATACAGCTTTAAACTCGGCCCTTTTATGACATCTTGTATTCTAAAGAAAATTAACGTTCCATTCATTGTTCATTTCTATCTTGGTAAATACAGCTTTAAACTCGGCCCTTTTATGACATCTTGTATTCTAAAGAAAATTAACGTTCCATTCATTGTTCATTTCTATCTTGGTAAATACAGCTTCAAACTCGGTCTTTTTATGACACATCTTGTAGTCTGAAAAAAAGAATTAACTCCCCATTCATTGTTCATTTCTATCTTGGTAAATACAGCTTCAATCTCGTTACTTTTATGACACACATTGTACGTACATTTTTCAAAGGTATTAGCGTTATGTGAAATGCAAATAGCCTCATCCAGGATTTGAATTTGGGTCACCGAGTTCATTTTATACGACAATAACCAATACCTGACGGCTCGAAAGCCATCCTTGTAGAACAACAGCAATTGTACTATTTAACTCATAGCCGTGAATTCAGCCTGCATCCACGAATAAACACATACATGAACTCATGCACACACATATGCATAAGTGCATAAACCCATACAAAAACAGATACACATATACATACACGCTTACTTACGCACATGCACACAAACACTCATCAACTTATTACATAGAAACGTATGTGGAAAGGTAAACAAACACGGGATGTTGTACAAAATGGATGTTTATTGTGGGTAGTGATGTCGACGTTATAAAATGTCTGTCTTATTGAAGTAAGTCAGTTAGACAGTCAACAATTGGTTTGAGCAATGTGACTGGCCAAGCCTAACCATGCAGTTACTAGTTCTCCAATGAACCCACTATAACAGCTTAAATAATTACTGCCACTACTGCCAGGAAGAGTCCATTAAGCTGAGGAGGTGTTTGACTGTTCCACTGTCCAATAGTTAACAATCCGTAACAGTCATTTCCAGACTGCAGGTTCAATCCTGGCTAAGGCTGAAAGTAACACAGAATAACAATTAACAGTATTCTACATGTCTGTTAGACCTTCTTCGGGACGTTGGATTGGGTTCTTGCTTCAACGGTGAACATTTTCGTACTGGTGAATTAGGAGGTCGTGAATAGGGGAGGGGTGGTCAATTGTTGGTGTTAGCAGGAGTTTGTGGTAGGAGTTCTTTTTTTTTTTTAGCCCAGATGGGGTGTGTAGCTAGTAATGTTCTGTTAATGATGCAACAGGTGTTAGGGGTTGAAAGAGGTTGTGGGTGGGTCATATGCACTGGGTTTGGTGGAGATATAGTAAGTCATGTACAAATGGTAAATGGTAGTGGGATTTGTTATAAGTGTGTGTGTCTATATATTTATTATCATTATTATTTATATATACTAGCAAATATATGCACCCTCCGGGTGCAAGTATTTAAGTTTTAATGTAATAAAATATTGTATTAAATTAGAAAGGCTAATGAAACTAAATAAGAATACAGATAAAAAGATTTGAAACAGAGGGAGTATAATAAAAGATTTGAAACAGAGGGAGTATAATAAAAAAATGGAACAACTGAAACTTACTCTTCCATCACTCTCGTCTTACATTGTTATTTTTTTTCTAATTTAAGTATTTAGTTATAAGAGGAAGTAAAGAATAAAATGACAGTTATTTTATCTTGTTAATGGATTTCGTTTAAGATTCATTGAAGAGATTTTTGCTTATATTCATTAAAATAAAACCAAACAGAAATCAATAATACTAAGCACATATTTATTAAATTCAATATTTTAGTATTAATATGCAAATTAGCCTTCCCGTTCACATTGTAAAGCGCTATTTTGTTGTATATATAAATATAATTGCATGTTGTTAGTATGTAGATATGGTTAACAGTATTAATAATGTAAGACAATTTTATTAATAATTGAGGTTTAGATAAAAATAAAATCATGGAGAATGTGATGTCAATAACTAAGAGAATTGTGACTTGAGTAGTAATATAGTTTCGGTTACAGACAGAAAAACACACAATCTCCATTATAATAAGATATGTGTGTGTGTGGAGAAAAGTAGACAAACATGGGATGTTGTACAAGATGGATGTTTATTGTAGGTAGTGATGTCAACGTTATAATGTTTCAGTCTATTAGACCTTCTTCGGGATGTTGGATTGAGCTCTTGCTTCAACAGTGAACATTTTTATACTGGTGAGTAAGGAGGTCGCGAATAGGGGAGGGGTGGTCAATTGTTGATGTTAGTAGGAGTGTTTAAGTAGGTAGTGTGAAATAGGTAGTGTGAGTTCTTTTTTTTTCCCCAGATGGGGTGTGTAGCTAGTAATGTTCTGATAATGATGCTACAGGTGTTAGGTGTTGATAGAGGTCATAGGTGGTTCATATGCACTGGGTTTGGTGAAGATATAGTAAGTCATGTACAAATACTAAATGATAGTAGGATTTGTTATGTGTGTGTGTGTGTGTGTGTGTGTGTGTGTGTGTGTATGCATGTGTGTGTGTGTGTGTGTTAGTTTTTTCACATCAGCATTAGCTGATGGTATTTCACTGGAGTCTGAGTGACAACAAGTCTCCTCAGGTCTCCAGGACTCTTCTGAGTATTCTGGCAGATTGCAGCAGTTCAGTATTCTGGATGGTCTCGATTCTCCCTCTGATTTCCAGATTTTCCAGTCTTTTTTCCTAGCTTTTTGGGACCGTTCCAAGTGCACCAATTGGTATCACTTTGACTTTCATATTCCATAACTTTTTCAGTTCTCTGGCAAGGTCCAGGTATTTGTCCATTTTCTCGTTTTCCTTCATCTTCACCCTGTGATCCGCTATAACTGCAAAATCCACCAGTTGATAAGTTCTTTCTTTTTTGTTAATCGATACTAGGTCTGGTCTTCTTGATGGGATAAGGTGATCCGTTTTTATCTCAAAGTCCCAGAGAATTTTATGCGTTCATTATTATTATAATTATTATTTGCTAATTATCGTCTTGCTGTCATTTTGAAACTTATATACCTTAACACTCGAACATATACAAAAACACATGTATGTACACAAGCACACCAATGAACTTATACACATGCATATAAACCCGTAGATACGTTCACATACATACCTGATATAATCCACATATATACATAAGCGTGCACAGAATGAATTCACACATACACAAACACTCACACATAAACATGTACAGACACTGACGAACGTAAGCACATACATATTCGCACACAAACTTACACAGACTCGCATACACATGAACACAAAGATAAAGGAACAAGTCATTGTATTCCGATTACGCATTGGTCATACAAGACAAACGCACTCCTATATACTCAACCAAGAACAACAACCACATGTGGAACATGTCAAACACCTTTAACAGTTCAAAACGTATTCATGGCATGCAGGTTTCTTGCTTACACCAGACAACCGTTATCTTAAAGCAAACGATATGAAAGATCTGTTGGAAAATATCAAGATAGAGGATATTCTCTCTTTTTTTAGGGAAATAAAATTATATAGAATATAGACATGAAACAAATCAATACCATACAACATAATCCCCAATAATGCTAACACATTGTTAAAACCAATTACTAAAAAGTATAAATATAAATACACGATATGTATAACTTCCTAACCGTTAGGCACGACATAACCGCAAACGGGTTGATATGCCGTTAAAATCAATAAACAAACAAAAATCAAATATATTCACATAAGAACACTAATGAAATTATGTACACATACACATTCGAACTCTATCACAAAATCATGTATACACATGTATACACATATACATACACATTGTTTGCATCCTTCCGTCTACTTAAGATGATGGCAACTGCGTGGGTAGCTTAACAGACCAATTTTTGAATGGCAATCTCTGGTGCAGTGACTGAAAACACACAGTGATGCTTGCTGGGGTTGCTGTTGTCTCTCCTTCCCTCTGGCTCTCTTTTCTGTGGTGACTTTTTCCCTCTTTGTTTCATTCCTTTTCGTTCACATAAAAACACTCATGAACATATGCACGTACAGATGGCAATAGCATAATCTTTACAGATCATTGCCGTCCCTCCACCAGAACCTTTCCTCTCACGCGCTCTCAAATGACTCCTCAATTCCGCTGCAGATCAACAAAGTTTTATGAAAATATGACATAGGAAAGACGTCCTTCCCACTGGATCGAATGGATCAGATGATAGGAGTTGATGCTTATATACCACCATTTGTCTCTTTAGACCAGAAGCCGACTTACAAACTTTGTTACAGATTGCACAAGACACATTGTTCCGGGTGTTGGAATATTTTGATATATATATAATATATATATATATATATATATATATAAGGTGTGCTCCAATACACTACTTAAATTTATAGACTAGGCGATGTCACGTGGTTTAAACCTCAGCCAATCAACAGCCCTAATGCGTAGCTGGTTGACTACTTAATCACTGATACTGAGAGACGTCTATTTGCAATCATTGATGAAGGACTTGCAATACTGAGGAGCACCAAGGAACAACCAAAGGATTCTTTACCAAGGATTTCCGCTGGACAAGCGCTCTTGTTTGGAGCCTAAAAATGGCACATAAAATCGTAACACCTGGAGTGTGCATGAATTGTCCCTGATGAGATTTCCTATGATTGACCTATCCGGCCTTAGAAAACAGAATCCGTCCACATGTTTGACATTTCCCACCCTCCATGTTCGCACCAATATGACAGGTACAGATACACACATGTGAATTCACACAGACACACAGAAATAAAAATACTGATGAAAATATGCACGTATCAACACATGCATATTAACTCACACACACATACAAATACACGAATTCTTTTACACACATATATGCATAAAACACCCATGAACATATGCACGTACACACACATACATGTGAACTCATACATGTTGGACTAAGGGAGCCGATGATCACTTAGGATAAGGGAGACCACCCAACAATGCCTGAAACATGAAGTAACAAAAGTATTAGAGGTGTCTACATCTCCCCCACGAAGGGGCTTCAGTCCATGTGAGGGCAGTTTAGAATTCCTTGAGACCCGGCTTGTTGTGTGGTTGTAATCTCCTCAATGCCCGGGGCATGTTTTGTGTCAATGGAGCACGTTCTGTTGAGGTGGTCGAGTTGGTGCTCACGTACTCGGTACCTGGTTGTGATGGCTCAGGGTGGACAAGGGGTTCATTCGATCCAGGTACACAATTCATTGAGAGGCCTTTGGGTGATTCATGAGGGTTGATGACAACAGTAGTCTCTGCCTGGGTATTCATGGATGCTGAATTTGTGGTTGGAACTTCTGGATAAAGTGAGATTGGGTGAGGATATTTGATAGCACTAGGTCGAAGGAACCTGCGGTTCTGCAAGGTTATGCGGCCTGAACCATTGACTTTCACTCGATATTGCCTGTTTGGAAGGACCTCGACAACTCTACCAGTCTTGTTCCACCTGTGTCGACCCAGTTTGCTCTGTATGACTACATCTGTCCCCACCTTAAGGTTTCAAGCTCTCGAGTGCCAATGTTATATCTGTTGCGGCTCTCAGTGTTGCGTTTGGACGTCAGCTGTTCGCGTTTCCGAGCCGTTAGGATCCACTCAGGGTGCAGCTTGTAATATGTCGGGTTGGTTGGGACTCCATCCCTCAGCTGTCTATGAAGCAGAATTTGTGCCGGGCTGAGACCAACATCACGTATTGGAGTGTTCTATATTGCAAAAGAGCCAGGCAACTTTTGTCAGACTTGAGGGTGCCATTTGCGCCAATGTTGTCATGGAGAATGCGTTTCATTGACTTGACCGCGGGCTTCGGCCCGCCATTGGATTGAGGGTAACCGGCAGAGGAGAGTCTGTGTTTGATGTCCCAAGCCAATAGAAATGACTGAAATTTCTCTGAGGTAAATTGGGAACCCCCATCTGAACTTATTTCTTGAGGAGCTCCATATGTGCAGCATATTTCTCTTGTGACATCGACTAGGAGCTGGCCTGTGGCAGGAATGTTCAACATGATGGATTATTGGCCACCCACTGAAACGATCGACAGTCACCAAGTAGTGATTATTCTCAATTTCAAAGTAGTCCATGCAAATCTTTTTGGAATGGATACTCAGCAGGTTCGTCAGAAGTCAATGGTTCAGAGGGCTGGGATGGTGTGGGCTGAGGCAATCCTTGCAACTATCACGATATTGGCTTATGGAACGATGAAGCCCGGCCCAATAACTGATTGGTGGGCACGCAGTTTCATTGAAGAAGTGCCCTTGATGTCCAATGTGCAAGTGCTCAAGTACTACCTTACGCAGTTTAGCAGGGATCAAAATACGTTTGTCAAGAAAGAGATGATACCATTTGCACAACTAAGGCGGTCGCGCATTTGCCAATATGGCGCATTTCATCATCCAGCTCCCTCTGAGATGTTGGGAACCCTTCCTGTATTCTGCCGAATGAGATTTTTGATATCCAGGGTCCTTCATTCCAAACTCATACACTGTATCCAATGAGATGGTGTTTTTGGAAAGGTCCCCCAGACCATATGCTGTGAAAGAAACAGAGAGTGATCTGAGTTGTCATCATCATCAAGAGTTGATTCATGGATTGCAGAAATTTCTGATATTGTTGGGTGGCGTGACAGTGCATCAGGGCCGAGGTGCCACCTTTCCGGGACTATGAATAATTTTGAAGGACCAACCGAGAGTACTTTCTTTCAAGCGGAACAACCGTGGATTGTCTATTGAATCAAGTTCGCGATTGTTGAAAACACCCACCAACGGTTTGTGATCAGTCGCAACGATCAGCTTGGGCAGCCCTGCGTGAACAAACGAGAGTGTCGAAGGCTCCAAGAAATTGCTAAGGCCTCACCTTCAGTGGGGGAATACCCCCTGTTCTGCTTTGTTTGTGAACCTTGACCCTGCCAGAATAACTTTCCACCCATCCTTGCAACATGTTGGAGCTTTATTCGTGTCGCATGAACAGTGCTGTTGGAGAAGGAGGTATCCAATGCCTGTGCGCTCCAATCTGGCTGCAAGCATGTGGTTTTGTTGAAATCAAACAAGGAGACGCCAGATTTTACACAGTCAACAATGACTCTTTTGGATTGATGAAAAGAGCTGGTTGAGGTTGTCGTCCCAGAAAAAATTTTTGTTTGGTTTGATCAGTTCTCGGAATGGTTCCATGATAGAACTTATGGCGTATGCCCATGAGATTTGGTTCACTAAGCCGAACCATGATCGTGCATCAGTGATGTTGGCCGGTGTTGGGAAGTTCTCAATTGCTGTCAATATCTTTGGGATGGTTGTATACCCGTTGGTGTGATCACAAGGCCACCAAACTCAACAGTTTCCTTGCAGAACTGGAATTTGTCAATATTGGCCACAATACCGTTGTTGGGCAAGGGTAAGGAAGTCCCATATATGAAAAAAATGTCCCTCGATAGAGTTGTCAACAACAGGGTATCATCTACGATTTTCACCTTCCTCTCCATGTTGTCAATGACTTTGTCAAATCGGTGTGTGTATGCATCACCGGATGCTTTGAATCCCTGTGGCAATCCAGATACCGATACCGTCCCCATTCAGTAATAAAGGTTGTGAGGTGCTGGGAGTCTGGATGCAATGGTATGCCATGGTAGCCATCAGTGGCATCTATCACTGATTTGAATGTATTGGATGGGATTGAGCAGAGAGTTGAAATGGTGTTTGAACATGATGGGTCTCTCTGATACTGTAGGAATTTAGATGCTGCAAATCCACAGTTCTACGTGGGCTACCTCCTTCTTGGTGGTCACAACCATAGGCGCACACCACGTGACTGGGGTGCCAATGGGGACTGGTGTGATAATGCCTCTTGACACATCCATGTCAAGACTCTGCTTGACTGCAGCCTTCCAATGATGTGGTACTGGTTGGAGTGTGCCGTACATACGGTGTGGCATTTGGCATAAGGGTATTTTTGCCGGTTTCCGTGTCATAGCTGGAATATCCCAGAGTTATTAAAAGTGCTTGAACGGAATGCCTCTTGATGTACGATGTCAACTCCGCGGATGTTGTCAGGGATGGGCTCAAAATGGTATTTTGCTAGGTTTTGGAGGAGGATCCTCTCTGGGTAGATCAACAGTAGCAATGGATTCTGAATTGTGAACTGTCATTGGGTATGGAAATGTCCGTGGCAGAATGTTTGTCTCAATGCAACCTGTTCTACTAAGGTACAGTCTGTCAACTTTGTCACAAATGTACACGGGCTGTGTAGTTGAGTGTCCACTGACATTGAAACGAAGAGGGATCCAGCCATGACATGTGAAGAGAGGAGCCTCCAACAGCAACTATCCTCCTGTGGAATGGGCCGTAACAGAGACCCATCCATACCAAGAAGCTCCAGGTTTTACTGTTGGCCGATGCATATTGAGGCCCCGTGTCGGGGGGGAAAATGTTTATCACAGTACCATTGCGTGACTGACTGTCCGCTGATGAAACAGTAGCTGGAATCTCTTCAAATTCAACGTTGTTTGCTGAGCGGAAGCAGTCCCTATCGTTATCGTTATTGGACATGCGCAACGAGTTCGACCCCGGCTACTTTGAATCCTGCTCGACAGACAGAGGAAAAGTGGGTTTTGACGCTTACAGCTGCTGCAGGTTTTGTCCCCAAGCAGGGCACATCGTCTTCCTGGCAAATGATGAATGTTGCAGGCTACCACACCCAGAACAAGGATAGTTTGACTGCTGGGCTCGGTGAAATGGGTTGGTGAGACACTGCATTTGGAGGCGTCTGGCCCAGATTGTTTGCTCGGGAAACACGTTTTCGCTGTTGATTTTTTCTGTACCCTGACAGACGGGCAGCATGAACTTCGCTTGAGTCGTGGAGCTTGGCTTGATCGCGAATTGCCGACTCAAATACCTTGGCATTGGTTGATCACAGAGTCGAGGCTGGATAGTTGGTGGGTCTTGGCAAGGATTCTGTTTGTAGGGACTCATTGAATAGTCCGTTGACAAATTGTTCCTTGATATGTCCTCGGATAAATCGTGATTGCAATGGGAACAACAATACGCACATTCAATAACAGCGGTGCGCAGGCGTTATTCATATTCCTGAATTGATTCATGTTCATGCTGTTGGATAGAACGGAATGCAAGCCGATGGACGGGAGGGATTTGAACTCCTTGTAACCAGTGATTCAATTGTCTCAAGGAGTTCATCTTCTGGTATGTCAAGGAACTTGTGGCCAGTGTTGACAATACTAGTTTTGAACAGACTCACAGCAGCAATTATACAGATGAGGAATGATGTTCATTTTAGCAATTCCAGTAATGTTCTTGTAGATCCCCAGTCCACACGAAATTTGCGGAACTGTGGCTTGGTCATTTCTGTAGAAACTGATGGTGCTTTGACTTTGCTGAAGTATCCTTGACCGAAGGGACAACAGAAGTAGTGGGTTGAGATGAAAATGACCGTGCCAGTTTGAGGATTGCAAAGTCTGTCGCCAGAGTGTTACACCAAGGTTCAGTCAGTGCATCCTTGTCAAGTTCTGACAATGTTGACATGGTGATTCGATTCTGTTGGAAACGAGCTGAGGTACGAGCAGCGATGTCTTGTGGGATTCCCAGCATCGGGAAAGAATTTGTCCACGTGTCCTCACTCGATCCTGTCTGCAGCGCCCATGTTGGACTAAGGAGCGATGATCACTTAGGATAAGGGAGACCACCCAACAATGCCTGAAACATGAAGTAACAAAAGTATTAGAGGTGTCTACAATACAGACACACTAATACATGAATTCATGAACACAAACTCACCACAACCAAACACACACACACACACACACATATATACATATACAAACTCATACTTATGCTCGTACACATGAATAAATATGAACTCAAACAAATATGTGCATTCATGAACAAACACACACATACACACATATATACATTTACAAAGACACGCATACACACATATATACATATACAAAAACACGCATACACACATATACATATACAAACACACGCATACACACACATATACATATACAAACACACACATACACACATAACAAACACACACACACACACATACAAACACACACACACAACATATACAAACACACACAACACACACATATACAAACACACCACACACCACACATATACAAACACACACACACCACACATACATACATATACATACACACACACACACATAACATACAATACATACACACACACACACACACATACATACATACAACACACACACATACATACACACACACACACATACACACACACACACACATATAATACACACACATACATACACAACATACTATATATATATAATATATATATATATATATTATATATATACATACAAACTCACAGACTTATGCTTGTACACTCAAATACATATGGACTCACACAAATACGTGAATTGATGCACACACACACACACACACACATACATAAATACATACATATACACATAAGAACTCCCATTAAGTTACGCACATACACACACATACATATGAACTTATACAGACATACAAATACATGAATTCATGCACACATACATACATACATAAATACATATATATATAAACTCAGACTTATGCTCGTACACTCAAATATATATGGACTCACACAAATATGTGAATTCATGTACACACACATACATACATATGCACATCAGAACTCTCATTAAGTTACGCACACACACACACATACATGTGAACTTATACAGGCATACAAATACATGGATTCATGTATACTCACACACATACACGCGGACAGGCACACATACACAGGCACGCACGCACATATTGACAAAGGCTAAAAGAACATTATTATCTGCGTTATTCGGACTATTGTCCCCATCTTCATTGTTATTTGTACAACGTTTCGGCCGATATACCCTCCGGTCTTCTTCAGATATTTCTTGTCGGACTCTGGTTCCCGAGTCCGAGAAGGTTCCCGAGTTCGACAAAAAATACCTGAAGAAGGCTGGAGGGTATATCGGCCGAAACGTTGTACAAATAACAATGAAGATGGGGACAATAGTCCGAATAACGCAGATAATAATAATCTTCAAGCCTCATCTCAAACATTCAGAGAAATAGCTAAAAGAACAATATCATTTTTACGTCCATTAGAAATATGCAAATTAGAATTGAATTATTAGTCTCAGATAAATTAAAAATGCAAAACAATACAAAAACAAAAAATAAGCCAAAAACAAAAAGAGATTTTTCCGTTTTTAATTTTGTGCCCCCACCTCCACGCACACACTTCTTGAAAAAGAGCAAAACTGAGAATAAATTGGGTCTGGCAGGGACTGAATAATACCGAGAGAAAAAAAAGGAAGAGAAAATTTTCTCATGCATATTATTTCTCTTTTATTTATTTTCAATGGGACATTCTTTTATTGGCCTTCTAAAACCGAAGCATTCTCATTGGTGACAAAGAGAAGACAGTTTTTCTTGCCATATTTAAGACTAGAAGTGGCTACCCGGCGTCGTACGAAGACCATTGTCCCAAATCCACTGTAAAGTGCAACATATACTAGCAGTATCCGCAGAAGTAGTACTATCTATAAGGGTACTTTTTCTTATTTTGATGCATATATTTACAAATATTCTTTATATGGTTTAAGTACCTGACCTAAATATAAGCATCATTAACCCAGTAATATAAACATTATCTGGTGGAGATATGAGGCTTTGAAACGCCTCAGCAGATTGGGCCTACTATTCTGTAGTATTGGAGCTGCGAGACTAGATTGGCAAACAGTTACAGCACAATGGGATGCCCTCCCGTAAAAATAATGTAAAATCTGAACCATTAATGTACTCGCTTCGTTTATCACATCCTTAAAACTTAATTTCATAAAGTGTATACACAAAACTCTTGTTTATATGAGAACTAGAAGTGGCTACCCAGCATCGCCTGGGTAGAGAGGAGATCTTAAAAAAGTTAGTCTCGCAGATCCATTAATATTTATCACAAGTTAGATCCTCACTGGATGCCCCATAAAATCCCCACGTAAATATATAACAATATAGTAAGAAATTTTAATTCAATAATTTACAATTAAAAAAAATACCATATAAATGAGGCGATTAATTCAATCAATCAACATCATATTTCAATTACCTTCTGTTACTATACAAATTTTGATTTTTAATATCTTCCCAAATATAAACTAAAATCTTCATTATTCTTGCTCAAAAAACAAGCCCTGGTGATAGTGAATGTATATATATATTTACTTTGTCGTTAATTGTTTTATTTTCGAAGTTTCCTCCGTACAAACACATATACACAACTGCCCTTTACATATGTATAGATTTTCAATGACAATTATTTCTGTATAGCTCTCACTCATGTATACCACACACACCTAACTTTAAACTACCAAATTCTGGGGAAAAAACCTTGTGTATAATACGCACTGATGTTGGATTATGTTGATGGTATAAGGTGTGCTGAAGATCACAATTCCTTCTCCTAGACCAGTTGTCCTACCAAGGATGAAGAGGCCAGTATGTCTTACTGTGTACCCTCATTTTACGTGGTGCTAATAGCTTTCTCCTTCCAGCTATAAGTAAATAGTAGGGTAGACTAGGATCTTTAATCTTTGCATGACAACCAGTCAAGGAGAAGAAAAACACTGAATACAGACCTGTTAAGCCATAAATTGATCTTGAAAATGAGAGAGAGAGAGAGAGAGAGAGAGAGAGAGAGACAGGCAGGAGGGAGATTATTCGAAAAATACTGTTCAATGCAGACCCCACAAAATTAATATTCAGTTGGAAATTGGACTGGATATTGCTTTATTCTTTTTAAAAGGATCTAAATTATTTTGCTCTAACAGATGTGTATATTTTTGCTGTTATGGTTCATTACTACCGTTATATATATATATAATATATATATATATATAAATATATATATAATATATATATAAGAGAGAGAGAGAGAGAGAGAGAGAGAGAGAGAGAGAGAGAGAGAGAGAGAGAGAGAGAGAGAGAGAGAGAGAGAGAGAATGAACAGACTATGACAGATAGATAGATCAGCTATGATACATATGAAATCGACAATAATAATAATAATATATATATATATATATATATATATATATATATTATAATAAAGAGAGAAAGAATGAACAGACTATGATGATAGATCAGACTATGATACATATGAAATCGACAATAATATAATAATATATATATATATATATATATATATATATAGAAGAGAGAGAGAGAGAGCGAACGAACGAGCAGGAAGAGATATATAGATATAAACATAGATAGGTATAAACAGATTTAAATATGAAAATAGATAGATGTGATGAGACTGTTATATAATGGATTGATAGATAAATATAAAGAGACTGTGAGATATATATATATATATATATATATATATATATATAGATAGATAGATAGATAGATAGATAGATAGAGAGAGAGAGAGAGAGAGAGAGAGAGATTGATCCTATTTGTTACGGTCACGGCGTATTCGTTTACCGGAAATTTACGTAAGGCAGAAAATTCTTTTTGTAGACACAATCACAGACTTACAAGCATGGGGAAGGGGTTTAAACAATCATCTAAAAAAAAAAAAAGGGTTTCCCAATAACTCCCCTATACACCCCCCCCCCCCCCCCGAAAAAAAGTCTATCTCTTTTTAAAACACTGGGTGTAGCGCATTAGTTAATTTATTCTTTTTCGCCAACGACAAGCAAAGTGTTTGTCGTAGAACCGCACGATGATGAACATTAAAGCTGGCATCACATCGATTAAAGAGTGGAGATTTGTTTTGTTTTTTGTTTTGTTTTGTTTTTTATTTTTGTTTTGTCTTTTTTTTCTACTTTAAAAAGAAATCAATAGAAAACCACAAGAGAAAGCAGACAGCACTTTTTAACGTTCTCTTTGAATTTTTGCTCCTCCCCCTCCGCCCCTCCTCCTCCTTCCCGCCCCTTCTCCTCCTCTCTCTCCTCTTTACAACAAAAAAGTAAAAAAAAGAAAAACATCTTTTTAAAATTTTTTTGGGAAAGTTTGGAAATTATTATTATTATTATTATTATTATTATTTGCTCCTTTTGAGTTTTCACATCAACATTAGCTGATGGTCTTTCACTTGAGTCTGAGTGTCAGCAAGTCTACCCTGATCTCCAGGACTCTTCTGAGTATTCTGGCAGATTGCAGCAGTGCAGTATTCTGGATGGTTTCAATCCTTCCTCTGATTTCACCAAATGTAATTGGTGCACTTGAAACGGTTCCAAAAGGATTGGAAAAGGGTTTGGAAATTTTGGAAATTATTATTATTATAATTTACTCCTTTTGAGTTTTCCCATCAGCATTAGCTGATGGTCTTTCACTTGAGTCTGAGTGACAGCAAGTCTCCCTGATCTCCAGGACTCTTCTGAGTATTCTGGCAGATTGCAGCAGTGCAGTGTTCTGAATGGTTTCAATCCTTCCTCTGATTTCAATAATTGTAGTTGGTGCACTTGGAACGGTCCCAAAAGGATTGGAAAAGGGTTTGAAAAGTTTGGAAATTATTGTTATTATTATTATTATTATCATTATCATTATCATTACAATTTACTCCTTTTGAGTTTTCACATCAGTATTAGCTGATGGTCTTTCACTGGAATCTGTGTAACAGCAAGTCTCCTCAGGTCCCCGGACTGAGTATTCTGGCAGATTGCAACAGTGCAGTGTTCTGAATGGTTTCAATCCTTCCTCTGATTTCCAAACTTTCCAAACCCTTTTCCAATCATTTTGGGACCGTTCCAAGTGCACCAACTACAATTGGTATCATTTCCACCCTCATATTCCACAGCCTTTTCAATTCTCTGGCAAGGTCCAGGTATTTATTCATCTTTTCATTTTCCTTCACCTTCACCCTGTGATCTGCTGGAACCGCCATGTTCACCAGTTGACACGTCTTTTTTTTTTTTTTTTTTTTGTTAATCTACACTAGGTCTGGTCTCCTGGCTTGGATAGGGTGATCCGTCTTTATCTCAAAGTATTATTATATTATTATTATTATTATTATTTAAAAACTCTTTCTTTGTTTCAAAAATGAATTATAATTCTTTAGTCTTTATAAAGCATGGCAAGTGTATTTTAAAATTATTAAGTTGAATTGTAAAGTTGGCGGAGTGGCAATGGTTCGTTACCCGATGGTGGCACATTTCTTTTACATTGTTGCTGGAGTCCTACAAGGAGATACATTAGCATAATTCTATCTATAATAAGCCCAGACTACGTACTACGAATGTTATTTGATCTAATGAAGGAAAAATGTTTTACACAAAAAAAGGCAAGAAGTGGACGATATCCCACAGAAACTATTACAGGTGCAGACTACGTAGATGATCTAGCGCTTTTCGCAATTACACATGCACAAACCAATTCACTGCTGCTTAACCTAGAGAGCACAACAAGGGGCATTGGCCTCTATGTGAATTCAGATAAAACGGAGTTCATGTGTTTTAAGCGAGACAGTACATCTTCAGACGGAATGGCAAGCCTCTTAAATTAGTAGACCATTTCGCATAACTGGGTAGTAATATCTCATCTACAGAAAGTGATGTTATTATACACATAGGAAAGGAAAGGTATGAACTGCTATTGCAGCTAAGATATATAATGTCCTTCTTCTTAATCGCATCCGACCCGAAATAGTGAAAATCCTTTGGAAACCAAAAACCAAAACGGATTCCGCAGAAATCGACCCACAACCTCTCAGATCTTGACTATTCGTCGGATCATTGAAGGAGTTCGGGCAAAGAATCTAGAGGCAACGCTGCTATTCGTAGATTTTTCCAATGCATTTGATTCCATACACAGATGGAAAATGGAACAAATACTGCTAACATACGGTCTCCCAAAAGAAACGGTTGCCGCTATAATGATGCTCTACAAAGACACTAAAGCAATGATACGCTCACCTGATGGTGATATAGATTTCTTTGACATAGCTACTGGGGTCCTACAAGGAGATACATTAGCACCATACATCGATCATATAGAAATCTGATAAGATAAATTGATAATTATTTGAAACTGTAGCCGTGTCAGTACTAATGTATGGTTGTACCACGGACTCTGATACGCCCGGCGACAAAAAGCTATATGGGAGCTATACAATGCTTCTGTGTGCTTTCCTGGACAAATTCTGGAAGCAGCGCCCCACAAAACAACTGTACGGTCACTTACATCCCATCACACAAACCATACATGTGTGACGAACAAGACATGCTGGATACAGCTAGAGAAGTAAAGAAGAAGTCATAAGTGACGTTCTCCAATAGACATCTACACATGGTCACACCAGGATAGGTTGACCAGCAAAAACCTGCATCAACTAGCTCTGTGCGGATTCCAGATGTCATATATATGTAAGATATTCCAAATGACTGGTAAATAAGTGATGATTCTATTTGGGATCATCAAAATCTCACTGTACATCCATGCTGTATGCTCTTGTAGGTGTAAACATAGATTCATGCGAGGATTTTATAAATCCATAAGAGAACTCAATGTATAATAACTAATAAATTTATTATATATAGAATAATATTTAACTTTCAAAGAAAGAAAACCTTAACAAACCGTCATTATACTATAATAATTTATTTCGACTAGATTCTCAAAATGAGTCTAGTCTCTGTAAAGAGCTTTACGACGAAACGTGAACTGCTGGCTTCGAGTAGGAAGCCTGCTTATATTACTTCCCTCCCATGCCCCGCACGTGCATGGTAGAGTCTATTATTGCAGGTGACTACCGGTGACTGTCCAAGGGCGTCCCGGTCCAATATCTAGTCCGTTGTACTACTCTACATGCCCCCCTCTTATGGGACCACAAATGGTTCGGTTTGTGGTCACTTGTTGGGACGTCCTTGAGTATTCGTGCGACGTACCCCGTGTCTGTGGGGATAGATTCCTGGGTGGTCGCGACCTCCTTGTACTGCGACGCAGGCCCCGGTCTGGTGGCATTTCATATGGCTCTTCGTCAATCTCCATCATTGTTGGAATTTCCCTTCTGTCCTGACAATCTACCTCGTCTACTTCCATTTCCATTTCCTCTTGTGAGGTATTTAGAGGTTCGGGTCTTTTTGTTTGGTCCGATATCATAGGGATATCCTCTGACGGCGGGAGGCACTGGGTGTCTACCACTGGGTCTATCTCCCGGAGGAAGCGGCGATTGCGTCGGGTCACTCGGTTGCTTCCGTCGACGCGTATGTGGTACTGTCTGTTACCCAGCCTCTCTACCACTCTTCCAGTTTTTGTCCACCTACGTGGGTATGGACCTATCTGGTTTTGTATTTGGACTGATTGTCCAATTTCTAACTGAGTGGGCGACTGTGTGGATTATAATAATTTTCATTTGTAATGTGCCTTTGTGCCATTGCCATTTCTCTATACCGACTGATTTCACTCCACCGTTTGTGAATTCGGTATTTCTCTTGAAGGGCTGGAAGGTGATCCTTTATCACTCGGCCGTACAGCATCATTGCTGGAGACATGTCCAAGCCTTAGACGGGGGTGTTCCGGTGCGTTAATAAGGACATAGCTGCACGATCCTCGCACAAACGGCCATAGCTGTCAATATTATCCATCAACACCCGCTTAGCAGTTTTGACGGCAAGTTCTGCACGCCCATTACTCTGAGGATAATATGCTGATGATATGCGTTTTTTTATTCCCCAGTTCTTCAGAAACTGGTTATATTCTTGGGAATGAAATGGCGGGCCTCCGTCAGACGATATTTCTTCTGGGACACCGTATGTACAGAACCACTTTCGTAGGGGCAAATGGAATATTGGCCGGTTTTGGTGGAACAGCTGTCCTTCGAGGGCATCCACAAGGAGCTTTTCCATTATCACTAGTAGCCATGCTTTGTTTCGATGGTGAGTTTGGAAAGTTGGAGGATAATATGCCTAGGTCCTTTAGAGCTGATTCAGACAGGTAGAACCCCGTAGTATTTTCAGACACATATCATTTGGTGAGTCTCTCGTGATCCAACTCTGATTCTGGCAAATATTACACCCTTTATTTGTAACGGAGCCTCAGTAATGCCCCGGATTCGGTGTCTAGTTGGCACCAGGAATCTATCTGAACAACCTAGAACTTCCTGTAATTCTGGTCCACTGGAGCATGTCTGTGCCCCAGTATCAGGTACCGCAGTAATTCGGTGGGTGTGGAGATTCGATACTTTCTTGGACGCATGTCCGAACTCAGCATGGGCTTCAGATATCAAAGTAATCTCTATTGTCAGGGATGGTGGTGGATCTGGAGATCCCCTTCGGAAACTGTTTCCGTTCCAAATGAGATGAGGAACGGCATTCGCCTGTGCCGGGTTGACTTTACCCCTCCATTTCCTTTGTGTCTTTTGACATGCCACCCCGCTGAAACCATCTGTGTGCCCTTTGGTGGAAAGGATGCACGATTCTTCTGATCTAGTCGTTGTTGCCCTGTTCACAGACCCCTTATTTAGTTGCTGACATGCCCTCTTCGCATGTCCGATCCGTCCGCAAAAAAAAACATACCATCTTGGCTGCCGGGCAGTCCTTCCGATCCATTGACCCGTTGGGATGTGAATACCTTCCACATCCCTTACAACGCCAATTATATCGTGGGGTCCGAATGGTCTTAACATTCTGTAACTGTTGCTTGTGGTCAGACTTCTGCACACCGGATACTGCGACGGGTTGCATGGTGTTATAGAGATGGGGTGTTGACTTGGCTGTTGCTTCTAGACTGACCAGCCTGTCGAACTTTCGTTCCAGAGTTGTCAGATTCGAGGCTTCTGCTAATATCTTACTCTGGTGTTCGGCATTAGCAAGCCCTGCCACCATCTGGCCGGCCACCATATCATTAGAATAATTGACTTGCCAACCACAATTCTTTTCGTTGGACAAGCGACTACAAACTCGCAAAACCTCGCTACTGCCCGTAGCCTGGCTAAGAAGTGCGTAATCGTTTCGCCCTCCTCTTGCCTCATTGAATGAAATTCCTGCCTGTAAACCGCCTTATGCAGGCCTCTGACGGTTATCAACTTTATCTGATGTAATAGCTGTTCCTCCGTAGCGGTGTTGAGAGTTTCTGGACCCATAAAATCGAATAACAACCTGTTTAACTCTGGTGTGCAAGTAACACGAAGCTCATTTCTGATTACCACCGGGTCCGTCATGTCGCACATCTCTTTATAGCGGCTCCATGCGTCTAGATTTTTGGTCTTGGTTTTGTTTTGTCTTTTTCTGCCATGATAAATGATAGGTTTAAACGTAAAATTTCGTTGTTTCGTTTATTTCGTCATGGTAATTTTTTTTTAACGTTAAATACGTTTAGATTATTTAAAAATGTTAAGTTACCATCCATTTTATTTTAACCGTGGAAGGAATGACGTCAAATAATATCTAAAGTTGTTTTTCTTTCGTAATCGGGGTTAGTTCTGATCGTTTCATTGAGTGTTATCGAAGGAAAAAAATAAAAAATAAATACGCTTTAATTTTGATTAATGTACAGTTTCGTAAGGGGTGTAGATAAGTGATTTTTTAGGTTTCGAATGGAAAAAGGGGGAGGGGTTGTATAGGATATTTTTATTTTCTTATTTCTCGCTATTTCATTTCGTTCATTTTTATTCGAATTAATATAGCGGTATAATCGAAAAATGGGTGGGGGGGGAATTTAATGTTTAAGGAGTTTAATAGATAAACAATTTTCTCTCTAGTTATACTAGTGTAAAATAATAGTTATAACTTGATGCGGAACAAATAAATTAAGACAGAACTTTTAAATTGAATATTTTATATTTTATTGGTAAATAGAACATGTATTTATTTATATTCTCTTTAATTCAGTAAATCATCACATAAACGTTGTAATTCGGGAGTTAAACGTAGAACTCTTTATATTTTAATGATAATTTAAAGATATTCTTTATTTTATTTTTCGTTTAAAGGTAGTAATTAATCTTCGACACGTCGTAGTGTGGGGATTTTATAAATCCTAAGAGAACTCAATGTATAATAACTAATAAATTTATTATATAAGAATAATATTTAACTTTCAAAGAAAGAAAATTTAACAAACCGTCATTATACTAAAATAATTTATTTCGACTAGAAACTAAATGAGTCTAGTCTCTTCAGACAGATTTTACAAATAAAGATTTGTAAAATCTATCTGAAGGGGCTAGACTCATTTTGAGTTTCTAGTCGAAATAAATTATTTTAGTATAATGACGGTTTTGTTTAAGGTTTTCTCTTACTTTGAAAGTTTACATATATATAAACGCATTACTTTATTTTTATCAGTAAATAAAATATGTATTATTTAGTTTTTAGTTTTTTAAAGTAAGTAATTAATTTCGACATATCGTAAGGTGGGGGTAAACGCATGACTTTATTTTATATTTTATCATTAAATAAAACATGTTAATCACATTTTAGTAAACGTAAACCCTTTTATATTTTATTGATAAATATAAGATGTATTCTTTTATTTAGTTTAATTTTTAATGTTAGTAATTAATCTTCGACACGTCGTAATGTGAGGGTCAACTTTATATGGTGTCAGGAAATATAAAATATGTTATCCTAAATTTTAGTAACACACAATTGAAACGACGTATTTATCGAAGTATTTTTAACTTTGTTTAATATTAATTTTAACTGAAGTAGTCCCCGAGATAAGATTATTGAAATCTAAACCGACATAAAAGTTACGGCTGTTTCATACAGTGCTAAAACCATGTAAATACGTAAAAAAGAAAAATTAAAAATAGAAAAAATTTAAAAATAAAAAAAAAAAATAAAAAAGGGGGGTGTAAATAGGATTAAAAAAAATTGTACAAAATGGTATATAATGGATAAAATCAAAAAAAAATTCGAAAAATGTAAAACAAATCAGTAAAAGCATTCCTCTCCTAGCATTATTAAAGAAGGGTTGACTTACCTAATCATCTAAGTCTCGTAATCCGTACGAAAAAAGTGTTTCTGGCTACGTATGCCATTTAAATATAGTTACTGACAACCAATCAGGAGCGTATATTTAAAGTAATATATATATATCTTATTATAATGGAGATTGTGTGTTTTTCTGTCTGTAACCGAAACTATATTACTCAATCGAGTCACAATTCTAGTTATTTTAATCACATTCTTCATGATTTTATTTATTATTTAAACTCAATTATATAAATTGTCTTCACTTTTTATTAGTGTTTCATATCTACATACAAAACATGCTATTGTATTTATATATACAAAAAAAGCGCTTTCATGTGAACGGGAAGGCTAATTTGCATATTAATATTAAATGATTTTATAAATGTGTGCTTAGTATTATTGATTTCTAATTTGTTTGGTTTTATTTTAATGAATATAAGCAAAAATCTCTTCATAATCTTAAATGAAATCCATTAACAAGAAAAAAATAATGTCATTTTATTCTTTATTTCCTAATTTAACTAAATATTAAATTATAAAAATAAGCAATGAAAGAGTAAGTGATGGAAGAGTAATTCATTTTCTATTTTTCTATTATACCCCACTCCGTTTCAAATCTTTTTATCTGCATTCTTATTTGACGTTTCTAATTTAATACGATATTTCATTACATTAAAACTTAAATACTTGCACCCGGAGGGTGCATATATTTGCTAGTTATTATAATGGAGATTGTGTGTTTTTCTGTCTGTAACCGAAACTATATCACTACTCAAGTCAGAATTTCCTTAAGTTATTTACGTCACATTCTCCATGATTTTATTTTTATTTAAACCTCAATAACTAATAAAACTGTTTGACATTATTAATACTGTTGGCCTTATCTAAATACTAATAACATGCAATTTTATTTATATATACAACAAAATAGCGGTGTACTGTGTAAACGGTAAAGCTAATTTGCATATTGATATTAAAAACTTGATTTTAATAAATATCTGCTTAGTATTATTGATTTCTAATTGTTTGGTTTTATCTTAATGAATATGAGCAAAATCTCGTGGATAAATCTTAAAAGAAATTCATTAACAAAAAGAAATAACTGTAATTTTATTCTTTACTTACTATTTTAACTCAAGATCTAAATTAGCAAACTTTAGCATTGAAAAACGGAAGTGTAAGCTTCGGTTGTTCTATTTTCCGATTATACCCCTCTGTTTCAAATCTTTTTATCTGCATTCTTAATTAGTTTCAATAGCATTTGTGATTTAATCTAATATTCTATTACATTAAAACTTAATACTTGCACCCGGAGGGTGCATATATTTGCTAGTATAAGTAAGAAAATAACAAAAGACTTAGAGATTTTGCATTATAGTCATTTCTATTTTCAGATAATAATGCAAAATCTCTAAGTCTTTTGTTATTTCTTTACTTATAAATTTGCTCTGTGACTCTAACATTAAGAACACACTTTGAGCTCTCAAACTGCGACGGGTTTAAAAAAAAAACTCTTGTGTCGTAAGGAAGATTTCTTCTCTGTACTTTTGGATTATATATATACGCACGACACACACACACACGTACTATATATATATATATATATATATATATTATAAGGTGTGTCAAAAAAGTATCGAGATTATTTGTACTTTTTACCACACCTTGTGTTCGAAAAAAAAACCTGTTCCATTCATTCTTCATTTCTATCTTTGTAAATACAGCTTTAAACTTGGTACTTTTTTGACAACCCTATATTCTGAAAAAAATAATGAATGGAACGTTATTTTTTCAGAAAAAATGGTGTGTTACAAAATACAAAAAATCTCGATACTTTTTGACACACCTTGTGTGTGTGTGGCGTCTGCAGCGTTTGGAAACACTGACTTGCAAACGGTGTGTATGTGTATCCCATCGTAGTTTAATAGTCATCAAGCTAGTCTTGAAGAACAATTGGTACCTAACAACAGGGTTCGATTCTCACTAGAAACTCCCTAGTTGCGGTCGTCTGGCGAATCGGAACTATAACTTTTTATACCATATTTGTGGTGTCTATGGGGACAGGAAAGATTTTGGGCGTTTTACAGGTTTACTGTGGCTGGATATTCTCGGGGGCTGTTCTTCGGGTTTTTGCTTTAAACCCCCATCTCATTTGGTGGTCGCGCTGAAAATGAAGAATTTAAAGAACGAAAAAGAAAGAGACAAAGACAGAAGGTGTTTTATGATTTAGGCTTTAGTGACCAGACATAGTCGCCTGTGGCAAGGGATATCCCCCTGGGCTAGTAAGAGCGACCAGACCCAGTTAAGGCCTAAAATCGAAATGGCGGAGATATTCTTTTGGGGGTCGAGGGACAGTCCTTTTTGTCGCACATGCCACAGAAGGTTCTTCCAGGGAAGGCCCATGGGAGTTTTTTTTTTTTTTAATTTTAATTTTTAGTTTTATTTAATGTATTTTTGGAAGGGGTGCAATTTTTAAAAAAACGCACTGTGCTAAGAGAAAACAAAGTTTTCTAGGGAAGAATTTTCGAGGAATCCAGGCGGTAGCATTTATATTAACCCCTGAATTTGGGGGGTCATTAGGGACCAAATCACCGGTTGTGGTATAAGAAAATAGAGAAAAAAAGGCTGAGTGAATTTTAATGAATTTCCATATTGAGCATTTTTGTTAATTAGGACCACTTGTTGATATTGCATACTTAGATGGTGATAGGTACGCGTCCTGCGTACCTGAGCCACAAAATCTAAAAGGACGCAGTAAAATCACATCAATGCGTCCCAATGTTTTTCTTTTTTCTTACCTCATCATTTCAAGCTAACTGTAAATACATTTCAATAGTTCGTGTAGAAACGAATTACATAGGATAAGTTACAAGGTAGAAGTTGCTAGTTTTAGTTGTGACTCATTCAAAGCAAATATGTGCGTCCCAGGATGCATAAATCTAGAAATTAGAGAAAATTCTCCCTCTCTTTCTTTATCTCTCTCTCTCTATATATATATATATATATATATATAATATATATATATATATATACATGGACATTTTTGTAACCCTGCATTTCCAGCGATAGTTCATTCGTCATATATATAATATATTTTATAATATATATATATATATATATATATATATATATATATATATATATTATAACGGTTTGTAATGAACAATAACAGCAAAAAATATACACATCTGTTAGAGCAAAATTTTTTAGATCCTCTTAAAAGAATAAAGCAATATCCAGTCCAATTTCCAACTGAATATTAATTTTGTGGGGTCTGCATTGAACAGTATTTTTCGAATAATCTCCCTCCTGCTTGTCTGTCTGTCTGTCTGTCTGTCTGTCTGTCTCTTTCTCTCTCTCTCACTCTCATTTTCAAGACCAATTTATGGCTTAACAGGTCTGAATTCAGAGTTTTTCTTCTCCTTGACTGGTTGTCATGCAAAGGTTAAAGATCCTAGTCTACCCTACTATTTACTCATATCTGGAAGGAGAAAGCTATTAGCACCACGTAAAATGAGGGTACACAGTAAGACAGACTGGCCCCTTCATTCTTGGTAGGACAACTTGTCTAGGAGAAGGAATTGTGATCTTCAGCACACCTTATACCATCAACATAATCCAACATCAGTGCGTATTATACACAAGGTTTTTTTCCCAGAATTTGGTAGTTTAAAGTTAGGTGTGTGTGGTATACATGAGTGAGGGTTATACAAGAAAATATTGTCATTGGAAAATCTATACATATGTAAAGGGCAAGTTGTGTAATGTGTTTGTACGGAGGAACTTCGAAAATAAAACAATTAACGACAAAGTAAATACATATATAACATTCACTATCACCAGGGCTTGGTTTTTGAGCAAAAATAATGAAGATTTTATTTATATTTGGGAAGATATTTAAAAATTAAAATTTATAAAGTAACAGAAGGTAATTGAAATATGATGTTGATTGATTGAATTAATCGCTTCATTTATATGTTATTTTTTTTTTAATAGTAAATTATTGAATTAAAATTTCTTACTATATTGTTATATATTTACGTGGGGATTTTATGGGGCATCCAATGAGGATCTAACTTGTGATGAGTAATAATGGATCTGTGAGACTAACTTTTTAAAAACCACCCCTCTACCCAGGCGATGCTGGGTAGCCACTTCTAGTTCTCATATAAACAAGAGTTTTGTGTATACACTTTATGAAATTAAGTTTTAAGGATGTGATAAACGAAGCGAGTACATTAATGGTTCAGATTTTACATTATTTTTGCGGGAGGGCATCCCATTGTGCTGTAACTGTTTGCCAATCTAGTCTCGCAGCTCCAATACTACAGAATAGTAGGCCCAATCTGCTGAGGCGTTTCAAAGCCTCATATCTCCACCAGATAATGTTTATACTACTGGGTTAATGATGCTTATATTTAGGTCAGGTACTTAAGCCATATAAAGAATATTTGTAAATATATGCATCAAAATAAGAAAAAGTACCCTTATAGATAGTACTACTTCTGCGGATACTGCTAGTATATGTTGCAGTTTACAGTGGATTTGGGACAATGGTCTTCGTACGACGCCGGGTAGCCACTTCTAGTCTTAAATATGGCGAGAAAAAAACTGTCTTCTCTTTGTCACCAATGAGAATGCTTCGGTTTTAGAAGGCCAATAAAAGAATGTCCCATTGAAAATAAATAAAAGAGAAATAATATGCATGAGAAAATTTTTTCTTCCTTTTTTTTCTCTCGGTATTATTCAGCCCCTGCCAGACCCAATTTATTCTCAGTTTTGCTCTTTTTCAAGAAGTGTGTGCGTGGAGGTGGAGGCACAAAATTAAAAACGGAAAAAATCTCTTTTTGTTTTTGCTTATTTTTTTTTTTTGTTGTTGTTTTTGCATTTTTAATTTATCTGAGACTAATAATTCAATTCTAATTTGCATATTTCTAATGGACGTAAAATGATATTGTTCTTTTAGCTATTTCTCTGAATGTTAGAGATGAGGCTTGAAGATTATTATTATCTGCGTTATTCGGACTATTGTCCCCATCTTCATTGTTATTTGTACAACGTTTCGGCCGATTTACCCTCCGGCCTTCTTCAGGTATATCTTGTCGGACTCGGGAACCTTCTCGGACTCGGGAACCCGAGTCCTACAAGAAATATCTGAAGAAGACCGGAGGGTATATTGGCCGAAACGTTTTACAAATAACAATGAAGATGGGGACAATAGTCCGAATAACGCAGATAATAATGTTATTTTAGCCTTTGTCAATATGTGCGTGCGTACCTGTATGTGTGTATGTGTGTGTGTGCATGTATTTGTATGCCTGTATAAGTTCACATGTATGTGTGTGTATGTGCGTAACTTAATGAGAGTTCTTATGTGTATATGTATCTATTTATGTATGTGTGTGTACATAAATTCACGTATTTGTGTGAGTCCATATGTATTTGAGTGTACAAGCATAAGTCTGAGTTTGTATATATATGTATTTATGTATGTGTGTATGTGTGCATGAATTCATGTATTTGTATGTCTGTATGAGTTCACATGTATGCGTGTGTATGTGCGTAACTTAATGGGAGTTCTTATGTGTATATGTATGTATGTGTGTGTACATGAATTTACGTATTTGTGTGAGTCCATATGTATTTGAGTGTTCGAGCATAAGTCTGTGAGTTTGTATATGTATGTATGTATGTATGTGTGTGTGTGTTTGTATATGTATGTGTGGTGTGTGTTTGTATATGTATGTGTGTGTGTGTTTTGTATATGTATGTGTGTGTGTGTGTTTGTATATGTATGTGTGTGTGTGTTTGTATATGTATATATGTGTGTGTGTTTGTATATGTATATGTGTGTGTGTGTGTGTTTGTATATGTGTGTGTGTGTGTGTTTGTATATGTATGTGTGTGTGTGTGTGTTTGTATATGTATATGTGTGTGTGTGTGTTTGTATATGTATATGTGTGTGTGTGTGTGTGTTTGTATATGTATATGTGTGTGTGGGTGTGTTTGTATATGTATATGTGTGTGTGTGTGTGTTTGTATATATATATGTGTGTGTGTGTGTGTTTGTATATATATATGTGTGTGTGTGTGTGTGTTTGTATATGTATGTGTGTGTGTGTGTGTGTTTGTATATGTATGTGTGTGTGTGTGTGTTTGTATATGTATGTGTGTGTGTGTGTGTTTGTATATGTATGTGTGTGTGTTTGTATATGTATGTATGTATGTGTGTGTGTGTTTGTATATGTATGTATGTATGTGTGTGTGTGTTTGTATATGTATGTGTGTGTGTTGTTTGTATATGTATGTATGTATGTGTGTGTGTGTTTGTATATGTTATGTATGTGTGTGTGTGTTTGTATATGTATGTATGTATGTGTGTGTGTGTGTGTTTGTATATGTATGTGTGTGTGTGTTTTGTATATGTATGTGTGTGTGTGTTTGTATATGTATGTGTGTGTGTGTGTGTGTTTGTATATGTATGTATGTGTGTGTGTGTGTTTGTATATGTATGTATGTGTGTGTGTGTGTTTTGTATATGTATGTATGTGTGTGTGTGTGTTTGTATATGTATGTGTGTGTGTGTGTTATGTATGTATGTATGTGTGTGTGTGTTGTATATGTGTGTGTGTGTTTGTATGTGTGTGTGTGTTTGTATATGTGTGTGTGTGTGTGTTTGTATATGTGTGTGTGTGTGTGTTTGTATATGTATATATGTGTGTGTGGTGTGTGTTTGTATATGTATATATGTGTGTGTGTGTGTGTTTGTATATGTATATGTGTGTGTGTGTTGTATATGATATGTGTGTGTGTGTTTGTATATGTACGTGTGTGTGTGTGTGTGTTTGTATATGTATGTGTGTGTGTGTGTGTGTTTGTATATGTATATATGTGTGTGTTTGTATATGTATATATGTGTGTGTGTGTATGTGTTGTGTTTGTATATGTGTATAGTGTGTGTGTGTGTTTGTATATGTGTGTGTGTGTGTTTTGTATATGTGTGGTGTGTGTTTGTATATGTGTATGTGTGTGTTTGTATATGTATATATGTGTGTGTGTATATGTATGTGTGTGTTTGTATATGTGTGTATGTGTGTGTGTTATGTGTGTGGTGTATGTGTGTATGTGTGTGTTGTATGTGTGTGTTTGTATGTGTGTATGTGTGTGTATGTGTGTGTTTGTATATGTGTGTATGTGTGTGTTTGTATATGTATGTGTGTGTTTGTATGTGTGTATGTGTGTATGTGTGTGTTTTGTATATGTGTGTATGTGTGTGTTTGTATATGTGTATATGTGTGTGTTTGTATATGTGTGTATGTGTGTGTTTGTATATGCGTGTATGTGTGTGTTTGTATATGTATATATGCGTGTATGTGTGTGTTTGTATATGTATATATGCGTGTGTGTTTGTATATGTATATATGTGTGTATGTGTGTGTTTGTATATGTATATATGCGTGTATGTGTGTATTTGTTCATGAATGCACGTATTTGTTTCAGTTCATATTTATTCATGCGTACGAGCATAAGTCTATGAGTTTGTATATGTATATATATGTGTGTGTGTGTGTGTTTGGTTTTGGTGAGTGTGTGTTCATAAATTCATGTATTTGTGTGTCTGTATGAGTTCACATGTATGTGTGTGTACGTGCATATGTTCATGGGTGTTTTATGCATATATGTGTGTAAAAGAATTCGTGTATTTGTATATGTGTGTGTGTGTGTGTGTGAGTTAATATGCATGTGTTGATACGTGCATATTTTCATCAGTATTTTTATTTCTGTGTGTCTGTGTGAATTCACATGTGTGTATCTGTACCTGTCATATTGGTGCGAACATGGAGGAATGGAAATGTCAAACATGTGGACGGATTCTGCTTTCTAAGGCCGGATAGGTCAATCATAGGAAATCTCATCAGGGACAATTCATGCACACTCCAGGTGTTACGATTTTATGGGCCATCTTTTAGGCTCCAAGCAACAGTGTCCAGTGGAAATCCTTGGTAAAGAATCCTTTGGTTGTTCCTTGGTGCTCCTCAGTATTGCAAGTCCTTCGTCAATGATTGCAAATGGACGTCTCTCAGTATCAGTGATTAAGTAGTCAACCAACTACGCATTAAGGCTGTTGATTGGCTGAGGTTTAAACCACGTGACATCGCCTAGTCTATAAATTTAAGTAGTGTATTGTAGCACATCTTATATATATATCAAAATATTCCAACACTAGGAACAAACAATGTTTCTTGTGCAATCTGTAACAAAGTGTGTAAGTCGGCTTCTGGTCTAAAGAGACAAATGGTGGTACATAAGCATCAACTTCTATCATCTGATCCATTCGATCAAGTGGGAAGGACGTCTTTCCTATGTCATATTTTCATAAAACTTTGTTGATCTGCAGCGGAATTGAGGAGTCATTTGAGAGCGTGTGAGAGGAAAGGTTCTGGTGGTGGGGTCAGAGGATTGTGAGGGACGGCAATGATCTGTAAAGATTATGCTATTGTCATCTGTACGTGCATATGTTCATGGGTGTTTTTATGTGAACGAAAAGGAATGAAAAAGAGAGGGGAAAAAAACCGCCACAGAAAAGAGAGCCAGAGGGAAGGAGAGACAACAGCAACCCCAGCAAGCATCACTGTGTGTTTACAGTCACTGCACCAGAGATTGCCATTCAAAAATTGGTCTGTTAAGCCACCCACGCAGTTGCGGATAAAAAAGTGGACACTACGCCATCGTCTTTAGTAGACAGAAGGATGCCAACAATATGTGTACGTATATGTATATACATGATTTTGTGATAGTTCGAATGTGTATGTGTACATAATTTCATTAGTGTTCTTATGTGAATGTTTTTTTGTTTGTTTTTTTATTGATTTTAACGGCATATCAACCCGTTTGCGGTTATGTCATGCCTAACAGAAAACACCTGTGGCATCATTATCAGAACATTACTAGCTACACACCCCATCTGGGGTAAAAAATTAAAAAAAGAACTCCCACCACAAACTCCTGCTAACACCAACAATTGACCACCCCTCCCCTATTCACGACCTCCTAATTCACCAGTATGAAAATGTTCACCGTTGAAGCAAGAACCCAATCCAACGTCCCGAAGAAGGTCTAACAGACGGAAATTTTATAACGTCGACATCACTACCCACAATAAACATCCATTTTGTACAACATCCCGTGTTTGTTTACCTTTCTCCACATAAGTTTCTATGTAATAAGTTGATGAGTGTTTGTATGCATGTGCGTAAGTAAGCGTGTATGTATATGTGTATGTGTGCATCTGTTTTTGTATGGGTTTATGCACTTATGCATATGTGTGCATGAGTTCATGTATGTGTTTATTCGTGGATGCAGGCTGAATTCACGGCTATGAGTTAAATAGTGCAATTGCTGTTGTTCTACAAGGATGGCTTTCGAGCCCGTCAGGTATTGGTTATTGTCGTATAAAATGAACTCGGTGACCCAAATTCAAATCCGGGATGAGGCTATTTGCATTTCACATAACGCTAATACCTTTGAAAAATGTACGTACAATGTGTGTCATAAAAGTAACGAGATTGAAGCTGTATTCACCAAGATAGAAATGAACAATGAATGGGGAGTTATTTTTTTTTCTTCGGACTACAAGATGTGTCTTAAAAGGGCCGAGTTTGAAGCTGTATTTACCAAGATAGAAATGAACAATGAATGCAACGTTAATTTTCTTTAGAATACAGGATGTCATAAAAGAGCCATGTTCGAAGCTGTATTTACCAAAACAGAAAAGAACAATGAATGGAACGTTATTTTATTTCAGACTACAAGATGTCATAAAAGGGCCGAGTTTAAAGCTGTATTTACCAAGATAGAAATGAACAATGAATGGAACGTTAATTTTCTTCAGAATACAAGATGTCATCAAAGAGCCATGTTCGAAGCTGTATTTACCAAGATAGAAATGAACAATGAATGGAACGTTAATTTTCTTTAGAATACAAGATGTCATAAAAGGGCCGAGTTTAAAGCTGTATTTACCAAGATAGAAATGAACAATGAATGGAACGTTAATTTTCTTTAGAATACAAGATGTGTCAAAAAGTAGAAAAGATCTCGATACTTTTTTTGACACGCCTTGTATATAACTACCCTACAGCTATGGGTAAATAGGGTAGTTGGTTTCTTTAACCTTGGTTAGGCAACCAGTCTAGGAGAAGGAAACTCTTAATTCAAACCTGTTAAACTCCGCTAAGAAAATTGACCTTGTGTCATATCCTACTCGAGTGGAGGAGTTGGTAAATATATACGAGTGTAGCTTTGCTATTAAATAACTCACGAAGGTTGATTTGCAATTATATAAAGAAACAAAAACAGGCTGAATTAAAAATGTTTTTTAAAATTCAGATTTTGCATGCACAAGTCCATATACGTGTGCATATTATCTGTGTATGTATATGTTTGTGTGTATGTGTGTGCAAAACTGTGTGTGCGAGTGTGCATTCAAAACTGTGTATTCGTGTGTGAGAGCTCATGGATGTGAGTGTTTATAAATGGGTATGCATGAGTTAATGTGTGCGTTAGCATCGATTCCTGTGTGTACGAGTGTACGTGTGTGTGTGTGTGTGTATGTCGTGTGCTCTCCGAGCCCCACCTCCACCCTCGTGCCCCCTTGTCGTTTTAATTTGTGCCTGTCAGACTCTTTTGTTTTCTAATCTAGTCATTTTATGCATGTGCATGCATCAACATATCTGCATTCAAGATCCATCATCCTTCAAAATTTAATTTTCGCTTTTGTATCGCCACCTCCCCCCCTCTCTCTCTCTCTCTCTATACACCCGCTCTATATACCCCTCCCTCTCTAGCTCCATATTCATCCTCTCTCTCTCTCTCTCTCTCTCTCTTTCTCTTTCTTTCTCACACTTTACCCCTGTCTCTCTTTCTCTCTCACACACACACACACTCCCTCACGTTCTCTCTCTTTCTCATACACTATCTCTCTCTTTTTTGCACAATTTACTCACATGCACACACACTCTCTCCCCCCTCCCCCTCTATCTCTCTCTCTTTCACACTCAGTCTATATCTCTCTTTCTCACACACACAAACACTCTCCCCCTCTCTCTCTCTCCGTCTGTCTCTCTCTCTCTTTTTCACGCTCTTTCTTTGGCACACTCTCACACAAACACACTCTCTTCATCATAAGTTCTCTCTCTTTCTCATACATTATCTCTCTCTTTTTCACACACACACACACACACACACACACTATCTCTCTCACACACATAAACTCTCTCTCTCTCTCTCTCTCTCTCTCTCTCTCTCTCTCTCTTCTCTCTCTCTCTCCCTGGGACATTCTCTTCCATACTTTTTATAGCAAATGTCTCTTCTCTCTCTCTCATTCTTTTTCTTTCTTACACTTTCTTTTTCTATCTTCTCTTTTCTCTCTCTCTCTCTCTCTCTCTCTCTCTCTCTCTCTGGCATTCTCTCTTCTATACTTCTTGATAAATTCTCTCTCTCTCTCTCTCTCTCTCTCTCTCTCTCTCTCGCTTGTGCTCCTGGCGAAGTCTCCGCAGCATTATGACTAATATGCTGGCCTGTGACATCGTAGTCAGCAAGTTCTAACTTTAGTCGTGCTATTCACTTTCGTACTAACACCCTTGGGAAAATATGAACTCCTTCCTCCACAGCTATGGATTAAGTAGTACCACTACTGTTCTTCTACAAGGATCGCATTGGCATTGAATAACCTGTAATTTTTCAAATGCCATTAAACAAAGATACCAAACCAATCATTAGCTCTTTTTCTTTCTTTTTTCTGACTTCCTTTTATTGACTCTCTCTCTATCTCTCCTACGGGGGCACTCTCTCTCTCTCTCTCTCTCTCTCTCTCTCTCTCTGGGGCACTCTCTCTTCCATATTTTAATACCATATCTCCACCCTCTCTCTTTTCTCTCTCTCTCTCTCTCTCTCTCTCTCTCTCTCTCTCGGGCATTCTTTCTTCCATACATTTTAGACCATATCTCTCCGCACTCTCTCTCTCTCTCTCTGGGGCATTCTCTCTTCCATAAATTTTTATACCATATCCCCCCCCCTCTCTCTCTCTCTCTCTGGGGCATTCTCTCTTCCATACATTTTATACCATATCCCCCCTCTCTCTCTCTCTCTCTCTCTCTCTCTCTATATATAATATATATATATATATATATATATATATATATATATATATAGGACATTCTCTTCCATACTTTTTATACCATATCTCTCCTCTCCCCCCCTCTCTCTCTCTCATTATTTTTCTTTCTTACCCTTTCTTTTTCTATCTTCTCTTTTTTTCCGTTCTCTATTTTGTTTGCTTCTCTCTGTTTCACTTCTCTCGCATTTCTTATTACTGTTTTTGAGTTTTGTCCTTGATAGAGTGGCCTATTGTCGGTATCAGCCGGACAGCAAGAAAGTCTATCCTTTTTTCGCTAGTGCCAGACCAGGGAGGCTGATATTGCTGAAGTGGAGTGCCACACCTACTGCCAGCTCCCAATTTTACCACACAGGACAGATTCCCCAATCTGTGGTACTAATTCGCTGAGTTGGCGGGTGACCGGTATCGAACCAGGAAGCTTGCGATTCCTAGGTAGGTGCTATACCGACTGAGCTAAACCGTATACATTATTCTCCACTTTCTTCTTTTCCTTCTCTTGTTCGTCCGGACAGACAATACATGATCTATCCTTTTGAAAATAGAAAGTGGAAAATCTTAGACTTAGTCTATAGACTCGTAGGCCTACAATTTGTACCTAAGAAACAGAGATCGATAAATAGTCGTCTCTCTTACTCTCACTGGTCCTATAACTCTTTGGTCGTAGGAGTGCTACTAATGTAGCTTATCTTACTTGTGCAATTTCTTATATATAATGTGTGTGTGTGTGTGTGTGTGAAGAAAAGGAAGTGAATCCGACGCTATGTAGTATATTATGAAAGATTGAAAAAACACAGGTTTAAATGAGTTAAGTGGTGAGTTTATTGGCCAACGCTGCAGTGTTTCGATCTATTAATTAGATAATCTTCAGGGCATTTGTTGGTATATGGAAGGTAATAGGAAATTTTTATCACAGAATAATGAGAAAAGCGAGTGATAGTCCTTGTTTATCAGTCTGTTTAAAATTTGAAGTTTGAAAAAATATATATTAACATAAAGGTACATGGTATTAACCTACTCGAATTTCACCATAAGGATCTTCAAGGTTAAATCTACTGGATTAATCAAGATATTGATTAATGGCAGTCGATTACACGTATGTTGTGTTTTTTTTTTTTTTTAGATAAAGCGTTTATCGCAAAAAAACATACACGTGTAATCGACTGGCATTAATCAATATCTTGATTAATCCAGTAGATTTAACCCTGAAGATCCTTATGGTGAAACTCGAATAGGTTAATACCGTGTACCATTATGTTAATAAATTTGCTCTACTAACGTATTGAGCACTTTATATTTGTTATATCGCTGCCTAATCATTGTGAAACTTGAATCAACTAACCACTGTGACCATTTTCACCGATAAGTCACATTTTCCCTCAAATACCATATATATATATATATATATAATATATATATATATATATATATATATATATATATATATATATAACAGGGGGAAGATGAAGGAAAATGAAAAAAATGGACAAATATTTCGACCTTGCCAGAGAACTGAAAAAGTTATGGAATATGAAAGTCAAAGTGATACCAATTATAGTTGGAGCACTTGGAACGGTCCCAAAATGATTGGAAAAGGGTTTGGAAAGTTTGGAAATCAGAGGAAGGGTTGAAACCATTCAGAACACTGCACTGCTGCAATCTGCCAGAATAATCAGAAGAGTCCTGGAGACCCGAGGAGACTTGCTGTCACTCAGACTCCAGTGAAAGACCATCAGCTAATGCTGATGTGAAAACTCAAAAGGTGTAAATAATAATAATAATAATAATAATAATAATAATAATAATAATATCCTTTCAGCTAGTATATTAGGTCTGAGACCTGTCAGCTGTTCCTTATAAACATTCATCTTAATTCCACAGAATATTTATAATCTTTCCATAGATTATCCAACATTGACTTAAAGGTGTTTATAGATGGGGCATTCACTATTGATGATGGTAGTTTATTCCATGTATTCACCACTCTGTTACTAAAAATAATTTTGTCTTGCGTTTGCTTTACAAAATCTTTTTAGGAGTTTTAATTTATGACCCCTGGTATTGATATTTTGAGCAATGTTTAGTAGGTCAAAGTTCGTTGAATAAAATCCATGTGTATATTTGTAGACTTCAATCATATCCCCTCTTGTACGTCGATAAACCAAACTTGGTAAGTCAATGTTCCTAATTCTTTCTTCATACGAAAGGGATTTTAAAGTTTATTTTATATATCGTGCTACCTTGAATTTCCGACTTACGAGCTGTCGCTCGGTTGATTTTTCGCTTATGTTAATAACTTTAATAAAAACATTTAAGTTTCCAAATTTACCATACCAAACGAAAATATTTTTTTTTAAATCATTAAAACATACAACTGCACATAATTCATTACATTCTATTCTATTATGTTTTTTATACATAACAAAGCTATTTTTCTTATTTTAAAACGTAATAAAAAAAATTAGTAATTTTTTGAGGGGGATGGAGCGGATTAATGACATTTCAGTTTATTTCAATCGGGAAAATTGCTTTGATATACAAGAGAATTGACTTAAAAGTGGAACGAATTAAGCTCGTAAGTCAAGGTATCACTGCACACACACACACACACACACACACACACACACACACACACATACATACATACATATATATATATATATATATATATATATATATATATATATATGTATACCAACTCCTCCGCACGAGCAGGATACGACACAAGGTCAATTTCTTAAGTGGAGTTTAATAGGTTTTAATTCAGAGTTTTCTTTCTCCTAGACTGGTTACCTAGCCATGGTTAAAGAACCCAGTCTGCCCTTCTATTTACCCATAGCTGGAGGGAGAGTAGGATTCATACCTTTCCCAGGGGTATTAGCGCTAAGGGAAATGCAATTACCACGTCCAGGATTTGAACTCGGGGCGACGAGTCCATTTCCCATGACTTTAACCATTACACCACGCGCTTCCTTGCATATATATATGAGAGTGTCAAATTTATGTACACGTAAATTTTATGTATGTTGAGAAAATATGCAGTCAAAAAAAGAGTGAACCTTGGAATAATTGCAATAAATGGATGCTGCACAATCACTAGTGATTCAAAACAAGAGCCTCACCACCAAATTCAGTTTAGTGCCATTCCCAGCCACCTCTCTGCAGGGGACACAGTCTGCTTATTCTAAGCCCGGTCGATAGGCTGGATACCCGTTTATAGTTCGAACGGTGTAGATCGATATTTTAGACAAAAATGACGTCGACTAATACACGAGTAATGATTTTGGCTTTAGAATTTAGTTCCATGATTTCGAGACCATAAATGTCGGGTCAGTATAAATACGAAATCAACTTTTACTCGAGTATGCACTGTATCTAAAATTGAAAAAAACTTTTCTAATTTAATGAAATCTATGAATTAATCTCGACTTTCAAATGGCAGAGAGGTATAACTGAATTTGCAATCTACGAGGATGAGTCAAAAAGTAATACCATTTTGTTTAGGACAGGTGTAATTGCCTACACAGGAACATGTATCATACATTAAAAAGGAAGCTGGTCCTCTGTTGATCACATCCCTACCTCTCCATATACTCACCGTTTCTCTCAGTAGCAATGTTCCACCTTCGAATGAGAGCATATATACCTCTCTGTTAAATTCTGTTGACTGTTCTTTGAGCCACTGCAGATTTCACTTCCTCGTCACTGGAATGATGTTTGCCTCCCAAACCCTCTTTCGTGTGGCCGAAAAGATGATAGTCTAAAGACGCTAAATCTGGTGAGTATGGAGGATGCGGTAAAGTTATCCACCCGAATGAGGCGATTTTCTCTCTTGTCCTAATGTTTGTGAGTTGTCGAGCATTGTCATGCACAAGGATATTGTCGATTAGCAAGTTGGGTCTTACTCGCCGGATGCATGCTCGTTAGGGTCTCAATGTAGGTCTTGGTTTTATAAAAAAAATCACTCGAAATAAAGAAAATTGCATTACTTTTTGTTTACACAAGTGGAATCACTGGATGTAATGGTTATCGTCGTAAGAAATTAACTCGGTGATCCGAGCTTTTATTTCATATAGCACTAATACTCTTGGGAAAGGTATGCATCCGACTAATCTCCCTTCAGCTTTGGGAGCCCTGTCGGCTGGGACTATAATAAGTTGACTGCCCCTCTGCAAAGGGGTAAGACTTCCCCCAATTGGACTTGCCCGTTGCCCATGGGTGGTGACCCGTGATGCTTAAGGACAAAATCCTGATAGCTGAGCAGTCCATGATATGCAATATTCCACTTTGGTTTTTCGTTAGAGGGCCCCTCGGATCAATCGTTTGGCCATGTCAAGCCCAAGCATCTATATGATTGTCCCAGTCGTATTACCCTCACGACAAAGTCTTAACCTTTCTTTATCATATATCTGCTAGAAGACGTTGATTGGGGGTCATAATGTACTGGTTTTAATGTTAATCTAGTGGTGAGGTTCCAATTTTGGAGCTCTGGGGTGTGTTGAATTAGGATACAGCGGCCGAAACGTTGTGTTTTTACATAACACAATGAGGATAACAGTCCCCAAAATCAAAAGTATAAGAGAAAATAGTTATTTTATATTTTATTATTATGGAGAGGGTGTGTTGTGTAACCGAAACTATATCACTACTTAAGTCACAATTCTCTTAGATATTTGCGTCACATTCTTCATGATTTTATTTTTATTTAAACTCTAATTATTAATAAAATTGTTTTACATTATTAATACGGTTGACTATATCTACATACTAATAACATCCAATTGTATTTGTATATACAACAAAATAGCGGTTTACAGTCCGAACGGGAAGGCTAATTTGCATATTGATATAAAAATTTGATTTTAATAAATACGTGCTTGGTATTATTGATTTCTAATTGTTTGGATTCATCTTAATGAATATGAGCAATAATATCAGGGATAAATCTTAAAATAAATCCATTACCAAAAAGAAATAACTCATTTTATTCGTTACTTCCCATTTTAACTAAATAGTTAAATTAGGAAAATTTAGCAATGAAAGACGGGAGTGATAGAAGAGTAAGTTTCAATTGTTCTATTTTTTAATTATACCCACCTCTGTTTCAAATCTTTTTGTCTGCATTCTTATCTAGTTTCATTAGCCTCTCTAATTTAATATAATATTTTATTACATTAAAACTTAAATACTTGCATCCGTATGGTGCGTATATCTGCTAGTACTTTAAATTAAAAGAAATGTAACTACTTGTTACAGTAGCTATTTTTAACAATACGAGTAAATCAATAATACCAAACACTATTTTTCAACTTAGTCATCACCATTGGCTGTGTCTTTTCACACACAATATTAATTATATTATATACTTTATACAATTCTAGCGGCGGATACCCGGCGTCGCCTGGGTAGAGGGATTTTTTTAAGTTAGTCCCTCAGGTCCAGTATTACTGAATCGTGAGTTGAATCCTCGTGTGATGCCCCATTTAAATCCCTATGTAAAAAAATAGACCTTGCATTGATCCAACTACTCTGAAAAGAAATATTAATGTCTATTATCTAAAATATTAAATGAAAAAAAAATCCATGCTGTTATCATTTAAATTTTATTTTTTAATTATCTTCACGAATATAAATCAAATCTCTAATATTTTTGCTAATAAAACAAGCCCTGGTGATATTTAATGTGTATATATATTTACTTTGTCGTTAATTGTTTCATTTTCGAAGTTTCCTCCGGACATACATATACACACAATTGCCCTTTATATATGTATAGATTACCTATAGATAAGTCCATCCCTAACATTTTTATGAAAAGTTAATTTTCTTCTAAACCCAAGATACCGGGATAAGGAAGCGCCCAGTGAAAAAACAAATCGTGGAAACAGTACTCCATAAGAAAGCAGCTGTATGGCCACTTGCCCTCTATCACACAAACCATGCCAGTAAGACGAACAAGATATGCTGGATATTACTAGAGAAGAAGTGACGTTCTCCTGTGGAAACCTACACATGGGCACACCAGTGTGGGCCGTCCAGCAAGGACCTACATCGATCAGCTCTGTGTGAATTTTGGATGCCTCACAGAGGACCTCACGGTGGTGATGATCGATAGGGACTGTTGGCGAGAGATTGACATGGCTATCCGTGCTGAGAGAACGACATAATGATGATTGGAATTACCTTATTATTTCTGTTGCAATCATAGTGGATATTACTGAACATTACAGTATCACCCATAAATTTGTACACCCCACACATTTTTTGAGGGATTGAACTCTTTCAAATAGACACCAATTCAAAGCTCTAACCCAACGAACTATATAAGGTATTCCTAAGATACTTTCACGTAGTGTAATGGTTAGCCATCTAGATTTTCAAACCATTGTTAGGGAGTTCGATTCTCATTGAGTGCTCCATATTTCTGGCCTTGTGCCACATCTAAGCTAAGCTTAGTAAATAATTATAGGGGAAGTGTACAGTATCACCTACAAATAAGTACATCTCTAACAACTCTTTATAAAAAAAGAAGTTAATTTCTACTATCTCGATGCCTTAGTCTTTTAAAAGTAAATATCTACCAATATTCATGTTCCTTAGTCTTTTAGAAATGAAGGTTTACCAATGTCCATATCTTCATCATCATCATCATCATCATGTGGCGCAAGTAGCATGGATATCTTTTTAATCTTTTAGAAATATATA
>CM042151.1:45430321-45462457 GCA_023376005.1 Doryteuthis pealeii
TTTTTTATTTCCATTATCATCAAATAAATCTTTTCAGTTTTTTATCCCTCCAACATACACCTTAGTTAGTCTAATCTCTTTTGGCAACTCCTGCAGTAAGTCTAATGACAAATTGTATAGCACCATGTCTTTCTCTTGGATAACATTAGTTTCGTGAAGAGGGGAAACTGTAACATTGTAACAAAATGGATAAGTTAGTCACTGGCAGAGCGACAAGTAACAACCTTAAATTCATCACTAATTAACGGAAGTGTATGGCGAGTCATGCATAGATATAAAAAAACGTCCGTAACTGATGTAGGAAGTTTGCAACGACGACGAAGTTCAACGCTTCCTCAGCGACATGGCGGCAAGCTGGTATGATATTGGGCATCTAAAAGCTGCCACAGCGCTAACAGTTTGCATCGCCCGAAATGTCGATTATGTAGAGAAATAGAAGATGCATAGAAAATCACTGCATTATTGACTTGTCTTATAGAAGACATCAAACTGTTGTTGGTATTATAACTCAAATTTCCGTAGATCGTACGGTTCAAACTTTAAAAATGAGATAAACATTGATAATAAACGTTTCTGTGATTTTAAAATATTTTTGGAGTGCTTACATTTAAGATTACCCTCGTACATATCTTTTATACTCGTGTTATGAACAACTTCGAGACCAATTTTTCATCTCAAAACCAAGGCGTCGTTTACTACAGGATATATATATATATATATAAGTTAAGAGTAGGGAAATGAATCCGACAGTATAAGTATAGATAAAAGGATATGAAAACACAATGCTGTTAAAATGAAAATATTTTATATCATATTCATAGCTAATATTGAATAATATTTCGATTTATAAAAATCATCATCAGAGCTTGTTTTTAAACCGGACTCGTCGAGAGTGAAGCTGAAAATTTCGTTTTAAATTCAAATTATTTTCAGCTTCTCTCTCGATGAGTCCGGATTAAAAACAAGCTCTGGTGATGATTTTTATAAATCGAAATATTGTTCAATATTAGCTATGAATATGATATAAATATTTTCATTTTAACAGCATGGTGTGTTTTCATATCCTTTTATCTATACTTATATATATACCTCAAGTTTTAGCTCTCAACCTAAAGCAAAGAAAATAGACTGTGTGACAGCTCGTAACTTGGAAACCTAGTTGGGACACTCGTAAGTACCATAATATCATAAATAGCTGAAAAGGTTACGTAAAAACTTAATAAAAGCCTTTATTTAGACACTGGCTAGGCTATGCAAACTAAGAGAGAATTGGACCCAGTCATGGATATGATTTGATATATTAAAATAAATATTTTCTGACCGCCCATCTTGTCCGATTACTGTGGGGAGACACTGTTGGAATTTTTTGTATATAAGGTGTACCAAAATACACCACTTAAATTTATAGACTAAGCGAGGCCACGTAGTTTAAACCCCAGCCAATCAACAGCCCGAATGCGTGACTGGTTGACTACTTAATCACTGATACTGAGAGACGTCCATTTGCAATCATTGACGAAGAACTTGCAAGGCTGAGGAGCACCAAGGAATAACCAAAGGATGCATTACCAAGGATCGCGCTCTGTTTAACACAAAGGATACTCGCTGGACAAGCGCTCTTGCTTGAAGCCTAAAGAATGTTTCATAATATCGTAACAGACACCTGTAAACAGAAGCACATGCAGTGGACAATGTAAAAAATGCGCGTATCCCTCGTTATTGTACTTTTGTGGCAACTTTGATTCTGAGCAATAAACCCAGCCCTGTCCTTTTAATAACAGCTATGCAATTCCCCTAATTATGAAAGGACCTATTCTATACAGGGAAACCTTTCTTTGTAAAGTTCAAAAATAAGGACTCACAAATAACAATTCGCCTATCTTATCATTTACCTCTCCATCAAAATGCTGAATACATCCGGTCGGCCCTTTGCCCAAATATCTGACACGTTTTCTACTCCAAAAGAAAGTGGTGAACTTGGAAATGTTGGCTAAACTTGTAAATCGTCGTCAAAATTAAAACGGAAAATTTTGACCACGACACATCAAACTAAATTTTGAAATTAAAATTAAAATTAATTTTTAAATCCGATTCAAAATAATTTTTTTTTTTTTTGGTAAGTCAGGTTAATAATTGTTTTATTTCATTTTGACTAATCGGAGCATATTACCTTTAGGCACTCCTTTTTGATCTCGATTACGAAAGGACATGTTTTTCATTTACACCGTCAATATCCGGTTGTTTGTTAGTGGTTAGGGTTAGTGGTTAGGGTTAGGGGTTAGTTTTATAATTTAAAAAAAAGATATAAAAATCGTCTGTTAAAACAACCGAATATTGACGGTGTAAATGAAAAAAAATGTCCTTTCTTAATCGAGATCAAAAGGGGTGCCTAAAGGCCATATGGTCCAACTAATCTTGAAATATTTCTAAACTGCACATAATTTTTTTAGTTTAGAAAATATTTCAAGATTCGTTAAATAAATGAAATAAAAACAATTACTAACCGACTTACCAAAAAAAAAAAAAAAAAAAAAAAAAAAGTCTTTTGAATCGGATTTTAAAATTTAATTTTTTTCTGTATTTATGCTGAGCATTCATCTCATTTTCAAATTTTAATATAAAAGATATTTTCATTATGAAAAAAAGAACATTGTTTGTCATGTAATTATTTTCCTTGTTTGAAGCGGAAATATTCAAAAGTCAGTGTTTATAGAAATACTTAAGTTTCTATTTTTGTATGAAAAATTATTATTTTTTGCAATATAGTTATAATTTAGTATTATGCATTTTCCAAATGTTCTAATTTTTCAACCTGTATATGGAGAAAGTTTCCACTTTACTTTTGGTCTATATGTAGTGTCGTGGAGGCGCGTGGTCTAATGGTTAGAGTCGTAGGAAATGGACTCGTCAACGAGAGTTCAATTCTTGGACGAAGCCGTTGGCATTTTACATTGCGCTAATACCCTTTGGAAATGTATGAATCCAATACTCCCTCTAGCTATGGATAAATAGCAGGGTAGACTGGACTCTTTAACCATGGCTAGGTAACCAGTCTAGGAGAAGGAAAACTCTGAATTCAAACCTGTTAAACTCCGCTTAAGAAATTGACCTTGTGTTGCATCCTGCTCGTGCGGAGGGGTTGGTAAATATTATATATATATATATATATATATATATATATATATATAGTGTCGTGAAGAGAGGAAATGCATTTTTTTTAAATATTAAGAATGTGTGTGGGGGGGGTTACAATAATTATTTCTATATATCTTAGTTATATAATACTAAAAGGGCCTGGGTAGAAGGGGGATTTTTTTAAAAGTTAGTCCTGCAGATCCATTCTTACTAAATCGTGAGTTGGATCCTCGTAGAATGCCCCATTAAAATCCCTACGTAAAAAAGACCTTGCATTGATCCAGCCACTCGGCAAAGAAACGTTAATGTCTACTATTTAAAATATTAAATGCAAAAATAAAAATCCACGCTGTTATCAATTAAATTTTTATTTTTTAGTTATCTTCACTAATATAAATCAAATCTTTATTATTTCTACTCAAAAACCAAGCCCTGGTTATATTTAATGTGTATATATATTTACTTTGTCGTTAATTTTTTTTTATTTTCGAGGTTTCCCCCGGACATACACATACACAACTACCCTTTATATATGTATAGATGTCATTTTTTTACACTTTTAATTTAATCCTATAGACTTTCTGGGATTTGTTTAGCCTTTAGATTATTGATAAGGTGTCTTTTATTATATATACTAGCAAAATAAAAAACGCTCTCCAGGCGATGTAAAAATAGAATTTTGAAACATATTGCCTGAGGGGTGGGAGTAAAAAAAATTCAATGTCAGCAAGTTTGTACCCTAAGTAAGTAAAATCATCAAATTCATTAAAGGATTAAAAAATAAAACAATTTTGAAATGTAAACTTTAAATATGTATTAGAATAAAACAAACTATATATAGATATATAATACCAGTCATGTATTTATTAAAACTTGTTTTAAAAAATAATGAGGACTGTCTAATGCTGCATGTTCAAATTTTGAGTGTATTTATTCTATGTTATGACGATTTTGGGTAATGTGACGTAAACAGTGACGTAGTTTTTGTTACAGACAAAAACCGGAAGCGAATCTCCATTATTAATAGATTTTTACTCACTTCTTATTTTCATATAATTACTTTTTTGTAACATGTGACTTTTTTGCAACATTACTGTTAAATGTGACTTTTTTTTATCACATCATCCCTAAACCTATTTTCATACACTCACCTTATTATAAAGAAAGTTATTTTGTTGCCTGGGGCGATGGCCCCATGGGATTTATGCTAGTATTATATTTCTGGACCAAGTAACCAATAAGCACCCCCAAATCCTCAACTTAATGAAAGGTTCATATTTTAACTCATCACCGGTAACTTCCGCTCCCGGATTTTGTAAACAAATTATTTTAATCAGAAATTTATGGAGATATTGAACTCACAATTAATTAAACAAATAGATGGTTGGTACACGTAATCAAATTAAAATTCAATAGCAAAATCTTTTTTCAAATAAATACTTTTAATCAGAAATTTATGAATATTTTTCAACACTTACGATGATTTAAAAAAAAAAGACGAAAGATGTTTTTATACTAAAATAGTTTTTACTTAATCAGAAGTGAAATGCAATTATGGTTATTTAAATAAAAATACAGTTTTTATTTACAAAATATTGTGTGATACTATTTCTGAATGAAATATCAAGCCCCAGCCCCTTTTTATCATATGGGTGCTAGAAGGCGGTGGCTAAGGGTCTACATGTCCTGGGAATGACGTTAAACTCTATCTGATGGTGAGGTTCTAGTTCTGGAGGTTTGGGGAATGTGGAGCACCCCTTCATAACCATTGCTCCCTGGTCCACTCTGAGCCGGAGTGGTAGTACCTGTTAGGGTCCCATCTATGGGTTAAATAGAAAAATGTATTTATAAAAAAAATGTATTATCCATTAAGAATTGATTTATTTCAAAACTTTATCGGCATTAAATGACCCACTGAGGTTGATATGCCGTAAAACAAAACAAAACAAACATAAAATAATAATACATGATACATGAACAATAACATACATGTACATAACATAAAGAGTAGAGATAAAAGTGTTGGCGTCTTTTCATATAAGACGTGTGTTAAATGCCCACTCTTATTTATAGACTCGGCGATCATCATGTGGCCATAATCTTGGCCAATCACTGGCAGTACTCTGCTGCTGATATTGTTATTTATACTGGCTGTTCTGGTCATACCTACGCATATTGCTTTGAACCTTCGTGGACGACGGAACATAGGATTATATCACTGGACCTTTGACACTGCGTAGGATTCCATAACTCAGGACTTATTCACTTACCAAAGGATTCTATAGCTCAGGACTTACTTACTTAAGTCCTTTTCAACTCGCCAAGGATGGCGGTCATAAACTTAACAAAAAGGACAGAAGAGTCCGTTACATACAAAATCACTTACTAGTGAATGGGGGGGGCGAGGCTCCCATGAGAACGGTGTGACAATGTGTCTAGCCCATGTGCTCGCACAAGAAGATGTAGCTAAAAGAGGTAGCAGCGTTTGAACCAGCCGCTTAAATACCATAGTCCCTGGTGAGAACCACCGACAACCCAGCGGGAAGATAACTCTTCCAGGCAAATTTGTAGATAGTCCCAACACTATCAACCAGTTATCAAAAATCTATATAACAAAAAACAAAAAAGAACTTAGATTAACAGAATAAAGCATGAGTTATGTCTTATCGTTGACATTTTCATAGAGTTGAAATTTATTGTCTTTTGAATTTTAAGTGTTTTGTAAATCCTTAACAGCACTTTCTTTCCATCTGCACATTACATTTGCATTTTGCATATTACATGCTTGTCTCATGCTGCAACAATGACAGCGACATCCTAAAGAGTAAATTAAGGATTATTTACTATAGATTACAAAAGGTCGCCATTTTTCGGGAACCCTCGCAAATTTTAAGAGCCTTTTTATTTTTATTTTATTTTAATACCCATACAGTACGCCCTCGTTGACATTATTCCCAGATTCACCCTGGTCTGAATAATATTTGTGCAAGGGGAAAAAATTGCAAAAATTTCTGACTCGTCCTTTTTAATTGATTCTGGATCCACTCTGACTAGGATTGGCAGGAGCTCTTAGTGTCCAAACTGTGGGTCAAATTTATCTGATAGGAACTTATTATTATTGAAAACTATGCAAACCAAAGATTATTATTAAATATGATGATTCAACTGTTAACAAATGACATAATTTATGGATAAATACTTGAAGTACCCATTTTAGAGCTACTGTACGGCTGCACCACCGAGACTCTAACTAATTGCTGGTTGGCCATCTTATTGAGAATTCTGGGATATGGGGGTTATCGTCCTTGTCTACGAGCCTCTGTTTCGAACCAACCAATCACGAGCCAGTATACTTTGGCGGCAAAGCCGAATTAGGCAAACTCGGGCTCTTCTGATCCAGCTTGCACTTGGAACACACCTAAATAAGGGTCGCTTCTCTTCCTCAACAACCAGCATTGGAGTCGGACATCAAACAGAACGTCTATCATATCCGAACTATCAGAAGGCCGTAGCAAGGGCTCCGATAATACCCTATCTCAGGACTCAGATAAGTTATTACAAATTATAAACATTTGTGCAGACGAACTAAAGTTTGCAATCCTTATTGTTATATGTAATACACGTCTTTTATTCCTATTTCTAGTTGTTTGGTTATTTCTTTAACTCTTAACCTGTCTGCCACACTCGTGGTTAATTCCATACTTCAAACCTTGGAGTACTGTCGTCTCATGTCTAGTTTCTTTATAATCTGGAAAGGTTTAAGAAATGAATTCTTCTCAAATGTTACTATCAACCAGTTATCCTAAATCTATATAACAAAAAAGAAAAGAATTTGGATTAACTAACAGAATAAAGTATCAGTTACATCTTATTGTTGACATTTTCATAGAGTTGAAATTTATTGTCTTTTTTTAAAAAATGTTAAGTCTTTTATAAATCCTTAGCAGCACTTTCTTTGCATCTGCACATCTTGAACATTACATGCTTGTCTCATGCTGCAACAATGACAGCGACATCGTAAAGAGTATATTAAGGATTATTTACTATAGATTACAAAAAGTCGCAATTTTTCGTGAACCCTCTCAAATTTGGAGTGCTAAAAATCGACATAACTCTGTCAATTCTTGGAATTGGAAGCTCAAATTTTGGGGATTGTTTAACTTAAACATAGTCCACACCTGGAATTACCCAGATGTTCTCTTCTATAAATTCTCCTTATTTATTGATTTTTTTTTTCTTAAATGTATGCACTCGAAAAATATATATGAGAGAGTGTCAAAAATTATACGCACTTTTGCTATAAAAGTAAGTAAAGTCATCAGGGGGTGCCTAAAGTTGGTATCACTCAGACAGCAAAGGAATCCATCCCTTTCTCACTAGCAAGGAGATTCTTTTGGCATCTGAGGTGGAGTGCCACACCTATCATCAGCTCCTACTTTACCGCACAGATCCCTGACAATGACAGCGACATCCCAAAGAGTAAATTAAAGATCATTTACTATAGTCCTTTTTTTTTTTTTTAAGCGTATGCACTCGAAAAATATATATATGAAGGAGTGTCAAAAATTATCCGCACTTTCACTAAAAAAGTAAGTAAGTAAAGTCGTCGGGGTGACCTAAAGTCGGTATCAGCCAGACAGCAAAGGAGTCTATCCCCTTCTCACAAGCATAAGACCAAGGATATTGTTTTGGAGTCTGAGGTGGAGTGACACACCTATCATCAGCTCCTGCTTTACCGCACATATCGCTATGCTGCTCATACGCTGAGTTGGCAAAGGCAGGTATTGAAACCAGAACCTTGTGGTTCCTAATGTGACAATTGTCACACTGCGTTTTGTGCATGTGTGCTTATAGTTGACACTTTTGTGGTCATGTGATCAGAATTTGAACCGGATTACGTTAATTTGCTTATCTTCTTTACACTGTATACTTGGTCGCTCCACTAGAAGTGACCAAATTTCTCTGAGTGGAAAGTGTCAGGGTCTGTGGAGTACAACACCTACCATCAGCTACCCACTTTAACACACAGATCAAAGCTGTGTTACTCATGCACTGAGTTGGCGATGGCCGGTATCAAAACCCAGGACCTTGTGGTTCCTAGGTAGATGCTGTTCTGACTGAGCTATTCAAGGTTAAAGTCTCTTCCAAATGAAAATACCAAAAATGCATTTCATTTTTTACATAAATCATTTAAAGATAGAACCCAGGTGGCTGAGCAGTCTATGACTTGCAATACTCCACTCTGGCTCTTTCTTGGTCTAGACGGGTGGTCGTAGAGGCCCCCTCCAATCAATCGGCTGGTCACGTCAAGCCCTAGCAACTATATGATTGCCCCAACCCTATTGCCCTTATGGCAAGCCCCAAACCCTTTTTATCATATGGGTGCTACAAGGCAGTGGCTGAGGGTTTGGATTGGACATCGGCCGAAACATTGTACAGATAACAATAAAGATGAGGACAATAGTCAGAATAATCCAAAATACTAACAAGCACAGTATTTAAAACTTGAGAATCCAAAAATTCAGGATTGCGAATCTGGGTTCAGTTTTTAGGTTAGTTGTCTTGGGTCATTTGATGCCAAATCAAATGATTTTGATAAACAAAGGACCCTGGCTGCTTTCAGTACCTGTTGTTGCTTAAGTGGTCAACTCAGTTAAATATTGAACAGGCTCATCATGCAGTTTCAGTTACTGTCTGAAAGACACCAAATCTTCATTATAATAAGATGTAATGATATTACAATTGCTGTTTTGTTTTGTTTTTTTGTTTGTTTTTTTCAAATATATGGAATCAGTTCATATTCTATACATTTATCAAACAATTTCCTTATTGCACTGAAAAACCTTTCATTTGAAGATAAGTAGTTCAAAATTTTAGGATGTATTTCATCAGGTCCCAGTGATGCTGATAGCTTTTCATTTTGTCCTGTGTGTCAGTATGGGATGCACATAATTGCTTTGAATGAATGAGTCCCCAGGAAAATTTATGGGTCCCAACTAAATAATAAAATAGAATTAATAGATTGTAGGTTTTTTATTTATGATCTGGGGAAACAATGAAAGCTGTCTAACCCTACCTTGTAACATATCCTATGTAATTTGTTTATAAGAATATATTGAAATGTATTTGCAGTTAGCTTGAAATAGTGAGGGAAGAAAAAATAAAAAATATTGTGACACATGGAAAAGATTTTACTGCATCCTTTTAGATTTTTGTGCATCCCTATCAGCATTTCTGAGGTCCCATACTTTTACTAACATCTTTGATAAGTTTTATGTATTTAGCTCCTATTTTGAATGCATTTTATAGTAAAAATCATTTTGAATGCATTTTATAGTATGAGTAAAAATCATTTCCAATGCATTTTCATAGTAAAATTCAGCATAGTAAAATCATTTCCAATGCATTTTTATAGTAAAAATCATTTCAATGCATTCTTATAGTAAATCATTTGCATTCTTATAGTAAAAATCATTTCCAATGCATTTTTTATAGCAAAATCATTTCAATGCATTTTATAGCGCAAAATCATTTTCAATGCATTCTTATAGTAAAATCATTTCCAAATCATTTCCAATTCATTTTTATAGAAAAAATTTTCAATGCATTCTTATAGTAAAAATCATTTCAATTCATTTTCAATGCTTATAGTAAAATCATTTTCATTTTTAGCTACATCATAATTTCTTTTTTTTTTTTTTGTATCCCCTTATAACAACTTTCCTATAGTGAACCAAACTCTTCCCAAAAAGGAATAGATTGAAAGAACACCTGCTATTTCAACTTATATGTTTGTTAATTCACCTGTTTTATCATTTTCTTTTCTTTTTTTTTTTTTTACTGTTTTAACATTTTTGTGAATTTTAGTTATATTTGAATAATGGTTTACAATTGTATTAAGTATTTTCAACAACCCTATTTTCATGTTTCAACTTTTCATCTTTTTCCAGTTTTTCATGTTCCTTTTGCTTACTCAAAGAATCTATTAATAATGGAGATTCGGTCTCTATTTGTCTGTAACAAAAACTATGTCACTACTTACATCACAATTACCAAAGTCGTCAATACATAGAATAAAGAACAATTATTACTTATAAAATATATAAAAGCTATTCCTTATAATTCAAAGTTTGACTCCTTTCCATTGTAATAAATAAACTATGTATCATTTAAATAAAATAAACTATATAAACTATGAAATTGATTTTGAAAATTGTATTACTTTCAATGGAAAAAATTATTTGCAAAATCTGTAATCAATTTTAAAAATTATTTTTTACTCTCGCCTCTTTTGCAAATAAATAAATACTTACGATTTTGTGTAAAATTTATGTGTAAAATATTCAAAATAATTATTTAATTAATAATTAATAGATGTGCGCAACATTTTATTTGAGGAGGACAGAAATAAGTTTCATTTTTCAAAAATTGATTTTTACACTGCCCGGATGGTTTTTTTTTAATTTGCTAGTTTTGATAATTTTCAACACTAGGTATAATTTCTAATTCTTTCCAAGATTTATCTTTTTCTTTTACAAGATATGCAATTATTGTTCCAAGGTAATTTTTCCGATATATATCCTTGTTTATAAAAGTTTATATAGGGCCTGCTTTTTAGTTGGTAGAGTGTTCAACTAGGAACACCAAAGTTCCTCGTTTCGATTCTGCCCTTGTCAACTCAGTATATGAGTAGCACAGGGATCTGTGCATGCAGTAAAGGGAACTGATGGTAGGTGTGGCGCTCCAACTCAAACGTCCAAAACAATCTCCTTGGTCTTAAAGAGAGAAAATACTGATGTTACGGTCTGGTACCACCCACAAGCTGAAGCTCATGGGTGGTAAGCACAAAAATGCATTGATCCTGTCGGCATTTCCCCTCAAAGGAGGTGCTTCATCTGGGATATAAACCCAGCCCAGCCCCTTTAATCAAGGGGGCAGGTGTTGCCTGGGGGTATAGACCCTAGGATCAATGCTGCTAACATTACTTAACTGGTCCAGGGCCGAAGACACTGGACACTGGCCCTAAATGGTAGGTCCTCCAGGCAAGTTAAAGTAAAGTGCTTAGGAACAATTAACAACAGTTTAAATAGTGTCAAATAGTTCAGTCCATTTTGGATAGGAGGTGATACAAGCTGCTACTGCTGGTAGGAATAGTCTATTAAGTAAAAGATAACAGATTATTACAATAAACTGTGGTTGAAAATAAAGGAAAAAAAGTGGATATAACAACACAACAATTAAATTCAATTGATATTTCAGCCTCATTGTTTAGCTGAAACTTTTTCAAAATTTATTGAGACAAGTGCTTGTACATTCTGCTTTTATAGTGAAGAGGTAATTGGGTAACGGAGGAAAAGAGGGAGGATTTTTGTGTGTGGTATATGAAGAGGAATAACAAACAGAAGACATGCAAAAGGCTATATGACATTAACATATAAAACGCATGCCTACAAAGTCAGAAAACAGCATAGCTCACATGACTTTCGGAAACATTTTTTCATGCTCAGAGTTGTCAAGATATATGGAATAAACTGCCTGCATCTGTTGTAGGCTACCAAAGCACTGCATCTTTCAAAGCCTCCATGCTTCCTGTAATTCACCAACACTATACCTAATAATCCCCTCCACACATATTCACGCACGTGCCCACACACGCATGTATATTATCACTGTACGCTATTCATGTTCCTGACATTAATACATTATTCTATGTACTATACATGAGACTTTGATGAGTTGTGGTACACCTGAACACTGTACACAATAAATTTCATTATTATCATTTTAAATGAGGCTTGATGATTGGTATTATCTGCGTTATTTGGACTATTGTTCTCATCTTCATTGTTATCTGTACAATGTTTTGGACGATGTGCCCTCCTGCCTTCTTCAACATAGAGTAATGATTAACACAGCTTAACGCCTCTACCCCAGCTATGGTCCGTGGAATGAGAACAGGATACCCCTATGGATTGAATAAAGGGTTAGTTTCAAAGTTCCGTGATGGCTCCTGATTACGACAAGAAGGTTTCCAATTATGACAAGATGATTCCCGAGTTTGAATAGGTTCTCAAGTCTGACAAGAAGTACCTGAAGAAGGCCAGTGGGTGCATCAGCTGAAATGTACAGATAACAATGAAGATGAGGACAATAGTCCAAATAATGCAGATAAGACTTTGGTACAACAGCCATTTTTAGAAGTATCAGTAAAAATTTCTCTTGAAAACAGACTTGTGCGATATAGCTGAACAAGATTCAAATTTTTTTCACTTCAACCTTTTAGCTTTTGTTTTGTTTTTTTAATTGCATATCAATGTCTATGGGTTATGTAATGGTAAAACCATCCTTGTAGAAGAAGTATTGGTACTATTTAATCCGAATAAATTTTAAGTCCGAATAATGCAGATAATGCACTTATCATTTTAAACATACTATTCATGTTCCTGACATTAATACATTATTCTATGTAATATACATGAGACTTTGATGAGTTGTGGTACACCTGAACACTATACACAATAATAAATTTCATTATTATTATTTTAAACATACCCATACCAACCATGATAAAATATCTTATTTAAGTATTGAAAGCAATTGAAAAAAATATTTGACTATAAAAATAATAATAATAATAATAATAAAAAACAAATGACCACAATCAAATTGGATGTTCTCTGTTTTTTTTTTCTTTTCCAATTCTAATACGTCAAGCAATTTGATGGAGACAGATAGAGTTTATGTGATTTTTGTGAAATTCCAATCTACGTATGTGCACTCCTGGGAGTAAAAAGCAGTTGTGTGCCAAATTTCAGCTGAATCTCTCCAGTGTATTGGTGTTTATATGGGTTGGTTACACACACACACACACACACACATACACAAATATATACACACACAAACAAAAACACGTACACAGACACACAGTCTTTATTCAAAACAATGGAATGATATCAGTACAAGAGTAAGCAACATTTATATATATATAATATATATAATATATATATATATATATATATATATATATATATATATTGAGAGAGAGAGAGAGGATGAGAGAGTAACAAAAAGATTCACAAACATATACATGCACACACACACACACACTATATATATATATATATATATATATATATATATATATATATATATATATATATCACCTGACAATCAAAGAATTATGAAACTACCACTTGTAATCTATATGTTTGTGTTTTAAAATTAATTTTTAAGACATTTTTAATTATCTTTTAATTCAATTTTAGTGTTATTTTACTATCCATTCATCTCTCTCTCTCTCTCTCTCTCTCTCTCTCTCTCTCTCAACATATATATATATATATATATATATATATATGTGTGTGTGTGTGTGTGTGTTTGGGAAGCATTCTTTTATTTATACATGTAGAATTAAACAAAAGGCACATCTCCTGTTTAACAATTTCATTAACAATCTTTTCAAGCTTTCTGGCCAACTTTTTTAGATTTGGATGGAATCCGTGGATTAGTCCACCAAAGTTTTTATCCCAAGTATAATATATATATATATATATATATATACATATATACATGTGTGTGTGTGTGTGTATATATATATATATATATATATGCTAATGTAGCAATGATGCTTGGTTTCAAAATTGCATACGCAAGAAACTGACAGTTATCAACCGCTATTGACTTCATGTCTTCACTACCCCAACTTTTATATACATGCTTTAATCAATGATATTGAGTACATAAACAATTATAACCATATGTAATACAAATAATTTACCCACATTTATATGGTTCCAAGTATTTCTATCTAATAACAATAATTTACAGTCAATGATATGTTTCAAATACCTAATCCCATTTTAAAATGTTTGATTAATTAAAATTCTCTTAGGGAATAAGGCTATTTCCAGTCCAATTTTCAAGTAGCATCATATCTTAATCTATGGGTAATGGGTAAATAGCCGGGCATACTGGGCTCTTTAACCATGGTTAGGTAACCAGTCTAGGAGAAGGAAAACTCTGAATTCAAACCTGTTAAACTCTGCTTAAGAAATTGACCTTGTGTTAAATCATGCTCATGCGGAGGGGTTGGTAAATATATATATGTGTGTGTGTGTGTGAGGAAAAATGAGTAAAGAAAAGAAATGTAGATGGATAAAATGAATTTAATCGATATCACATTAATCGATATCACTTACAAAGAAATGTAGATGGATAAAATGAATGTAATCGATATCACTTACACATGTGTTTCGGTCAGTTTATGTGTGTGAAAATATTTCGCACACATAGAAGAATCAACCTTCATCAGAGTGAACATTTATTTCATTCAAAATAAATGTTCACTCTGATGAAGGTCGATTCTTCTATGTGTGCGAAATATACCTAAGCAACGCTGGGTAGCAGCTTCTAGTAATTATCTAAACAACACTAGGAAAAAATCATTGTCACTATATGAAAATGTCAGTTTTTACCATTCCCAAAAATCTGTCGACCTTTGTGGCAGTTTTGGCATTATGCTAAAAAAATGACAATCTGTCAGTAATTAATACAAACATACATTTTTCATTATTTACTTTATAAAGTCGCTATAAAAAGTAGTTTAACTCTTTGCCTACTTTAAACCGCTCGCAGTGGCTCTCTCTTCACTACAATCCTACCATAAGCCACAGGCAGCTGCTGAGACTGTTACTTGATCCTTTTGCAATAAGGGACCAGTTAAATGGAATAGTTGGTACAGCCTTGGGGAAATTTGGTAGCCAAAGAGTTGATTCACTATTTTAATTCTTGTTGGTAAAGATGTGGTCTCAATTATATTCTTCTTATATTCTGTTCTTCTGTTGTATTTTTAATAATTACCAGCAAATATATGCAACATCTGGGTGTGAGTATTTAAGTCTTAATCTAATAAAATATTATATCAAATTAGAAAGGCTAATTAAACTAAATAAGAATGCAGATAAAAAGATTAGAAACAGAGGAGGGTATAATATAAAAAAAAATAGAACAACTGAAACTCACCCTTCCAACACTCCTGTTTTTCATTGCTATGTTTTACTAATTTTACTATTTAGTTAAAATAGTAAGTAAAGAATAAATTTACAGTTATTTCTTCCTGTTAATGGATTTCTTTTAAAATTCATCCCAGAAATTTTTGCTCATATTCATTAAGATAAAACCAAACAATTAGAAATCAATAATACTAAGCAGATATTTATTAAAATCAAATTTTTAATATCAATATGCAAATTAGCATTCCTGTTCACACTGTAAACCGCTACTTTGTTGTATATTTAAATACAATTGCATGTTATTAGTATGTAGATATGGTTAACAGTATTAATAATGTAAAACAATTTTATCAATAATTGAGGTTGATATAAAAATAAAATCATGGAGAATGTGACATTTTAGTAACGTGCCTCACTCTTTTCTATTCTTCATCTATTCTTTCAATTCTATTCTTGTATTCTGTTTTATCATACTTTAATATTCACTCTTTTCTATTCTTCATCTATTCTTTAAATTCTATTCTTCTATTCTGTTTTATCATCCTTTAATATTCACCCTTTTCTATTCTTCATCTATTTTTTCAATTCTATTCTTGCATTCTGTTCTATCATCCTTTAATATTCACTCTTTTCTATTCTTCATCTATTTTTTCAATTCTATTCTTGCATTCTGTTCTATCATCCTTTAATATTCACTCTTTTCTATTCTTCATCTATTCTTTCAATTCTATTCTTGCATTCTGTTCTATCATCCTTTAATATTCACTCTTTTCTATTCTTCATCTATCTTTCATTCTATTCTGCATTCTGTTCTATCATCCTTTATATTCACTCTTTTCTATTCTTCATCTATTCTTCAATTCTATTCTTGTATTCTGTTCTATCATCCTTTAATATTCACTCTTTTCTATTCTTCATCTATTCTTGTATTCTGTTCTATCATCCTTTCATATTCACCCTTTTCTATTCTTCATCTTTTCTTTCAATTCTATTCTTGTATTCTGTTCTATCATCCTTTAATATTCACTCTTTTCTATTCTTCATCTATTCTTTCAATTTCATTCTTGTATTCTGTTCTATCGTCCGTTAATATTCATCCTTTTCTATTCTTCATCTATTCTTTCAATTCTCTTCTTGTATTCTGTTCTATCGTCCGTTAATATTCATCCTTTTCTATTCTTCATCTATTCTTTCAATTCTCTTCTTGTATTCTGTTCTATCATCCTTTAATATTCACTCTTTTCTATTCTTCATCTATTCTTTCAATTTCATTCTTGTATTCTGTTCTATCGTCCGTTAATATTCATCCTTTTCTATTCTTCATCTATTCTTTTAATTCTATTCTTGTATTCTGTTCTATCATCCTTTAATATTCACTCTCTTCTATTCTTCATCTATTCTTTCAATTCTCTTCTTGCATTCTATTCTATCATCCTTTAATATTGACTCTTTTCTATTCTTCATCTATTCTTTCAATTCTATTCTTGTATTTTATTCTATCATTCTTTAATATTCACTCTTTTCTATTCTTCATCTATTCTTTCAATTCTATTCTTGTATTCTGTTCTATCATCCTTAATATTCAATCTTTTCTATTCTTGTATTCTGTTCTATCATCCTTTAATATTCAATCTTTTCTATTCTTCATCTATTCTTTCAATTTTATTCTTTTATTCTGTTCTATCATCCTTTAATATTCACTTTTATTCCCTCTTTTCTATTCTTCATTTATTCTTTCAATTCTATTCTTGTATTCTATTCTATTATCCTATGATAATCACTCTATTCTATTCTTCATTTATTCTTTCAATGCTATTCTTGTATTCTGTTCTATCATACTTTATTATTCACTCTTTTCTATTCACTCTTTTCTATTCTTCATCTATTCTTTCAATTCTATTCTTGTATTCTCTTCTATCATTCTTTAATATTCACTCTTTTCTATTCTTTAAATTATATTCTTGTATTCTATTCTATCATACTTTATTATTCACTCTCTTCTATTCTTCATCTATTCTTTTATTCTGTTCTACCATACTTTAATATTCCCTTTTTTAAATTTCCATTTTTAATTCTAGTCTATTAATCTTTATTCCCTTCAATTCTATCATCCATAAAGTATGCTGCATTTTTTATTCCACTCTCTTCCAAAGAGTAATTCATACTATTTGATCGCATATCCTACATTCTGTTGCACTTGATTTTTTTTTTTATTCCTTTCCATTCTATCCAGTTCTATTTGATTCTATGATATTGCATTTTAAACTGTTTTCCTTTTTTTACAATTCTCACTTGATTCCTTTTTATTCTTTTCCACTCAATTTTAGTTTCTTTGATTTGCTTTTGTGGTTATCTCCCCTTGGATTTTCAATCAGTTTTAATTTTATTTGTATATTCCTCAATTCATTTGCTGGAATATTGTCATTTTTTTTGTTTCTTTTTTGTTTTTGTTTTTATTTTTATTTTTATCTTTAATAATCATTTTTATTTTTTTCGTATTTTCTCTTTTCTTCTTTTTTTAAAAATTTGATTAGATTTTTGATGGCATTTAGTATTTTTGTTCTGAAATAATTTAATTTTACTCAGTTGCTGCGGTTAAGGAGACAGGAAGAGCGGATGATGTGGCGGGGGTGGGGATGTGCAAGTTAATAATTTCTTCTTTTTTATTTATTTATTTATTATTTATTTTATTTCATTTATTTATTTATTTAATAATTTCTCTGCATTGTGATCTTGCTTCTCCTCATTCCAAATTCTCATTCTTTTTCTTTCCTCATTTTAATGGTTCAACTCTTCTTTAACATATTAATTCATGCCTTTTTTTTTCCATTCTTTTCTTTTTCCATTCTTTTCTTTTTCGTTCTCAAGCTCACAAATTCTTTCTTTCTTTCATTTTCTTCTCTTTTATTCACCTCTCATTCTTTCTTTCTTTCTTTTCTATGTTACCCACTCACCTTCTTTCTTATACTCTTCTTTTCTCTCTCTCTCTTTCTTCCTTTCCTTTTTCTATGCTACTTCCTCACATTCTTTCTTTCACTCTCTTCTTTCTTCTCTTTCATTCACCTCTCATTCTTTCTTTCTTTTTCATGTTACTCACTCACCTTTTTTTTCTCTCTCTCTCTCTTTCTTCCTTTCCTTTTCTATGCTACTCCCTCACATTCTTTCTTTCTCTCTCTCTTTTCTTCTCTTTTATTCACCTCTCATTCTTTCTTTCTTTTTTCTTTTCCATGTTACTCACTCACCTTCTTTCTTCTTCTCTCTTTTTTCTCTCTCTTTCTTCCTTTCCTTTTTCTATGCTACTTCCTCACTTACTTTCTTTCATTCTTTTCTTTCTTCTCTTTTATTCACCTCTCATTCTTTCTTTCTTTTCCATGGTACCCACTCACCTTCTTTTTTCTACTCTCTTCTTTTCTCTCTCTCTTCTTCCTTTCCTTTTTCTATGCTACTCCATCACATTCTTTCTTTTATTCTCTTTCTTCTCTTTTATTCACCTCTCATTCTTTCTTTCTTTCTTTCTTTTCCATGTTACCCACTCACCTTCTTTATTATACTCTCTTCTTTTCTCTCTCTCTTTCTTTCTTCCTTTCCTTTTTCTATGCTACTCCATCACATTCTTTCTTTATTCTCTTTCTTCTCTTTATTCACCTCTCATTCTTTCTTTCTTTCTTTCTTTTCCATGTTACCCACTCACCTTCTTTATTATACTCTCTTCTTTTCTCTCTCTCTTTCTTCCTTTCCTTTTCTATGCTACTCCATCACATTCTCTTTTATTCTCTTTCTTCTCTTTATTCACCTCTCATTCTTTCTTTCTTTCTTTCCATGTTACCCACTCACCTTCTTATTACTCTCTTCTTTTCTCTCTCTCTTCTTTCCTTTCCTTTTCTATGCTACTCCATCACATTCTTTCTTTTATTCTCTTTCTTCTCTTTTATTCACCTCTCATTCTTTCTTTTTCTTTCTTTTCCATGTTACCCACTCACCTTCTTTATTATACTCTCTTCTTTTCTCTCTCTCTTTCTTCCTTTCCTTTTTCTATTCTACTCCCTCACATCCTTTCTTTCACTCTCTTCTTTCTTCTCTTTTATTCACCTCTCATTCTTTATTTCTTTCGTATTTTCTCTTTTCTTCTCTCATTCTTTCTCTCATTCTTTCTTTCTTTCTTTCTTTCTTTCTTTTCCATGTTACCTACTCACCTTCTTTCTTTTACTCTCTTCTTTCTTTTACTCTCTTCTTTCTTTTACTCTCTTCTTTCTTTTCTCGCTTTCTTTCTTCCTTTTCTTTCTATCCTACTTCTTCACATTCTTTCTTTCACTCTCTTCTTTCTTCTCTTTCATTCACCTCTCATTCTTTCTTTCTTTCTTTCCCATGTTACCCACTCACCTTCTTCCTTCTACTCTCTTCTTTTCTCTCTCTCTTTCTTCCTTTCCTTTTCTATTCTACTCCCTCACATTCTTTTCTTTCTCTCTCTCTTTTTTCTTCTCTTTTATTCACCTCTCATTCTTTCTTTCTTTCCTTCTTTTCCATCTTACCTATTCACCTTCTTTCTTATACTCTCTTCTTTCTTCCTTTGTTTTTTTTCTATGCTACTCCCTCATTCTTTCTATCACTCTCTTTTTCTTTTCTCTCTTTTTCCCTGTTACCCATTCAGATATTTTTTCACTTTCTCTCTCTCTTTCTCTCTTATATGTTACTCAAGCGCCAAGTTAGCTCAGTCGGTAGAGCGTTCGGCTAGAAATCACAAGGTTTCTAGTTCGATACCAGTCTTCGCCAACTCAGCATATGAGCAGCACAGGGATCTGTGCGGTAAAGTAAGGAACTGATGGTATGTGTGGCGCTCCACCTCAGATGCAAAAACACTCTCCTTGGTCTAGCACTAGTTAATAGGGGATAGACTCCCTCGCTGATTGGCTGATACGACTTTTTTAAAAAAAAAATGTTACTCTCGGATATTCCTTCTTTATCTCTATCTTTTTGTATCTCTATTTCCTTTTGTAACGTTATGGGGCCCACCGCGTCTTCAAAACACATGGTATTAGGACTTGTACAAGTCATGTATCAGGAGTCGGCCCGTTGGCTTGTTGGTTACACAGATCTAGTAGTCCTTCAAAGTCCACAAAATAACCCTTCCTCTTTTCTTTAGTTTATGGTCAGGGAACTTACAAGACAAGTGGTTCTTCATCGCGGTCAATTAACATGTTATCTCCACAGGTATCTTTGGGCAGGTGAATCTCATTTCATAACATCTCCCATAGTATTTTTCCGTAGTAACAAAGATGACGATGGAATTGCTTTTCATAAATTTATTCACTGCAAGTTATTGTTCTTGAGAGAGAGCGAGTCGGTTTCCTTAACACATATGTTTTTAGTAACGTTCCTAAATTCGTTCCAACGGTCAGTACCAGTTATCAGGCTTCACACATTAGCGACACCAGTCTCGATTCAGGATCTCAGTCGCTCGCCTATGACTACTCTGTAGCCCAACTGTCCCCAAAATCTAAGATTCCCTCATTATATAGAAATGGGTGTGGAAGTTTCTAGAACATCGTGGAACCTTTAGAATGTTCTAACTGATCTACCAAATTGCACGTGTCACTTAAGAGGTCAACGGATCAACTATCCTTTCTTCTGACAAACCAATCAAAATAAATTTTAACAGCAAAATCCTAGACTTCCTGGCTATCGAACCGAGTCACAGGTGATAATGAGAATTCCATTATCTTCTTGCTCGACCGAATGTTTATATTTCTTTTCGGGCCGATTCTTCAAAGGACCACCCAGTAAGTTCTGAGAATCATACTACATTTATTAAGCTTTCTCTGTGTCTGGCACAAGGCCACAAATATGGTGTTCCCGGGTAAGGCCTGACTATTATGCTACACTTTTACCCTTTCTTTTTTTTTCTTTTTTTAAAAATTTCTTTCACTCTCTTCTTTCATATTCTCTCTGTCTTGCTCTTTTCTTCTCTAAATTCTTATATCGTTTCGTTCACCCTCTCGTAGTTGGAGGCACATGTTGTAATGGTTTGAGTCGTGGGAAATGGACTCGTTGACCCAACTTCAAATCCTGGATAAAGCTACAGTTTACATAGTGCTAATACCCTTCAGAAATGTGTGAATCGAACTACTGTCCCACCAGCTATGGGTAAATAGTAAGGCAGACAGGGCTCTTTAACTTTGGTTAGGCAAGGAGCCGGCTTAGCTCAGTCGGTAGAGCATTCAACTAGGAACCACAAGGTTCCTGGTCCAAATCAGCATATGAGTAGCACAGGGATCTGAGCAGTGAAGTGAGGAGGATCGTAGGTGTGGCTCTCCACCTCAGATGCCAAAACAATCTCCTTGGTCTAGCGCTATTGAAAAGGGGATAGACTCCCTCACTGTCTGGCTGATACCGACTTTAGACCGACCCATCGATTTTACTATTTTTTTAGGCAACCAGTCTAAGAGAAGGAAAACTTTCTTTTTCACTACACTCTTCTTTTTCTCTATTTCCTTTTTATTTATTAAACACTCTCACATTCTCACTCTTCTTTTTTGAGTTCTTATTTTATTTCTTTCACCCTTTTCTTTCTTTTCTCACTTTTCCTCTTCATCCTTAATTTTTTATTTATTACCCACTCACATTCTTTCTTTTCAATATTTTCTTTCTTTTCTCTCTGTCTCACTCTTTTCTTCTTTAAGTAATATTCTTTCTTTCACCGTTGTTAGTGAGTTCGATTCTCACTGGGTGCCCCATACTTCTGGCCTTGTGCCGCATCTAAGCTACGCTTAGTAAATAACTATATTCTTTCTTTCACCTCATGTGGTGTAATGGTTAGCAAACTATATTAGCGGACCATTGTTAGTGAGTTCGATTCTCACTGGGTGCCCCATACTTCTGGCCTTGTGCCGCATCTTAGCTACGCTTAGTAAATAACTATATTCTTTCTTTCACCTCATGTGGTGTAATGGTTAGCAAACTATATTAGCGGACCATTGTTAGTGAGTTCGATTCTCACTGGGTGCCCATACTTTCTGGCCTTGTGCCGCATCTTAGCTACGCTTAGTAAATAACTATATTCTTTCTTTCACCTCATGTGGTGTAATGGTTAGCAAACTATATTAGCAGACCATTGTTACTGAGTTCGATTCTCACTGGGTGCCCCATACTTCTGGCCTTGTGCCGCATCTTTGCTACACTTAGTAAATAAATTTTGTTACCCTCTCACGTTCTTACTTACACTCGTTTCTTTCTTCTCTTTCTTTCTTCTCTTTCTTTCTTAACCTTTTTTCTTTTGTATCTCTCATAATTCTTCTTCTTTCTTTTCCTTCTTTTCTCTTTCATCCTTCCTTTTTTTTTATGTAACTCATTCTTTCTTTTACTCTCTTGTTTTGTTTTTCTCTTTTTCTTTCTCTTTTTCCTTTTTTTTCTATATTACTCCCTCTCATTTTTTCTTTCACCTTCTTTCTTTCCTCTCTTTTCATTCTTCTTTTATTTTCTATGTAACTCATTCACATTCATTCTTTTACTCTCTTCTTTTGTTTTTCTCTTTCCCCGCTCATTCTTCATTTTTTACATCTCTCCCTTACATTGATATTTTCATTCCTTTTTTCCCCTTTCTCTTTTTTTCTCTTTCATTCATTTTTTCACTTTTTCTTCTCTCTCATTCAACACTTTTTCTTTGTTACCTCCCCTCTTCCCCCTCTTCTTTCTTATGTATCTTTTTGCTTCTCATTTTTCTTTTTTTCACTTTGTTACTCCCTCACATTCTTTCTTTCTTTCACTGTCTTTTTATTTTCTCTCTTTCTTCCTCTTTTCTTTTTTCTTTGTTACTCTCTCATATTCCTTCTTTTACTCCTTTATTTTCTCTTTCTCGTTTATCCTTTTTTCTTTGTTACCAATTCACATTCTTTCTTTAGCTCTCTTCTTTCTTTTCTCTCCTTTTCCTTCTAATTCTTCTTTTTTTTCTAATTTCTTTCTTGCTTTTCTTTCTTCTTTTCTTTCTTTGTTTCACACTCTTTCTTTTCTTCCACTAATATATTTCTTTTCTTTCTTTCTTTCTTTCTTTCTTGGACACTTTTTGTTCTCTTTCTTTAAATTTTTCTCTCGTTTTTTCTTTCTTTCACTCTTTTTCTTCTCTTTCTCAAAATTATTCCTTTTTTATTTATTTATTTCACAATTTTCTTCTTCCTCTAATTTCCTCTTCTTTCTATCTTTTTATCTTTCTTTTCTTTCTATCTTTTTTATCTTTCTTTCTTTCCCACTTTTCTTATCTTCCTCTAATTCTTTCTTCTTTCTTTCTTTTCCCACTTTTTCTTATCTTCTCTAATTTCTTTCATTCTTTCTTTCTTCCTATCTTCTTTCCTTCCTATCTTTCTTTCCTTTCCTATTCTTTCTTTTTCTTCCTTTCCTATCTTTCTTTCTTTCTTTTCCTTCCTATCTTTCTTTCTTTCTTTCCTTCCTATCTTTTCTTTCTTTCCTTTCCTATCTTTCTTTCCTTCCTATCTTTCTTTCTTTCCTTCCTATCTTTCTCCTTCTCTTTCTTTCTTTCCTATTTTCTTCTTTCTTTCTTTCCTTCCTATCTTTCTTTTCTTTCCTTCCTATCTTCTTTTCTTTCTTTTTCCTATTCTTTCTTTCTTTCTTCCTTTCTTCTTTCTTTCTTCCTTCCTTCTTTCTTTCTTTCCTTTTCTTTCCTTCCTATCTTTCTTCTTTTCCTTCCTATCTTTCTTTCTTTCTTTCCTTCCTATCTTCTTTCTTTCTTTCCTTCTATCTTTTTCCTTCCTTCCTTCCTATCTTTCCTTCCTTCCTTCTATCTTTCCTTCCTTCCTTCCTTCCTATCTTTCCTTCCTTCCTTCCTTCCTATCTTTCCTTCCTTTCTTCTTTCTTTCCTTCCTTCTTTCTTCTTTTTCCTATCTTTCTTTCCTATCTTTCTTTCCTCCTATCTTTTTTCCTATCTTTCTTCCTTTCTTCTTTCTTTCCTATCTTCTTTCCTTCCTATCTTTCTTTCCTTCTTCCTTCCTATCTTTCTTTCCTTCTTTCTTTCCTTCCTTCTTTCTTCCTTCCTTCTTCTATCTTTCTTCCTTCTATCTTCCTATCTTTCCTTCCTATTCTTTCTTTCTTTCCTATCTTTCTTTCTTTCCTATCTTTCTTTCTTTCCTAATCTTTCCTTTTCCTTCCTATCTTTCCTTCCTTCCCTATCTTTCCTTTCCTTCCTTCCTATCTTTTTTCCTTATCTTTCCTTTCCTTCCTATCTTTCTTTCCTATCTTCATTTCTATCTTTCTTTCCCTTCTTCTTTCCTTTCCATCTTTCTTTTTTTTCTTTCTATCTTTCTTTCCATTTCTTCAATCTTTTTCTTTCCTTACTTTCTTCATTTCTTTTTTCTATTTTCTTTCATTTCTTTCTTCTCTTTCATTTCATTTTTTTCTTTCCTAATCTTTCTTTCAATTCTTTTTCTTTCCTATCTTTCTTTTCTTTCTTTTTCTTTCCTATCTTTCTTCTCTCTTTCTTACTTTCTTCTTTCTCTCTTTCTTTCTTTTCTTCTTTCTCTCTTCTCTTCATTTTTTTTTCTTTCTCTTTTCTTTTCTTTCCTTCCTTCTTTTTTTCTTTTTCCTTCTTCTTCTCTTCTTTCTTTCTTCTTCTTTCTCTTCTTCTCTTCTTCCTTCTTTCTTTCTTCTTCTTTCTTTCTTTCTTCCTTTCCTTTTTCTTTGTTTCTTTTTTACTTTCTTTTTTGTTTCTTCCTTTCTTTCTTTGTTTCTTTCTTTGTTTCTTCCTTTCTTTCTTTCTTTCTTTTTACTTCCTTTCTTTTTATTTATCCTATTTCTTCTTTCTTTCCTTTTTTACTTCTTTCTTTCTTCCCTTCCTTCCTTTTCCTTCCTTCCTTCCTATTCTTTCTTTCTTCCTTCTTTCTTCTTCCTTTCTTTCTTTCTGTCTTCTTCCTTCCTTTCTTTCTTTCTTATTTTTCTTCCTCCCCTTCTATTTCTTTCCTTCTTTTTTCCCTTCTTCCTTCTCTCCCCTTCATTACTTCTTTCTTTCTTCTTCTTCTTTTTGACTGAACTGTTTCTTCTTTTCAAATTAATTACTAGTTTTCAAGCATTTTTGGGAATCTTATTTATAATTTTCTCTTTTTTCTTTCTGTTCTTTTTTTTTTTGTTTTTGTTTCAACATTATTATTTATTTATTCTTTTTTTATCTTCAGAGACATACACCAAGGTCTAGCGTTACAGGAAATGCTGCCGAGCTAATGGAGCAGAAGCTGCTTCATATTGTTATTGTGAAAGGGATGAAATAAGAATTTCAAACGAACGACCTAGCTAGGGAAGGGGGGGAGGTAGACTGCAATACATACTTGGGGATATGCGCCAAGTTTGCACAAGTGTACGTGGGCAGGTGTGTGGAGGGGGGGGGGGAGATTTGAAATTCAGTGTAAAAATGTTTGAAAATGAGAAATGTGTCTCTCTGATTCTGTATTAACAGTCAAGTATTCGCAGCTGCATCTATCCGTATATGAATGATTTGGTTGCTTTGTCTCTTAATGCGCAATACTCAACTCTCTGGGTTTAATTAAAGCTATATGTCGAATTACATACACTTTACTTTGATTTGGATGGAGTGTTAAGTTAATTACATTCTTATTACAGACTATATATGTTGTGTGTGTGTGTGTGTTTTTAAGGGCCAGGTTAGCTCAGGCCATGGATAGACAGGGATCTGTGTGTAAGGTAAGGAGCTGGTGGTAGGTGTGGCGTCCACCCTCAGACGTCAAAACCCCATCTCTTTCTAGCGCTAGTGAAAAGGAGATAGACTTAATTCTTATTACAGGAGATTCTGTGTGTGTGTGTGTGTGTGTGTTTTAGGCCGGGTTAGCTCAGTTCGCAGTAGAGTGTTCGGCTGGGAAAACTGAAAGTTCTCCTGTTTGTTCTAATACAGGCCCTCGCCAAACTCCAGTGTATGAGTAGCACCGGATAATGGTGGTAAAGTAAGGAGCTGATGGTAGGTGTGGGCAACTCCATCAAGCGCAAAACCATCTACTTGGAGCTAGCCGCTAGTGAAAAGGGGATAGACTCACTCACTGATTGGTCTATACGACTTTAGTGGCCATTCCTACATCTTTTTGTATATATATATATATATACTATATATAAAAAAAAGAAATATATATTAGTTTTTGTATATATGTCTAATTACATGGATGTGAATTTAAACATTAATTAAATATATTACAAAATATAATCAATATAATGAAATTATATATGAATTAAAATAAACAAATAAAATTATATATAAATTAAAATATGAATTAACATTAATTACATATATATAGCAAAATTAATATATATTTAGCTTATTTACATTACTACTATCAACAGATATTGAACACTCTTCTAATGATACCACTATATATTGGACCACTATGACTCATCAAGTGAAATAATGTGATAGACCATACACTGGTGTATATATATTTATATATATATATTATATATATGTGGAAAAAGTAGACAAAACACGGGATGTTGGAAACTTGATGTTTATTGTCGGACGGTGGCATACGGTTTCGTCTCTTATTAGAACCATCTTCAGGACTTGAATATAGTTTTACTCCAAATGATGGAAATTCTCTAAATGCTTAGAAACGGAAGGTCGTCAGTAAGGGGAAGTGTAGTTGGTGCGCCCGTGGCTTAGTGGATTCTTCTTCTCTCTGGACATGGGGAGATGCCGAAATGAGTCAATGGTGGTACCACAGCGTGTTAGATTGGTGGGATTGGTTAGCCTAAATATGTGTTGTGTGTGTGTGTGTGTGTCTGGTTTTTATTGTTTTTTGTTTATGTGGTGGTTGGGGAACTGGATTTGTCGTTAAGTTATATGTGTGTTGTTAAAATAGATAGATAGACAGACAGACAGCACAAACAAATCATCGCAAACAAAAACAGACACTAATGAAATTAAACAGATTCGAAGATAAATCAAAAATAGATAAGCATGGATATGTCCACAAAGTTATAATACATAATACATCAACATAATAACATCGCCACTATTAATAACAATAACAATAATAAATAATAATATAATAATAAATAAAAACAATAATAACAATAAGCATATAACTTTATCACACACAGTCCACCCCCCTCACTTAAAATAAAACCATAACTAAAATTAATAAAAAAAAATAAATAGATAAATAAATAAAATAATTTAAAATATAAATAATATAAAATCTTTTTTAAATAAATTTAATAAAAAAAAATAAATATAAAAAAAAAATAATTTAAAAAAATAAACAATTAGTATATTAATACAATAAAATAAATTAAAATTAGAGTTTCATACATACATACCGCTACATATTCAATTCAGATATATAGACAGATACACAAAAGATAAGTAACAACCTAATAAAATAGATAGAATAGATGGAGCTGAAGACCAATATAGAGAACAGACACACAATAAAGAAAAAAAAAAAAAACAAAAAAAAAAAAACCAGATAGGTGATAGACATGAACACCACTCAAGCTAAATAGAATTAGATAGTAGTAGACCGACCAGACAGATAGGACAATAATGTTAAATATTCATAATAATGAATGACATTATATATATATGATAATAATAATAATAATAACAATAATAGATATATAACTTATACATATGCTCACTTACAATTTATAACAATCTTACCCTTACAAACCCTCACAAAAAAAAATTAAAATAAAATAAAATAAAATTAAAATAAAAAATAATAATCAAAACGAAATCACACGCACATTACCAACAACAACACATATAACTTAACGACAATCCAAGTTCCCAATCACACATAACAAAAAACAAATTAAACAGACACACACACAACAAAACATCACATCATTTAGCTAACCAATCCCCCAATTCTAACACCTGTGGTAGCCACCATTGACCATTCGGCCTCCCAATTCAGAGAGAAGGCAAGCAATCCACTAACCACCCCAAACTACACTTCCCCCTACTGACGACCTTCCGTTTTCAGATTTTGAGAATTTCCTTATTGGAGTAAGAACTTATTCCAGTCCGAAGAATGGTCTAATAAGAAGCCGAAACGTTGCACGTCGACAATAAACATCAAGTTTCCACAACATCCCGTGTTTGTCTACTTTTTCTCCACATAACTGGTCGGATTACCTCCTCACATTTCTACATATAATATATATTATATATATGTGTTGTGTGTGTGTGTAATGGCAGCGTGAGTGTGTGTGCTTTTCTCCTACTTTCAATGCATATGCATATGGATTATTTCATATGCTCACACAACATATACTATATATATATATGAATGGATGGAGGCGCGTGCTAGTGGTTAGAGTTGTGGAAATGGACTCGTCGGTCTTTGAGTTCAATTCCTAGAATGAAGCTGTTGGCATTTCACTAGTGCTAATACCTTTGGGAAGGCTATGAATCATATATTCTCCCCTCAAGCTATTGGGTTTAAATAGTAGGGGCAGGCTGGATCTTTTACCTTGGCTAGGTAACAGTCTAGGAGAGGGATAACTTTGAATTCAAAATTCCTGAGGTCAGTCGTTGATTGGGGTTTGTGGCAATTCCATAATCACCAATTCTTTCCTTCAACTGAGCGCAAAAAGTGTGGATGGCGTCCACACAAGCCTTCACGCACTATAAACACAATCACTGTGTGGTTGTTCATGGATGAACACTCATGTGTCAAAAATCGGATGAGAGAGTCTATTTTTATTTAATTTTTTAAAATTATATATAAATGCCACTACACACTATTTTAAAATGCGTATAACACTTTTCTCCTACCAATTCTCTCCTTACACTCCACCAACCTGTTATATAAATTTTCTACGAGTACCACACTCCTAGTTACTCCACTCACTTGAAAAAATTGGAACACAAACACATACCCTGATGAATAGGCTCTCTCTGATAGATTGAAAGTTACTTGGATTAAAGCTTGCAGTGGACTTTATCCACGGGTTCCATCCAAATGTAAAAAAGTTGGCCGAAAGTATTTTGAAAAGATGATTAATAAAAATTGTTAAGGAGATGTGATCTTTTGTTTAAATTCTACCATATATATAATTGAAAGCATTCTGCCAAATATAACACATGTACACCACACACACACCACACACACACATATATATATATAATTATTATATATATATAATATATATATAATTCTGAATTTCCTTTCTCCTTGACCATTGCCCATACCCAGGTTAAAGACCGCCCTGTCGCTGGGGCGTTAGACATGCACTGACGCACCTCTTGCAGAGGGGTAAGGACTCCCCCAATGGGCACCTGTTGCTGTCAGTGGCGACTCGTGATGCTTAAAGATAGAACCCAGGTGACTGAGCAATCCATGACTTGCAATACTCCACTTTGCCCTTACTTAGGCTAGACGGGCGGTCGGAGAGACCCCCCTCTGATCAATCAGCTGGCCATGTCAAGCCCTAGCACCTATATGATTGCCCCAAACCTATTGGCCTTATGGGCAAGCCACAACCCCTATATTATCATATGGGTGCTAGAAGGCGGTGGCTGCGGGTCTACATGTCCTGGTAATGACATTAAACTTTATCTAATGGTGAGGTTCTAGTTTTGGAGGTTTGGGGAATGTGGAGCACCCTTTCATCACCATTGCTCCTGATCTACTCTACCGGAGTGTAGTACCTGTTAGGGTCCCATCTATGGGTTAAATAGAAAAATGTATTTATAAAAAAATTGTATTATCCATTAAGAATGAATTTATTTCAAAACTTTATCGCATTAAATGACCACTGAGGTTGATATGCCATTAAACAAACAAACCAAACCAGGTTAAAGAGCCAGTTTGCCGTACTATTTTACCCATAGTTAGAAGGTGAGGAGTTGGGTGCATACCGTTCCTAAGGATATTAACGCTATGAGGAATGCAAACTGCCATGTCCAAATTTGGATTCAGGTGTCCTGCATTTCTATGATGATAACCATTACACCCCAAGCACTTCATTTCTATATGCAAAATATTTTGAATAAATGATCTTTCAGACTGTTGTCAAATTGTTATTTAACATATTAGGAAATTGTTTAAACTAATCCGTTTTCTTTCATATGAAATTGCTGTCGTTAAAGCATTTTAAGAATAGAAATTTTAAAGAAATGTTTTAAAGTTAAAAAAAAAAATCATTTTTTAATTAGAAATAAATAATAAAATAAAGCCATAATAAAGAAAAAAATTTAAAACAAAATAGAAAACAACCATTTTTTCAAAATTTAAATTAAATATTTTATATACATTATTTATTCATTTATACATATATATTATACTAGATATATGCCCGGTGAAATATTAATTAGGAATGTTTAATAAAGGCAAGAATAAATATATCAGATAAAGTGAATTTATTGATTAACAATAAAATTACTCCATATCCGTCTTTCAGTAATTCCTATAACATTAGAATAGAGTAGATTTAAATAGTTTTTTGTATTTTAATGATCATTAAGTTATAGAATATTGATATACATAAAGATAACCAATTAAAATCAATAATACAACATTAACTATATAATAAATTAATACAAATATCATAAAGCTTTTCCATTCACATGAACTACTTTTGTTATAACATAAATACAATATTAAATTTTTATATGTAAAAATGATAATGTAAAAATTTAAATGTTTTTTTATTGTAATTAATTATTTAAATAATAATAATCGATTGCACAGAAGGTGATGCAATATGTACTAAGATTGTGACGGGCGGCCTATAAGTCGGTATCAGCCAGACACAGGAGTCTATCCTCTTTATAGGCGGTACACAAGGAGATTTATTTTGCATCTGAGGTGAATAGCGGCCAACCTACATTCAGCTTCTTAGATTTGGCAGATCGCTGTGCTACTCATACCTGAGTTAGGGAGAACGGTATGCGAACTAGGAACGCTGTGGTTTCTTATCCAGGACGCTCTACTGACTGAGCATACGGCCCTCCTGATTTTTTTTTTCTTTTTCAAAAATCTGTTAGTTCTGATTTAGGCAGCATAGTCCAATATCAAAATTTATCATCTGACAGCACTGATTCTCATGACTCTCTCGCCACCCATCCCATTGGTCATCACTCCTGGAATGTACTTCCTCATGATGGTCAGGTTCTAGTTCTGGAGATATGGGGAGTGGTAGAATACTCTCTTATTGCCATTATTCCCAGGTCAACTCTCACTGGAGAGGTAGTACCAGTTAGGTTCCCATCTATGGTGTCCGCAAGGAGTCCCCTTTGGGCATAGTGGCAAATGTACAGACTGTAACATCATAGTAAGTTAGTTCAAACTCAGTTTTCTATATGTTCACTTTCAGACTAATACACTTGGGAAAGGTATGAACCCCTTATTTCCCAGCTATGGGTTAAATACACCACTACTGTTCTTCAACAAGGATGGCTTTTGCATTAAATAATCCATAAAGATTGATATGCCATTAAACAAAGACCAAACTAACAAAAACATTTATCCGTTGAATAGATGTTGAAATTATTCATATCAATATGAAAAAAAAAACAAATTAAAAAACTATAAACACAAAAAATATAAATATTATTGTAATAATTCCTTAATCTCTTGGCAAAAAATAACTAAGATGGCGTTAAATGCCATTAAAAAACAATTAAACTATTACACTAAAAATATGTTTTAGGCAATTCTTTAATCTCGGCAAAAAATAACCCAAGATGGGTTTACACCCAATAAAATAATCAATTAACTAAACCTGAACAAGTACATTTTATTAAAAATAAAAAAAAATATTATTGTATTGGCAAATTAAACAGTCCTATTTATGCAAATTTTCATTAAATATGGTACATGCTTTTTTTTTCCTGTAGTGCTAAACAATCTTAAATGCTTTCTGTCCTCTATCTTATTGGCCAATTTTTATTTTTATCAGAAGTGCCTGCTGTTGTTGGGAAAGTTCATTAATAGAAGTGATGATTTTGCATACATTTTAATCCTTAGTAGATAATCAA
>CM042151.1:45462467-45464967 GCA_023376005.1 Doryteuthis pealeii
TGTTCCGACATGACCAGGATAAAATTGCTATTTGGAACATCTGCCAACAAACTAGGTAAATGATTTGGACTTTCCACCATATCCTACTCCAAAACCCTTAAATGACTCTGCTATCTAATGATAACATAAAATAGATTAAGTGCTTGTTCTAAATAGTTATGATGGAATACATAGTGATATAAGAACAGAATATAGAATAGAATAGATACAGATAGATGGATACGATAGAGGAAGATAGATGAGTGAGATAAGAACAGAGATATATAGATACAATAGATACAGAAGATTGGATACGAATAGAGGAAGATAATAGTGAGATAAGAACAGAGATATAGAGATACAATAGATACAGATAGATGGATACAATAGAGGAAGATAGATAGGAGATAAGAACAGGATATAAGATACAATAGATACAGATAGATGGATCAGAATAGGAGAGATAGATAGTGAGATAAAACAGGATTATAGATACATAGATACAGATAGATGGATACGAATAGAGAAGATAGAGAGGATAAAACAGGAGATAATAGATACAATAGATACAGATAGATGAACGAATAGAGGAAGATAGATAGATAGAGGTAGATAAGAACAGGGATATATAGATACATAGATACAGATAGATGGATACGAATAGAGGAAGATAGATAGTGAGATTAAGAACAGGAGATATATAGATACAATAGATACAGATAGATGGATCCGAATAGAGGAAGATAGATAGTGAGATAAGAACGGAGATATATAGATACAGATAGATGGGTACGAATAGAGGAAGATAGATAGTGAGTATAAGAACAAGGATATATAGATACAATAGATACAGATAGATGGATACAATAGAGGAAGATAGATAGTGAGATAAGAAACGAGATATATAGATACAATAGATACAGATAGATGGGTACGAATAGAGAAATAGATAGTGAGATAAGAACAGGGATAATATAGATACAATAGATACAGATAGATGGATACGAATAGAGATAGATAGTGAGATAAAAGAAACAGGGATATATAGATACAGATAGATTTGATACGAATAGAGGAAGATAGATAGTGAGATGAAGAACAGATATATAGATACAATAGATACAGATAGATGGATACGAATAGAGGAAGATAATAGTGAGATAAGGAACGGGAGATATATAAGACAATAGAGTACAGATAGATGGATACGAATAGAGGAAGATAGATAGTGAGATAAGAAACAGAGATATATAGATACAATAGATACAGATAGATGGATACGAATAGAGAAGATAGATAGTGAGATAAGAACAGGATATATATAGATACAATAGATGGATACGAATTAGAGGAAGATAGATAGTGAGATAAGAACAGGGATATATAGATACAATAGATACAGATAGATGGATACTAATAGAGGAAGATAGATAGAGATAAGAACGGAGAGATTAGATACAATAGATACAGATAGGGTACGAATAGAGGAAGATAGATAGTGAGATAAGAACAGGGATATATAGAATACAATAGATACAGATAGATGGATACGAATAGAGGAAGATAGATAATGGAGATAAGAACAGGAATATATAATATACAGATAGATTGATACGAATAGAGGAAGATAGATAGTGAATAGAACAGGGATATATAGATAACAAATTAGATACAGATAGATGGATACGAATAGAGGAAGATAGATAGTGAGATAAGAACAGGGATATATAGATAATAATAGATACAGAGAATGGATACGAATAGAGAAGATAGATAGTGAGATAAAAACAGAGATATATAGATACAATAGATACAGATAGATGGATACGAATAGAGGAAGATAGATAGTGAGATAAGAACGGAGATATATAGATACAATAGTACAGATAGATGCGATACGAGATGGATCGAATAAGGAAGATAGATAGTGAGATAATAACAGGGATATATAGATATAATAGATACAGATAGATGGATACGAATAGAGGAAGATAGTGAGATATAACAGGGATATATAGATACAATAGATACAGATAGATGGATACGAATAGAGGAAGATAGATAGTGAGATAAGAACAGGGATATATAGATACAATAGATACAGATAGATGATACGAATAGAGGAAGATAGATAGTGAGATAAGAACAGAGATATATAGATACAATAGATACAGATAGATGGATACGAATAGAGGAAGATAGATAGTGAGATAAGAACGGAGATATATAGATACAATAGATACAGATAGATGGATACGAATAGAGAAGATAGATAGTGAGATAAGAACGGGATATATAGATACAATAGATACAGATAGATGGATACGAATAGAGGAAGATAGATAGTGAGATAAGAACAGGGATATATAGATACAATAGATACAGATAGATGGATACGAATAGAGGAAGATAGATAGTGAGATAAGAACAGGGATATATAGATACAATAGATACAGATAGATGGATACGAATAGAGGAAGATAGATAGTGATAAGAACAGGAGATATATAGATACAATAGA
>CM042151.1:45467467-45486606 GCA_023376005.1 Doryteuthis pealeii
TTTTTTTGAGAATTAAATTTTTCAGTTATGCAATTCAAATTATCTTGATTTACCATCTGATGAGACGAAATTTTGGGGAGCTATATTAAATCAACTTAGTTTTATAAAGGCCCGAATTTTGGTCGAAATAAATTTATTATAGAATAACGGTGTTGAGTTTTTCCTTCCTTTCAAAGATGAAATATTGCTCTGTATATAATCTAAAAAGTTTATTATACATTGAGCTCTCTTTGTGATTTAAAGATTCACTGTATTTGTACATACTGAATCATACAATAATAATACAGTGTGTCTTAGATATCACATATAGAATCATCCCTTACTACCAAGTTTTGGATACCTCACATCTATATTTATAGATATAGATAGATAGATAGATAGATAAGATGATCCAAATGACTGGTAGTAAAGGATGATTCTATTTGGGATCATTAAAATCTCACTGTACAACCATACTGTATGCTCTTGTCGGTGCAAACATATATATTAATTCTAGGATTTTTATAAATCCTTAATAGAGCTCAATGTATAATAACCAATAAATCAATTATATACAGAGTAATATTCAACTTTCAAGAAAGAAAATCTTAACAAACCGTCATCTGTTATAATTTTATTTCGACCAGAAACTCAAAATGATTCTTACCTATTCTTCTTTATTTGTAAAATCTGTCTGAAGAGGTGAGTCTCATTTTGAGTTTCTGGTCGAAATAAAAATTATAACAGATGACAGTTTGTTAAGTTTAAGTTAAATATTGCTCTGTATATAATTAGTTTATTGGTTATTATACATTGAGTTCTCTTAGGGATTTATAAAAATCCTTGTATGAATATATATATTTGCACCTACAAGAGCATTTCAGAAAACCCTGGTGCGTATATATATATATATATATATATTTGGAGGATATGTGCTTGATTGAAGTCATACCTAATTTTGAAAATTAATTAGTTAATAATTAATGAATTTAGGCGGGCATATATGTTCAAATGTAAGGAAAATGTCAATCCCTGAATGTACATTTCGACCATTATGGGATTGACATTTTTCTCGATCTGTTTAGCCTTACATTTGAACATATATGCCCGCCTAAATTCATTAATTATTAACTAATTAATTTTCAAAAATTAGGTATGACTTCAATTAAGCACATATCCTCCAAAATTGTCGGCTAAAAGCCATATCAAATAAACACAATGTTTATTTACGTACCTTCATATATATATATATGTGTGTGTGTGTGTGTGTGTACACCTGCATACCTACCCTTAGATTTTGAGAGGACTAAGTACAAATCTGATTTCCTTGGGCACATCTGTCTTACACTTCATTTGCTAGACTTCCAAATTTTTCCTACCGAGATTGTTCGGCTTTAAATGTGTGATAGTTTCGATTAATTGCTTTCAAGATCATTAATTTAGAATGTGCTGTTTCCTCTGCACTTATTCAATTTACTTTCTGTTTTCTAGTTGTATTGATTCAATAAGATATTAGACAATTTGTTTTTTGCCTTTTACTTTATCCACTCATTTTTGAGATTTCTTTGTGTTGTGTTTGTTTTGTTTTGTTTTTTTTTCTCTAGTAAGAGTCTTTTTGAGGGGATTTTTTGGTTGTTATTTTATTTTCGTATTTATTTTTATTTTTTTATTTTTATTTATTTATTTTTTGAGGGTTCTGCAAGGAACGCAGTAGTGAATTTATCAGAGGTTATTCTGATGTTCCTTTGTTGTCCTGATTCTCCCTGCTGAGAGAACCATGATTTTCAAGAGAGAGCGCTTTTTCGTTGCACGCGCATGTGTTTGTGTATGTTCATTGATACACGTCAGGGGGTGGCTTATGTGAAGAAGAAGGAGAAGAGAAGAATGAAGGAGTACAAGAGGAAAAAAGAAAGAAAGCGAAGCAAATAATGAAGTGAAGGAAAGAAAGAAAGAAAGTAAGAAAGAAAGAACGAAAGAAGAAAGGTGAAGGAATGAATGAAAACGTAGAAACGAATGAAAAATAGAGAATGAAGGAAATAATGAGTGGAAGAGAAAGAAAGGAATAAGAAAAATTAAGAAGGAATGAAAATGAAAAATGAATGAAAAGAGAGAATGAAGCAAATAATGAAGTGGAGGAAAGAAAAGATAGAATGAAAGAAGAAAAATGAAGGAAGAACGAAAACGTAGAAATGAATGAAAAAGAGAGAATGAAGCAAATAATGAGTGGAAGAGAGAAAGAAAAGAATCAGAAAAATGAAGGAAGGAATGAAAAAGCAAATAATGAAGTGGAGGAAAGAAAGAAAGAATGAAAGAAGAAAAATGAAGGAAGGAATAAAAACGAAGAAATGAATGAAAAAGAGAGAATGAAGCGAATAATGAGTGGAAGAGAGAAAGAAAGGAATAAGAAAAATGAAGGAAGGAATGAAAATGAATAAACGAATGAAAAAGAGAATAGATGTATAAAAAAAAGAGAATGAAGCAAATAGTGGAAGAAAGGATGAATAAAAAATGAAAGAAAGAATGAAAATTAAGAAATTAATGAAAAAGAGAGTAGTCATGAAAAAAGAAAGAACAACAAACTATGGGGGGACAAGGAAAGAAGAAAAGTGAAGGAAGAAAAATGAAGAAGTGACGAAAGACGAAAAATGAAGACAGAAATGAAAATTAAGAAATGGATGGAAAAGCGAGTAGTAATGGAAAAAGAAAGAATGAAACAAATAATAAATGGATGAAATGAAGAAAGGAATGAAAATGGAAAGAAATTCAATGAAGAAGAAAGGTAGATGTTTGACGAAAAAGATCCTAAGTAAGAGGAAGATAGTAAGAAAAATAAACATCAAGAAAAAATAATGCAGTAGCATTTCCAATTGAGACTAAAAAAACAAGTAAAACAGAAGAAAAATGAAAGAAAAAAAATGTAAAAAAAAAAAAAAAACAATAAAAGAAAATTTGAAGAAAAAGGAAGAATAGAATGAAAGAAAAATAAACATGAAGAAAAAAGAATGCAGTAGGATTTGGAGTTGAAGGTTAAAAACACAAATAAAACAAAAGAAAATAAAATGTAAAAAACAAAAAAAACAAACAAAAACACAATAAAAGAAAAAAATGGAAGAAGGGAAAATAGAATGAAAGAAAAAAAGAAAAGAAGAAATGGAAGAAAAAGAAAGAATTGAATGAAAGAAAAATAAACATGAAGGAAAAAGAATGCAGAAGGATTTGGAGTTGAAGATTAAAAACACAAATAAACAGAAGAAAAATGAAAGAAAAAATGTAAAAAAACAAAAAAAAAAAACACAATAAAAGAAAAAAATGGAAGAAGGAAAAATGAAAGAAGAATAAAAGAAAATTTTTTTTTTAAATGGAAGAAAAAGGAAGAATAGAACGAAAGAAAAATAAATATGAAGATTAAAAACACAAAACAGAAGAAAAATGAAAGAAAATAATTTTATTTTCTTTCATTTTTCTTCTGTTTTACTTGTGTAAAAAGAAAAAAAAACAATAAAAGAAAAACAATAAAAGAAAAAGGAAGAAAAAAATAGAATGAAAAAATGAAAAAAAAATGAAAAAAATGAAAAAACAATAAAATGAAAATGAAAGAAAAAATGAAAAATGAAAAAAAAATGAAAAAAATGAAAATAAACAATAAAATGAAAATGAAAAAAAAAAAAAAAATGAAAAAAATGAAAATAACACAATAAAATGAAAATGAAAGAAAAAAATGAAAAATATGAAAAAAATAATAAAAGAAACACAATAAAAGAAAAACACAAAAGAAAAAAACAGAAGAAGGAAAAATAGAATGAAATTTTTTTTTTAAATAGAAGAAAAAGGAAGAATAGAATGAAAGAAAAATAAACATGAAGGAAAAAGAATGCAGAAGGGTTTGGAGTTAAAGACAGAAGGAATAAGATTAAACCAAGATAAAGACAAAGAAAAAGAAAGAAAGGGAAAAAGATAAAGTTTGTGATTTTCTCTTTTCTCTTTTCGTATTATCTAATAAGGAAATAAATGTCGAACATAGGAACAATGCTTTCCTCGACTCTTCTTACATTTTACCATTTCCTGTTCTTTGAGAAAGTGTAGCAAAGCCTCCAACGATAAATCTCTTCCCCACTGTTTCTTCGCAAAATGTGTGGCTGAGACTTCAAAAAAATCTCCCTCCTGTTAATTATGTTCCACTTGGGCAATGTCTTTGTAGAGCTCAGTGCCCTTCTCACCGAAAAAAAAAGTTTTTTTTTACATGTGAGAAAATCTGCTTTCAGGTGTTCCGAAAAAAAAAAAAAGAAAAGAGAGAAAGGTGGGGGAAGAAAGGTTTTTGCCATTTTGTGAAATTGTTACGTAGATGAATCATTTAAGGGAATTGTAGATTATAAAAGTTATTAGGAAGCAAATTAAATTGAAAATTAGTGAAATAGGTCACTAATTAGGACTGAGCCTATTCTAATAGTGACCACCCCAAGCGGAGTTCAACAGGTTTGAATTCAGAGTTTTCCTTCACCTAGATTCTTAAAGAGCCCTACTATTTACCCATAGCTGTAGTGGGAATAATTGGATTCATACCTTTCCCAAGGATATTAGCGCTATGTGAACTGTAGCTTCGTCCAAGATTTGAACTCGGGTCGACGAGTCCATTTCCTATGATTCTAACCATTAGAACACGCGTGTCCAACGCAACGTATATAAGGATTGAGTTAATACTGTTCTAAGTGACAATCATCTGGAGGCTTTGAATTCAGAGTTTTCCTTCATTCATCTTTTTTGTTGCATTTTTATTGTTGTACATTCCAATTTCAGTCTAAAAAGGATCCTCTATCAACTACTATGTTAACACAAGGTTATTTAGTATTATTTGTATTATTCGGACTATTGTACTCATCTTCATTTGAAGATGAAGACCATAGTCCGAATAAGACAAATAATACTAATTATCGAGCCTCGTCTAAAAAATTAAGAGAAACGGGATTATTTTTAATAACTAGATTAGTGAAATAGATCACTAATTAGGACTGAACCTATTCTAGCAGTGACCACCCCAAGTGAAGTTTAACAGGTTTGAATTCAGTTTTCCTTCTCCTAGACTGGTCACCCAACCAAGGGAAAGAGCCCAGTCTGCCCTCCTATTTACCCATAGCTGGAGGAAGAGTAGTTGGATTCATACCTTTCCCAAGAGTATTAGCACTATGGGAAATGTAGCTTCGTCCAGGATTTGAACTTGTAATCTTTTCTTTTTAATTCCCACTTTATTTTATTGGTCTATAATTATCATGTATTACAGTTATATGGTATCAAGTATTCCAAACTAAATTAAGTAAAGTTGGCGGAGTGACCTTTTGTCGGTATCAATCGGGGCAGCAAGGGAGTCTATACCCTTTTTGCTAGCACTAGACCAGGGCGATTATTTTTACTGAGTTGGGGTGCCATACTTTCCACTTTGCTGAACAGATCAGATTATCCAATCTGTACTACTCATGCGCTGAGTTGGTGGTAACCGATACAGAACGAGGAACCTTGCAATTCTTGGGCGGATGCTCTGCCGACTGAGCTACTCATAAATTATGCGCTATTGAAATGTTCTATGGTACTGAAATATCTAGCTTTTTTTGCCCTTATAGGTAAATTTCTGGTGTTCGACTTTTTGCTAACCTTGTGGCTGTTCTCTGGTCAGTCAGTTCGGTCCAACGGGAGCATGAGTGGGGGGGGGGGCTTGGAATTTCGGGTGTCCTAGTTTGAGTTTGAGAGACTAATACTCTTGTTTTTTTTTCATACTAATACTCTTGGGAAAAGTATAAACCCCAGCATCCTCCCAGCTATTTGATAAATAGTACTGTTGGGCTGTCTGCCCTTTGCTTGGAAGAGTTATCTTCCCTCCGGGTTCCCGTTTGACCACCAGGGGTTTGTTGTATTTAAGCGCCTGTTTTGAACTCTTTCCCTGCCTTGCTTCTCGGGAATTGACAACTATGTGTTAGACACGTGTCTACACCCTTCTCGTGTGGGGCTTCTGACCCCAACACAACGCTAGTAAGTTCAATTTCTTATGGACTTTCCATAACCCCTCATTACTTCTATGTCTAGTCATATCTACCTTGTATCTTTGTCACGTACATGTATTCTATGTTATAAATGTTTCTCCATGTTATGTTTAACACCCTTGTCGGAGTTGTTTGTTTCAACCAATTATAATTTATATTATAACCTTGAACCTTACAGTACCACCTCTGTTTTACCAGGATGGTTTGGCATTAAATAACCCATGACGTTTGATGTTCCAATAAACAAAGAAACCAACTCAAACGTTTATCTGAATTTCTTCTGATCTGGGTAATTACTACCATTATAAAAAAAGGAGGGAATGTTTTCGGGGCGGCCTAAAGTCGGTATCAGCCAGACAACAAGGGAGTCTATCCTCTTTTAACTAGCGCTAGACCAAGGAGATTATTTTGGCATCTGAGGTGGAGCGCCACACTTACCATCAGCTCTTTACTTTGCCGCACATATCTCTGTGCTACTCATACACTGAGTTAGTGAGGGCAGGTATCGACCCAGGAACCTTGTGGTTCCTAGTCGGACGCTCTACCGACTGAGCTAAACCGGCCCTATTATAGTCATTATACACTGATGTATTCGGACTAATATCCTTATCTTGGTTATTTTTATAGTCACAACATTTTGCCCATTATACATACCGGTGTTCTTCAGTTATTTTCAATTAAGAAAGAACATTAGATCAATGGTTCTCATTTAATATTTAACAATCCTATTGTATTTTCATAATTACATATACTAGCGACAAAAAACACCCTCCGGGCTGTGTAAAAGTTAATTTTTGAAATATATTGCCTGAGGGGGTGGGAGTTAAAAAATTCGATGTCAAAGGGTTTGTATCATAAGCAAGTAAAATCATCAACTTTATCAGAGGAGTAAAAATATAAAACAATTTGAAATAGAAACTTAGTTCTGATAACTTTAAATATATAATAAAATAAGGTAATTTATGAGGAAGTGTGTCCCGGTCAAAAATTGCTGCAGGGTGACTATCAAAATAACAACCCAGCTCGTCGTAATTCTTGTTTATTTATCGTAATTTGTCGCAATTCTTGTTTAGATATGAAGATGGATATATACATTTGAATAGACTGAGATAGATAGATAAACAAACAAAATAATATAGATAGATACGAACAAATGGAGATAGATAGATATTTTCGACAAGTAAATGTATTGGGGGGGGGGTCGCTTCTTTTTTTTTTGTCGTAATTCTTGTTTATTTAAACTAAAAACAAGACATTAAACAAACATGAATAAAAAAATCTTAGTATTTAAAGTAATATAGATAAATATGAACAAATTGAGATAGATAGCTAGATAGATAGCTAGATAGATATGAAGTTGGATAGTTTTGAATAGACTGAGCTGGGTCGTTATTTTAATAGTTACCGGGTAGCAATTTTTGAGGCAGGAGACTGGGACGCACTTCCTCATAAATTACCCAAAATAAAACAAACTATATATGAATATATAGTACCGGGTATATATTTATTAAAACTTTTTTAAAAATTGAAAAAAAAACCCTCAAAAAACGAGGATCGTCTAAGGTTGCATGATCAATTTTATTTTTATTTATTCTATGCTATGACGATTTTGGGTAATGTAAAGTCAGCAGTGACGTATTTTCTGTTACAGACAGATATAGATATAAGCTTCATTATTAATAGAGATGTTGCTTGCTTGACCACCAAAAATATCCTAGGGTCCCTCGGGGGTCCACATGGACCCTGGTCGAGTACCACTGCATTCGGTTTAAAACAACAACAAAAAAATCCACTATGTAATTACATTATAAGTAGTGCAATCATACAGCTCTGCTTCAGTTGAAGAGACAGACACAATGCCTGTGTACAACGTGATCTCAAATGTAATGTAATTCCACAACTTCTTTGTCGTGTAAAACCAGCAATGTATTTTATCCTCTTATATCATGCGATCCCCCATCATATAGATATAGTTATTTGAAGTATATATACGTATATATATATATATATATAAGTATATATATGAAGTATATAGTTATTTATATTTTTTTAAGATACCAATATAAGACCATTGCAATTTTTAAAATACGTCTTATATAAAAGCCCAAGACGGAAGCCAGACATACAATTCATCTGACTTTTTTTCGTTTTCTTTCCTCTTTCTTTCTTTTTCTTTTTTTCTTTCTTTCGGTTTCTTTCTCTCTTCCATCTGACTCTTTCTTTCTTCTTTCTTTCTCTGTTTTCTTTCTTTCTTACTTCCATCTTACTCTTTCTTTCCTTTTTCATTCCCTTTTTTTCTTTCTCTTTCTTTGTTCCTCTTTTTCTTTCTTTCTCTTTCTTTCTCTTTCTTTTTTTCGCTTTGTTTCTTTCTCTTTGTTTCTTTGTTTCTTTGTTCTTTCTCTTTCTGTCTTTCTTTCTCGTTCTTTCTCTTTCTTTCTTTTTTCTCTTATGTTCTTTCTCTTTCTGTCTTTCTCTTCTGTCTTTCTTTCTCTTTCTTTCTCTTTCTTTCTTTCTCTTTTTCTCTTTCTTTTTCTTTCTCTTTCTTCTTTCTTTCTCTTTCTGTCTTTCTCTTTCTTTCTTTCTGTCTTTCTATTTATCTTTCTTTCTTTCTTTCTTTACCCTTTCTTTCTCTTACGTTCTTTCTTTCTTTCTTTTCTTTCTTTCTTTCTTTCTCTTTCTTTCTTTTTCCTTTTTTATACATTCTACACTCTTTGTTTACTCTTTCTATCCTATTTTTCCTTTCCCCTGTTTTCTTTTTCTTCTATTTTTATTTCCTCTTTCTTCCATCCCAAACTTTCTTTCCTATTTCCTTCTCTTTCTTTCTTACTTTGTTTCTTTTTCTTTCTTCCATCCTCTTCTTTCTTATTTCCTTCTCCTCCTTTCTTCTATCCTACTCTTTCTTTTCTCTTTCCTTCTCTCTCTCTTTTCTCTTTCCTTCTCTCTCTCTTTTCTATTTTCATCTCTTTCTTTCTTTCATCCTACTCTTTCGTTCCTCTTTCCTTCTCTCTCTTTTCTATTTCCATCTCTTTATTTCTTTCATCCTTCTCTTTCTTTCCATTTTCCTTCTCTTTCTTTCCATTTTCCTTCTCTTTCTTTTCTATTTCCATCTCTTTCTTTCTTTCATTCTATTGTAGGCAGACTGGGCTCTTTAACCTTGGTTAGGAAACCGGTCTAGGAGAAGGAAAACTCTGAATTCAAACCTGCTGAACTTCGCTTAAGAAATTGACCTTGTGTCGCATCCTGCCCGTGCGGAGGGGTTGGTAAATATATGTATGTAAACTCCAATAAAACTGAGTTCATGTCTTTTAAAAACAAAGGAGACATCTCCACTCTTGATGGTAAACTCCTAAACCCAGTAGAACAATTCAAGTACCTAGGCAGTAATATCTCATCCACAGAAAGCAATGTTAATGCACACATAGAAAAGGCATGGTCCGCTATAAATAGAATATCAGACATATGGAAATCCGAACTCACAGACGAGCTAAAGAGACAATTCTTCCAAGCCATTGTTCTACTGTACGGCTGCACCACTTGGACCCTAACAAGAATAAAAAAAGAAGAGCTGCAGAAGAATGCTGTGTGCAATCTTAAAATAAATGTTGAAACAAAACCCCACGAGAAAACAAATGTATGGTCATCTGCCCCATATCACCCAAACCATCCGAGTAAGATGAACAAGACACGCAGGACACTGCTGGAGAAGCAAGGACGAACTCATAAGTGACATCCTCCTGTGGAAGCCAGCACATGTACATGCCAGTGTAGATGTACATTGACCAGCTCTGCGCAGATACTGGATGCTGTGGAGAGGACCTCCTGAGAACAATGAGTGATAGGGACAGTTGGAGAGAGATTGTCAGGGATAGCTGTGCTAATAGTGCGACATGATGATGATGATGAGAGCATCCCCTTACAAACAACAAGATTCCGGGGTTCATACCAACTCTTGCCAACTCAGCACATGAGTAGTACAGCTTGCATCTGTACAATAAAGTGAGGATCTGATGGTAGGAGTGGCACTCTACCTCAGACACAAAAACAATCTCCCTGGTCTAGTGCTAGTGAAAAGGGGATAGACTCCATCACTGTCCAGCTGATACTGACACCACTGATTATACTTTACTACAACCTGAGAGCAAGCTGTTCTTTCAGATCTTTACAACTTAATAGTATGTTTGATGAATGCTCATTACTTATGGCCTTGTACCAAACTAAGTGAAGTAAATAACCATCATTTCTCTGAATTTTTTAGATGAAGCTTGATTAATTAGTATCATTTGAATTATTCGGACTATTGTCCTTATCTTTATTGTTATCTGTACAACGTTTCGGTCGATGTGCCCTCCGGCCTTCTTCAGGTATATCTTGCCGGACTCTGGAACTTTTTTGTCATAATCGGGAGCCATCACGGAACTTTAAACCCAACCCTTTATTCAATCTATGGGGTTATCTTGTTCTCATTCCACTAACCATACCTGTGGTACACGTGTTAAGCTGTGCTAATCATTATTCTATGCTACTGTCGCCTTTGACCAGGATTGAACCTGTAGCCTAGAGATAACTTCACTTAGAACTGTCTTAACCCAACGCCTTTATCTAATATGCTATGTGTCCAAAGTTCCATGATGGCTTCCGATTATGACAAAAAGATTCCTGAGTCCATCAAGAAATACCTGAAGAAGGCAGGAGAGCACATTGGCTGAAACATTGTACAGATAACAATAAAGATGAGGACAATAGTCAGTATAATCAAAATAATAGTAAATAAGTATATTTGCCACTTTTGTGTCAATAGATGAACAATGATCGTTTGTTTTTTGGTTGTTTTCTTTTATGGCATATCAACACTTTTCGGGTTATTTAATGCTTAATCAAGTTATTTTGATAAACAAATGATTCAAATCGCTTACAGTACCGCTGTTGCTTAAGTGGTCACCCAATTAATTATTGAAAATGATTATTGCTGCTTAACTTCAGTGATCTAGCAGGAACCGGTGCTCTCAACATGACTTAACCATAATTTAGTGCAGGGTTCCCAACCTTTTTCAGCTCATGGCCCACTTTGAAACCATAATTTTTTTGTGGCCCATGAAATTATATAATAGAAAAAATATTTCCATTTTGCATAAAATATTTATTCAATCAAGATACAACTCTATTGATGCACACACTTTATCTCAAGTATCTAAACTACATGTACTTTTCAGTTCCAATTTAACGACTATTTATTATCAATAATTTAATTTTGCCATTTTCCTATATAGAATTGTAATATTTTTTGGCCCACCTGAAATTTACTGTTGCCCATTTTGGCCATGTGGCCATAGGTTGGGAACCACTGATTTAGTGCAATGGCTATCAAGCTTGTCTTTCAGATTATTACAACTTAATAGTATGTCTAATAGGTGCTCATTACTTATGTCCTTGTACCAAACTAAGTGAAGTAAATAAATAAATAAATATATTTGCCACTTTTTGTATCAATAAATGAACAATGATTGGGTTGTGTTGATGAAAAGTAACGAAACAAAAAAAAAAATGTTATTTTCCAAAACGAAGAAACAATACAAATTTTTTTTTTTGGGGGGGGAGAGGTCACAAGTGGAAATTGTTTTCCCTTCTCACTTCGTTTTCTTATCATCCGAGCCCACAATTCATCTCCACCTTCACCTCGTCTACCTGGACTGGACAGTACTTCTTGGCTAAATTCCAGCCATGTCCACAAGGGCCATCTCAGCACTGCTCAGAGTGAATTGTTTCTGAACACACTTCCAAGCCCCTACCCCAACTATCTGTCTCCTCCCCAACCTTCTTCTAGACTCTGCAGTTCTATCCCTTTCTGTGTGTGTGTGTGTGTGTGTGAGAGAGAGAGAAAGAGTGTGTGTATGCGTGTGCATCAATGTGCGTGTGTGTGTGTCGTACACGTTTTAATTATCCTGTTCTATTAACTGGCTACTGTGACTGGTTGCCAAAACAATCACACTTACTCCCACCCACACCTGAGCACCTTGCCTGCCCATCTTGTAGCACCACACAACAACCTCCCACCCCCCACACACACACCCGACCATCATTTGCTGCACAAATTTCTCAGGTGTTATAACCAGCTTGGTGAGGGAGAATGATGGGTTCCGTCCCTTCCCTGCCCTGCCCTGCAACAAAACGGGGCACCGCCTGGGAAAACAGATGCTTCTGGCACATCTACTAGTATTCCGAACATCACAACCTCCCCGTCAATGCCAAGGCTATTTTTGAGAGGATTTTCATGGAAAGGAGCAGAGAAAATGAAATAAAAGGGACAAGGTTTGGTTGGGAGCTTAAAGAACTTGATTTTCCAATTACCGCTGGCTGCTGACCATTGCCCATCTCCACAACCAAATTTTGTTAAATTTAATTTAAAACAAAAACAATGACTAAATCATGGCCGTCCACAAGTCGACCATTATGAAAATAAGCAAAATGGTATTGTTGATTGACAATTGAGTTTTATATACTGTGCTGTGCTACTGATGTGCTTATTTGGCGAGGGCTGGTATCGAACCTGGTACCTTGTGGTTCAAAGAGGGAAAGCTCTACCGACTATGCTAATTCTCCATTATTTATTAAAACCACCAGCAAAAGAAAATGAATAAATATGGGGACAAATATTTAAGTTTTAATATAAAGTAAAAAAGTAAGTAAAGTCGACGGGGCGGCCTAAAGTCGGTATCAGCCAGTCAGCAAGGGAATCTATCCCCTTTTCAATAGCGCTAGACCAAGGAGATTGTTTTAGCATGGAGCGCCACACCTACCATCAGCTCCTTACTTTACCGCACAGATCCCTGTGCTACTCATACGCTGAGTTGGCGAGGACCGGTATCGAACTAGGAACCTTGTGGTTCCTAGCCGAAACGCTCTACCAACTGAGCTAACCCGGCCCAGTTTTAATATAATTAGATATTATATTGAATAAGAAAAACTTATAAAATTCAATACGAACACAAATAAGATTACACTTATTTTAATTATTTTTTACTTGGTTTCTATATAAAAAAATAATTCATAGGATTGATTTTAATACATTTGAAAATAAAACAATATGTTACTTTTATAAAAAATTTTTTAAAAAGCTCTACCGACAAAGCTAATTATTTATTTATTAAAACCATTAGCAAAAATGAAAAAAAAATCCGGGCACAAATATTTTAAGTTTTCATATAAAAAATTTAAGTCATCGGAGTGGTCTAAAGTTGGTATCAGCCAATCTGTGAGGAGTCTATTCCCTTTTCACTAGTGCTAGACCAAGGAGAATATTTTTGCATTGGAAGTTGAGCGCCACATCTACCATCAGCTGCTTACATTACCACACAGATCTCTGTGCTACTTATATGCTGAGTTGGCGAGGGCCGGTATCAAACTTACAGCCTTGTGGTTTCTAGTCGAATACTCTACCGACTGAGCTAATATTGTAATTATATATATATATGTAATATATCAAGAAAAATGAAAAAACACAGGTTTAAATGGGTTAAGTGGTGAGTTTATTTAACCCATTTAAACTTGTGTTTTTTCATTTTTCTTGATATATTACATACCGTCGGATTCACTTCCTTTCTTCACATATATATATATCATATATTATTGAAAATAAAACAATAATATGTTACTTTTTATATACCAGTGTACTTATTACTTTTTTTTTTTTAAATAGATCACTAATTAGGACTGAGCCTATTCTAGTAGTGACCACCCCAAGTGTATTTGACAGGTTTGAATTCAGAGTTTTTCTTCTCCTAGACAGGTTGCTAAACAAGGTTAAAGAGCCCAGTCTGCCCTACTATTTACCCATAGCTGGAGGGAGAGTAGTTGGATTCATACCTTTCCCTAGAGTATTAGCACTATGTGAATTGTAGCTTCATCCAGGATTTTAACTCGACGAGTCCATTTCCTACGACTCTAACTATTACACAACACACCTTCAATATGTTATCTTACTTGGTATTTCTATCACAATGTTTTGCCATTCTTTGCATGCCTTTTGCGGTCAAGACATTCTGGACAATTTTAACTGAATGCTTTAGAATGAAAATCATACTCACTTTCATGGAAAGGTTGTGCTCCAGTCACCAGAAAAAAAAAACGAATACACTCTGTAGCAACTGAAAGGACATGGTCAGTATTATTTGGATTATTCGGACTATTGTCCTCATCTTTATTGTTATCTGTACAATGTTTCAGTCGATGTGCCCTCCGGCCTTCTTCAGGTATTTCTTGTCAAATTCAGGAGCCTTTTTGAACTCAGTAACCTTCTTATCAGACTCGGGAGTCTTCTCGAACTCAGTAACCTTCTTGTCATAATCAGGAGCCATCACTTTGAACTCAACCCTTTATTCAATCCATAGGGTATCCTGTTCTCATTCTGCTAACCATAGCTGTGGTACAGGTGTTAAGCTGTGTTAATTATTATTCTATGTTACTGTCAACCCATGATCAGGATTGAATCTGCAGATGACTGTCACTTAAAACTGTCTTAACACAACGCCTTTATCCACTATGATATGTGTCCAATTCAGAGAAATAGGACATGGTCAAGTGTTCAGTATATATGGATAAAAATATACTCACTAAAACCACCAGCCAATCAACATCCTGGAAATGCTGCATAGTAGAATAGCCCAACCTGCTATTTAAACCACTTACCAAGTCTGGATTCTCAGAAGCAGATTCAACTTGCAACACAGTTGAATACTGATCAGTCTACACAAATCTCTACATTTATTTATTCAATCCACAAGATTATTTAAGGGTATTTAAGGAGGTGCTTGTTGTGTAATGGTTATTTTTGTAAGCAATGGATATGATGACGAGAGTTCAAATATTAGACAAAGCTGTTTTCATTTCACATAGCACTAAACCATACATATGGGAAATGTATGAATCCAATTATTCTCCCTCCAGCTATGGATAAATAGTAGGGCAGACTGGGCCCTTTAACCTTGGTATGGCAACCTCTCTAGGAGAAAAAAAAATCTGAGTTGAAACCTTCACTTAAAAATTGGCTTTGTGTCATTTACTATTTATGCTGTGGGGCTGATAAAGATATACTAGTGTCTTAGTTATTTCTATCACAATGTTTTTTGTCTGCGTAACCTCCAGCATTCAGGAGAGTCGCTGCGGCATAGAGGCTTTGGAAAGGTATGAATCCTCTCATCTCGCTAGCTTTAGGCTAAATATTAGCACTAATGTGCTTCTCTAAGTTTGGCTTTGGAATTAAATATTCCACGAAGGCTTTTATTGTAACATTATGCTCTCCTTGTCAGAATTGAGAGATGTGTTAAAACGCTTGTTTACTTTACCCTCAATTGTCAGAATGGCTGAGATGATGACATGTAAACTCTTCGTTAACATCTTGCACTCATTTCTGAATAGAGATGATATGTCCACATTGTTTATGGTCGGTTTTTACTTCTAACAGAATGAACAATGTTTGAATTAAGAATTATTCAATATACTTATCTCTGTACTGGTACTATATCAAAAAGGCTGGAATCCTTGTTGCTGGGCTGCTGTAGTTGGCAATTCTATGATGTCATGGAGTCTGGACTGACTTGGAGCTGAGGGTTATCTTGCTTTGTGCCATTTGAAGTTTTTAGTAATAACACAAGGCCACTTCTTTTCACTCATGACCGTTTTATTTCCCCCAAATTACAACTGCTGAGAGCAAGAAATTCCATGTCTTGCTCCATTAACACATTCTCTCAGACTCAATTTACAATCTGACCTCTCACCCTTTCTTTCTCCCCTTCACCACATACCATTCACACATCCAATCAAGCCATGACATGTGTCCATGCGAAATCATCACTTAAACTTTTCCGTTCTAATCCACACATCAGGCCACTCTCATAGCTCCACGTAACAGCCATTATGTAACATTATGTCATTAAAAAAAGAAACCAAACCATCCAGAATTTTTCGAATGCCTTGTGTAGTTGATAACTTTCTGGAAATCTGATTTCTTTATTCAATCGGCAAGAGTATATAAGAGCATTTAAGGAGGCACTATTTGTATTATGTTTATCGTTGTAGGCAATCAATATGATAACATGAATTCAAATCTTGGACAAAGCCGGTTGCCTTTCACTTAATTTTAATACACTTGACAAAGGTACAAATCTAACTATTCTTCCTGCACCTATAGGTAAATTGTAGAACAGACAATTTATAGGTATTGTAGAACAGACTAGGCTCTTTAACCTTGGTATGGCAACCGGTCTAGGAGAAGGAAAACTTTGAATTGAAACCTGTTAAACTCTGCTTGAAAACTGACCTTGTGTCACATCCTGCTCGTTTAGAGGGGTTGGGTAAATACATACCAATGTCTTCATCTTAGTTTTAATCACAATATTTTTGCCATTGCAACCTCCATCATTTTTCACATACCTTTTTTTGTAATGACATTCTGGAAATTTTTAGCTGAATGCCTAATTTAATCCACAAGGGTATATTGTTTTCATCCCATTTGCATACTTAGATTAATGATTATTGGATAGATTATGACGATGGTATGTATTTACCCAACCCCTCGTAAACGAGCAAGGATGTGACACAAGGTCGTTTTCAAGCAGAGTTTACAGGTTTAATTCAAAGTTTTCCTCTCCTAGACCGGTTGCCATACCAAGGTTAAGAGCCTAGTCTGTTCTACAATTTACCTATAAATTGTCTGTTTCTACAATTTACCTATAGTTGCAGGAGTGTTGATTTGTACCTTTGTCAAGTGGTATTAAAATTAGTGAAAGGAACCGGCTTTGTCCAAGATTTGGAATTCATGTTATCATATTGATTGCCTACAACGATAAACATAATACAAAGTGCTCCTTAAATGCTTTATATACTCTTGCCGATTGAATAAAGAAAATAGATTTCCCAGAAAGTTATCAACTACACAAAGGCATTCGAAAAATTCTGGATGGTTTGGTTTCTTTTTTTAATGAGCATAATGTTACATAATGGCTGTTACGTGGAGCTTTGAGAGTGGCTGATGTGTGGATTAGACGGAAAGTTTAGTGATGATTTCGGCATGGCACATGTCATGGCTTGATTGGATGTGTGAATGGTATGTGGTGAAGGGGAAGAAAGAAAGGTGAGAGGTCAGATTGTAATTGAGTCTGAGGAATGTGTTAATGAGCAGACATGGAATTTCTGCTCTCAGCAGTTGTAATTTGGGGAATAACGGTCATGAGTGAAAGAAGTGGCCTTGTTTGTTATTACTAAAAACTTGCAAATGGCACAAAGCAAGATAACCCTCAGCTCAAGTCAGTCGAGACTCCATGACATCATAGAATTGCCAACTACAGCAAGTCCCCCCCCCGCAACAAAGGATTCGCAGCTTTTTGATATGTACAGTACAGAGATTAAGTATATTGAATAATTCTTAATTCAACATTGTTCATTCTGTTAGACAGTAAAACCGACCATAAACAGATTGGAATATCATCTCTATTCAGAAATGAGTGGCAAGATGTTAACGAGAGTTTACGATGTCATGCATCTCAGCCATTCTGACAATTTGAGGTAAAGTAAGCAAGCGTTTTCACACATCTCTCAATCTGACAAGGAGAGCATAATGTTACAATAAAAGCTTCGTTGGAATATTTAATTCGCAGCCAACTTAGAGAGCAATTAGTGCTAATTATTTAGGCCTAAAGCTAGCCGAGATGAGAGGATTCATACTTTCCAAAGCCTCTTGCCGCAGCGCTCTCCTGAATGCTGAGTTAGCAGACAAACAACATGTGATAGAATAAACTAAGACACTAGTATATCTTTATCAGCCCACAGCTAATAAATAGTAAGATGACACAAAGCCCATTTTTAAGTGAAGTTTCAACTCAGATTTTTTTTTTCTCCTAGAGAGTTTGCCTCACCAAGGTTAAAGGGCCAGTCTGCTACTATTTATCCATAGCTGGAGGGAGAAGTAATTGATTCATACATTTCCGATATGTATGGTTTAGTGCTATGTGAAATGAAAACACTTTGTCTTATTTGACTCTCGTGCATCATATCCATTGCTTAAAAAATAACCATTACACAACAAGCACTCCTTAAATACCCTTAAGAATAATCTTGTGGATTGAATAAATAAATGTAGAGATTTGTGTAGACTGATCAGTATTCAACTGTGTTGCAAGTTGAATCTGCTTCTGAGAATCCAGACTTGGTAGTTGGTTTAATAGCAGTTGGGCTTTCTACTATTGCAGCATTTCAGGATGTTGATTGGCTGGTGGTTTTAGTGAGTAATATGTTTTCCATATATACTGAACACTTGCCATGTCCTATTTCTCTGAATTGGACACATATCATAGGTGGATAGCGTTGTGTTAAGACAGTTTTTAAGTGACAGTCATCTGGCAGATTCATCTGATCTATGGTTGACAGTAACATAGAATAATAATTACCAGCTTACCCTGTACCACAGCTATGGTTAGCAGATGAGAACAGGATACCCTATGGATTGAATAAAGGGTTGAGTTCAAGTGAATGGCTCCTGATTTATACAAGAAGGTTACTGAGTTCGAGAAGACTCCGCGAGTCTGATAAGAAGGTTACTGAGTTCAAAAGGCTGCCTGAATTTGACAAGAAATCCTGAAGAAGGCCGGAGGGCACATCGACTGAAACATTGTACAGATAACAATAAAGATGAGGACATAGTCCGAAATAATCCAAATAATACTGCGCATAGTCCTTTCAAGTTGCTACAGAGTGTTTCGTTTTTTTTCTTGGTGACTGGAGCAACACTTTCCATGAAAGTGAGTATGATTTCATTTCTAGAAGCATTCGTTAAAATTGTCCAGATGTCTGACGAGCAAAAGGCATGCCAAAGAATGCAACATTGTGTAGAAATACCAAAGTAAGATACATATTGAAGGTGTGTTGTGTAATAGTTTAGAGTCGTAGGAAATGGACCGTCGAGTTAAAATCCCTGGATGAAGCTACAATTCACATAGTGCTAATACTCTAGGGAAAGGTATGAAATCCAACTACTCTCCTCCAGCTATGGGGTAAATGTAGGGCAGACTGGGCTCTTTAACCTTGTTTAGCACCTGTCTAGAGAAGAAAAACTCTGAATTCAAACCTGTCAAATACACTTGG
>CM042151.1:45486706-45515042 GCA_023376005.1 Doryteuthis pealeii
GATGAGAGGAGTGGATTAACATCCTAACAGTATCAATTACGCTAGTAAGAGGGACATCGATGCTCTGTGCATGTGGTGACTAGGATAGGTGGGCTATGAAGTGAGGGGTATTTTCAAAGTGAGTGGAATATTAAGAGATATGATTTTGGGAATAGAGAAGAGGAAGTAAGAAGACGAGAGAGAGAGAAGGAGAGAGAGAGCTAGACGAAGGAATAGAAGGGGGAAAATAAAAAGTAAGATTTTAGGCAAATTTAAATAGAATGAACATTTTATTATGGAGTTGAAAAATCATTGCCAGAGTGAAAGTTTGGGATGAGAGGAGATAGCGAGAGTGAGTTATGGGAGGAAATGGAGAAAGTAGGCAGAGAGAGAGAGAGAGAGTATAGCGAGGGAAGAGGTGGCTGGAGGGGAGCTAGAAAGGAAAGGAGATAAGAAATGGATAGGAAAGAAAGAAAGCAAGTGAATGAAACTGTGAGGAAAGCAAAAAGAAAGAAGGCAAAGAAGAGGACTAAGAAGAAGAGAAAGACAGAAGAAGAGATAAAGCAATAGAAAGAGTCGATAGAAAGAGAATTTAGGAGGCAAAGAAAAAGAAATGAAAGAAAGAAAAACTAGAAGTAGAAAAAAAAGAAGGCTTAAACTAGAAAGGAAAGAAAGAGTAGACACAATACACGAATACAGAACAAGAGCAGGACGACGAGAAGAAGAAAGAAAGAAAGAAATGAGTGAAAAAGAAAGAGAAAGTAATCCGAAAGGAGAGAGAAAGACAGAAAGAAGGAAAAACCTCACAAGAAAGAAAAAAACAGAAATAAGAAAAAAGAAAGAAGTTGAAAGGTTAAGTAATAAAGAAGATAACAGTAAAGAAGAGAAATTAGGGGGAAAGAAGAAAGAAATGGAAAGAAGAAACAGAAAAGAAAGAAGAAAGAAGAAATGGAAGAAGAAAAACAGAAAAGAAGAAGAATAAAGAAAAAAAAAAGAGAGAAAAAAGAAATGAAGGACCAAAAATAAAAGGAAAGAAAGAACAAAGATGAAAAGAAACGAGAAAGTAAAAAGAAAGAAGAAAAATGAAGCAATTTGAAAACATTCACAAAGAGGAAAACAAGCAAGAAATAAGAAAAAGAATGAAGGAAAGTGTGGAGATAGGAGAGAAAAGCAATAGTAGATAAGAAAAAGTAAAGACAAAGAGAGAGAAGAGAAAGTAAGGAAAACAAAGAAATAATAAGAAATCAAAGAAAGAAAAAGAAAGGAAAAAAAGGTTAAAGAAGAAGAAAGTAAATAAAGAAAGGAAAAAAAAGTGAGAGATGAATGAAAGAATTTTCAATGAAGAAAATGAAGAATTTCAATGGCTTAACACACAAGTTGTTGTCGAGGTGGCCTAAGTCGGTATCAGCCAGAGCAAGGGAGTCTATCCATTTTCACTAGTGCTAGACAAGAGCTTGTTTTGCGTCTGATGTGGAGCGCCACACTCCTACCATCAGCTCCTTATTTTACCACACAGATTCTGTGCTACTTCATATGTTTGAGTTGGAGAGGGCCCGGTATCGAACCAGGAACCTTGTAATACCAAGTAAAGTACCTCTACTGACTGAGCTAAACCAGCCATCACACATAGGAGTGATTATTTTCCTTGAGTGTTGAAGAAGAAAGGGAGTGTCAAAGATCAAAAAGGGACAGAAAAAAATTGGAAGAGAGAGAGAGAGAGAGAGAGAGAGAGAGAGAGAGAGAGAGAGAATGTTGAATTTGTTTTGTTTGTTTTTACGGCATTAGCAACCTCGGTGGGTCATTTTAATGCTGGCAAAGTTTTGAAAGATTCATAGTGATAGTTTGGTAAAACATTTTATCTATAATTTTTTTTTGTAAACAATTTTCTATTTAACCCATAGGTGGAAACCCTAACAGGTACTACCACTCCGTGTCAGAGTGGACCTAGGAGGCAATGGTGATGATGGGGTGCTCCACATTCCCCAGACCTCCAGAACTGGAACCTCACCATCAGATAGAGTTTAATATCATTCCCAGGACATGAAGACCCTCAGCCACTGCCTTCTAGCACATATAGGATAAAAGAGGTTGGGGGTTACCATAAAGGCAATAGGGTTGGGACAATCATATAGGTGCTAGGGCTTGACATGACCAGCTGATTGATCAGAGGGAGCCTCTCCAAATGCCTCTCTAGCCTAAGTAAGGACCAAAGTGGACTGTGGCATGTCATGGACTGCTTGGCCGCCAGGATTCCATCCTTAATCATCACGGGTTGCCATCCACAGCAAACAAGTGGCCTGTTTGGGGGAGGGGGAGTCTTACCCCTCTGCAGAGGGGCAGTCAGTGTATTCAAAAGCCCCAGCCGACAGGGCTAATGTGAATTTGAGATAGAGGATTAGGAATAGAAAGAGAAAATAAAATAGTTGAAAAGAAGTAAGAAAGAAAAAGAGAAATAGGCTAAGTGAACAAAGGAGTGGGAGGAATGAGAATAAAGAGGGCGATAGTAAAAGGAAGAAAAAATAAATCATAGAAGTGGGAAAGAAAAGAAAGAGAATTTAAGAATAAGAAAGAAGAGAAAGACGAGAGAGAGAGGGGGCTTAAACAGGACAAAAGAAAGAGAAAAATAGTGGGAATGAAGAGAACGACAAAGATTGAAGAGATGGGGGGAGGGCTTGAAAATATGCGAAGTTTTGTGAAGTCAAAAGAAAGAAAAAGGTAAAGAGAAGAAGGAAAGGGGGGAGAAAACGAGAATGAAAGATTGATAGTAAGAGGAAGAGAAATAATTATGAAAGTGAAAAATAGGAGAAAGAAAGTTAGAGAAATAAAGAGAGAGAGAGACAGAGAGAGGAGAGAGAGAGAGAGAGGAAGAAAAATGAATGATAGAAGGTGTGAAAAAAGAAAGAGAGAGATAGTTTTTGAGAAATACAAAAGAGAAGAAAAGGAGAGGAGAGAGATGAGAGAGAGAGATGAGAGCTTTAGACAGAACAAGAAAATCAGAAGAAAGATTGGAAATGAAAGAAAGACAAAAATCAAAGAGACGAAGGTGGGTGGGGGTGGCTTGAAAAAAAGTAAAGTTGGGAAGCCAAAGTAGAGAAAGAGCCTAGGAGAACAAGGAGAGTGGGAAAGGAGAGAAGGATGAATAATAAAAGGTATTGAAAATAAATGATAAAGAGAGAGAGAGAGGGGGAGTAAGAAATAAGAAGAGGAAGAGAAGAAAGGTGAGTGTATGTGACAGAGAGAGAGGGAGAGAGAGAGAGTTTAATAAATAAGATAAGGAGAGAAGAGATTGTAAGTGAGAGAAAGAGACAGAGAGAGAGAAAAAGAGAGAAAGAGTTTAAGAAAAGAGAGAAAGAAAGTGAGTGAGTAGAGAGAGAGAGAGAGAGGGGGGGAGAGAGTTGAGAAGAGAGAGAGAGAGTTTAATAAATAAGAAGAGGAAGAGAAAGAAAGTGAGTGTGAGCGAGAGGGGAGAGAGAGATAGACAGACAGACAGATAGAGACAGAGAGAAAAAGAAAGAGTTTAAGAAATAAGAAGAGGGAGAGAAAGAAAGTGTGAGTGAGAGGGAGATAGAGACAGACAGACAGACAAATAGAGACAGAGAAAGAAAGAGAGAAAGAGTTTAAGAAATTAGAAGAGGGAGAGAAAGAAAGTGAGTGTGAGTGAGAGGGAGATAGAGACAGACAGACAGACAGACAGACAGAGAGAGAATTTGAGAAATAAGAAGAGGAAAAGAAAGAGAGAGAGAATTTAAGAAATAAGAAGAGGGAGAGAAAGAAAGTGAGTGTGTGTGTGAGAGAGAAAGATTGATAAAGAAAGAGAGAGATAGATATATAGATATATATATATATAGAGAGAGAGAGAGGCTTCAATAAAAATAAGAGAATCAGAAGAAAGACTAGGAACGAAAGAGAAAAAAACAAAGATTAAAGAGATGGGGAGGGGTGGCAGTGTGCATGTATGTATGTGTGTGTGTGTGGGGGGGGGGGGCTTGAAAATAGATAAAGGTTGGGAAGTCAAATAGAATTGAAAAGGAAGATAAAGAGAAAGATCATTTTATAATAACAAATACGTGAACATCTAATGGAAACAGAAGATGATGTACATGCAGTTTATTCAATTATTTAGAAAGAATCTTCAGCACCACAAAGACAAAAGAAACAACAAGTAAAAATGCACATAAAATCGAAGCACGCATTTGCGAAAAATAATAGTTTTCCATTTGATGCAGCAAAGACCGGCAATGAAGAAATAAGTTTCTCCTCTAGCATCTCCTCCTCATAATGCGATTTGAAACGGTGCCACAATTTACTCAGAGTATATATATATAATTATATATATATATAGTTATCTTTGTTTGTTTATGCATGAACATTAAGTTGGGGATCTGTATTGCTATTTTTATTATACTAAATCGATCCCCCATGCTGTTTCTTAGAAATTACTAAAGAAACTACTGACTTAATGATTGTTAACGGAGTGATTGTATTTTTGTCTAAATTTCTAAGATAAGGAAGAACCGTTATTATACAATGATGTACTCTGATTTGAAACAGTGCCACAATTTAGTCAGAGTATATATATATATATATATATATATATATATATATATACACACATATATATATATATATAGATATATATAGATATATTGGGAGAATATGTGCTTAATTGTTGTCATACCTTATTTGAAAATTAACTAGTTGATAATTAATGAATTAGGCGAGCATATCTGTTCAAATGTAAGGCATAAACAAATCGAGAAAAAGTCAATCTCTGTATGTACAATATATATATCGATTTCGGATGAGTTAAATCATACAATTTTGAAAGAAAAATAATGGCTAAACAACGCCAAATCCTTTAACTTCATTCATTTTTTTTCTCTCATATACAATATTTCATTTTTCTCCAGATACATGAACCTTGTGATTCCTAGCTGAACACTCAAAAGAAAAAACGTTCGCAAGAACAAAGTTTATACATACCATATAAGTAAAAGTAAAGTCGTCTGGTCCGCCTAATGTTGGTATCAGCCAATCAGCGAGGGAGTCTATCCCCTTTTCACTAGCGCTAGATGAAGGAGATTATTTTTGCAACTGAGGTGGAGAACCACACCTACCATCAGCTCATTACTTTACCACACAGATCCCTGTGCTACTCATACGCTGAGTTGGTGAGGGCCGGTATTGAACTAGGAACTGTGTGGTTTCTAATATATATATATATATATATATCTTTGTGTGTGTGAATAAAAGTAAAGTCGTTGGGGCGGCCTAATGTTGGTATCAGCTAGACAGCGAGGGTGTCTATCCTCTTTACACTCATGCTAGACCAGGGAGATTATTTTAGCATCTGAGGTGGAGCGCCACACCTACCATCAGCTCCTCACTTTACTGCACAGATTCATGTGCTACTCATACGCTGAGTTGGCGAGAGCCGGTATCGAGCCATGAACCTTGTGATTCCTAACTGAACACTCGACTGACTGAGCTAAACCGGCCCTTATATATATATATATATATATATATATATCAGGTAATCCAATTGACTGGTAAGTAAGGGATGATTCTATTTGGGATCATCAAAATCTCATTGTACAACCATATTGTATGCTCTTGTCGGTGCAGACATATATACTCATACAAGGATTTTTATAAATCCCTAGAGAGCTCAATGTATAATAATCAATAATTCAAATTATATACAGAGCAATATTTAACTTTCAAAGAAAGAAAAACTTAAATTTTATATTTCCTTTTTTTTTTTTTTGAGATTCCCTGTATTTTTAAAACCCATCTGATGAGGCTGGGCTCGTCTTTTTTGAATTTTTGGTTGAAATAGAGATATATAACGGGATGACGGTTTGTTAAGTTTTTCTTTCTTTAAAAGTTATATATATAGTTATCTTTTGTTTGTTTATACATGAACATTAAGTTGGGGATCAGTATTGCTATTTTTATTATGCTAAACCGATCCCCCATTCTGTTTCTTAGAAGAGATTAAAGAAACTACTGATTTAATGATTTTTAGATGAATGATTGTATTTTTGTCTAAATTTCTAAGATAAGGAAGAATTGTTATCATACAATGATGTACTGAAACTGGAATTCTCATCTTGGTTGTTATATTTATAATGTGTTGGCCATTTCTGAGATAAGGAATTATTATCATGACACATTAGATTATTCAGACTTGTGCCCTCATCTTGGTTGTCATAGTCACAATGTTTTGGTCCTTTCATCATTATTATGTACTTGGACTACAGTTTTCATCTTGTTTGTTATAGTAATAACATTCTGGCCATTTCTGTGATGAAGAATTATCATTACTAGCAAATATGTACACAATCCAGGTGCAAGTATTTAAGTTTTAATGTAATAAAAAACTATATTAAATTATAAAGGCTAATGAAACTAAATAAGAATGCAGATAAAATGAATTAAAACAGAGAGGGGGTTATAACCCAGAAATAGAAAAACTGAAACTTACTCTTTCATCACTCCCGTCTTTCATTGCTACATTTTCCTAACTTAGCTATTTAGTTAAATTAAGAAGTAAAGAATAAAATTACAGTTATTTCTTCTTGTTAATGGATTTCTTTTAACATATATTGAAAAGATTTTTGCTCATATTCATTAAGATAAAACCAAACAATTAGAAATCAATAATACCAAGCTCATATTAATTAAAATCAAATCTTTAATATCAATATGCAAATTAGCTTTCCTGTTAACACTGTAAACTGCTATTTTGTTGTATATATAAATACATTTGCATGTTGTTTGTATATAGATATTGCCAACAGTATGAATAATGTAAAATAATTTTATTGATAATTGAGGTTTAAATAAAAATAAAATGATGGACAATGTGACATAAATAACTAAGGGAATTGTGACTTGAGTAGTAATATAGTTTTGGTTACAGACAAACACACAATCTCCATTATATTATCATTATTATGCAGTATATTATATACACTGATTTACTTGGACTAGTGTCTCCATCTTGTTTGTTATAGTAATAATGTTCTGGCCATTTCTAAGAATAAATATTATTTTGCACATTAGTCTATTTAGACTAGCACCCTCATTTTAGTTGTTATATTCACAATCCTTTAGTCATTTCTGAGAAGAGGAATTATCATTAACTAGCAGGACCTGTGGATATATCACAGTATGATGATTTAATTATTACAACATTTGATATGTTTACTGAAGAGGTATTTGCAAAATAGTTCAATATGTAAAAAGTATAATAATCTTGATTTAACTCTCTCTCACACTCTTTCTTAAAAGGGGGGGGGTTGCAAAATATTTACATTGATTTGCAGATAAAAATCTTGGAGAAGAGTTTAAAATATCTACATTAATTTGCTGACAAAACAGTGATAAAAACACAACTTGGAAGGTAATCATGAACTTTGGTTTAGTAAATTCATACCATAAAATTATGCTTGTGCATTATCTAAAATGAACTTAATTGTTATTAAGAACACATTTTATGATATTTTTGTGGTAAAGCATGCAGTTGTATTGATTCGAACTAGTTTATATTTTTTTGTTTATATCGTATGATAATTCAAAATGTGTTCTTAATAACAATTAAGTTCATTTCAGATAATGCGCAAGCATAATTTTATGGTAGGAATTTACTAAACCAAAGCACATTTTGAATTATCGTATGATATAAATAAAAAAAATATAAACTTGTTTGAATCAATACAACTGCATGCTTTAACATAAAAATATCATAAAATGTGTTCTTAATAACAATTAAGTTCAGTTCAGATAATGCGCAAGAATAATTGTATGTTAGTGCAGGAGCAGATAATCACTACATTAGGAATTTACAAAACTAAAACAATGCCCAAGCATTATCTGAAATGAACTTAAATGAACTTAATTTGAATAATCGTACAATATAAACAAAAAAGTATAAACTTGTTTGAATCAATACAACTGCATACTTTAACACAAAAATATCATAAAATGTGTTCTTAATAACAATTAAGTTAATTTCAGATAAGCATAATTTTATGGTATGAATTTACTAAACCAAAGTTCATGATTACCATTTGGAAAATATCTAAGTTGGTTTGGAAATGCTCAATGCTAGCTAGCTAAAATATAGCATAAATTAAAGCAGTAGGCGGAGATAACATGAGATCTAAATTACCAAAATATATTCTACAATTCCCAATTGAAATATTACAAATAAAACAAACATGTAACTTTTTTTTTTTTAATTCATTTCAATTTTACATCGGGTATTTAAGTGATGCAAGCCCATTTGGAATGTTTCATTTCTAAAATTAGGTGAAATCAAATTAGACAAATAAAAAATCTACCATTAAGTGACACCAGATAATACAGATTTACATTTTTGCATTGCTTCTTCAACAATTTGGACGGTCTCATTTTTAACCAGAGGGAATTACAAGATGATAATGGATGGAAGATTTAGAAACACCAGTATTAATATATAGATACTCCCTGATGTACTTGGACTACTACCCTTATCTTGGTTGTTATAGTCCCAATATTTTATCCATTTCTCCACCCTGTCAGCTGGGGCGTTAGAATGCACCGACTGCACCTCTGCAGAGGGGTAAGGCTCCTCCAAAGGGTCCATCTGTTGGCTATGAGTGGCGACCCGTGATGCTTAAGGATAGAACCCAGGTGGTTGAGCAGTCCATGACTTGCAATACTCCACTTTGGCCCTTTCTTAGGCTAGACGGGCGGTCGGAGAGGCCCGCTCCAATCAATCGGCTGGTCATGTCAAGCCCAATCCTATTGCCCTTATGGCAAGCCCCAACCACTTTTTATCATATGGGTGCTAGAAGGTGGTGGCTGAGGGTCTACATGTTCTGGGAATGACGTTAAACTCTATCTGATGGTGAGGTTCCAGTTTTGGAGGTTTGGGGAATGTGGAGTACTTGTTCATCACCATTGCTCCCTGGTCCACTCTGACCCGGAGTGGTAGTACCTATTAGGGTCCCATCTATGGGTTAAATAGAAAAACATGAGTTTATAAATAATTTGATTATCCATTAAGAATGAATTTATTTCAAAACTTTGTCAGCATTAAATGACCCACCGAGGTTGATATGCCATAAAACAAAAGAAACCAAACAGAACTTATCCATTTCTGTAATAGGGAATTATCATACATTGATATTCTCAGACTATTTCTCATCTCGATTGTTATAGTCTCAGTTTTTTGGCTATTTCTGAGATGAGGAAGTATCATTATTCTACAACGATATGCTCCAACTACAATCCTCATCTTTGTTGTTATAGTCATAATATTTTAATCCTTTCTGAGAAAAGGAATTATCATTATTATATACTGATATACTCAGACTCGTTCCATCCTTTTGGTTGTTATAGTAACAATCATATTTTGAGGCAATAGAATATATTGAAAAACAAGAGGTCAGCAGTATTTACAAAACCAAACCTTTATCAGTTAACAGAGACCGTCACATAGAAAAAGACAAAATCAACAACACCTCGAAAGAGACTCATCTCACTTTAATGGAGGAATTATTATTGGTTGGTTTAAAAGATAGAGAAGTAAACAAATACCAACAAAAGAGAGACTCAGTCTATATTGTATATTCAAAATTATTACCCTTTGTTGTTCTTTAAAAAAATATTTATATCTGTTAAAATATTTTAAACCAGAAAAACTATGAAATAGCAGAGGTGGTCACTTCTTCTTCTTCTTCTTCTTCTTCTTCTTCTTCTTCTTCTTCTCACATAACCTTGTTCTTGTTCTTCTTGTTTTTGTTCTTGTTCTTCTTCTTACATAATCTTGTTCTTGTTCTTTTTCTCACCTAACTTTGTTCTTGTTCTTCTTCTTACATAATCTTGTTCTTGTTCTTTTTCTCACCTAACTTTGTTCTTGTTCTTCTTCTCATCTAACCTTGTTCTTGTTCTTGAACAAGAAGAACAAGAATCTTGTTCTTCTTCTCACATAATCTTGTTCTTGATCTTGTTCTTCTTCTTGTTCTTCTTGTTCTTGTTCTTCTTGTTCTTGTTCTTCTTACATAATCTTGTTCTTGTTCTCACCTAACCTTGTTCTTGTTCTTCTTGTTCTTGTTCTTGTTCTTCTTGTTCTCACATAACCTTCTTCTTGTTCTTGTTCTTCTTCTCACATAACCTTGTTCTTCTTCTTCTTCTTAAATAATCTTGTTCTTGTTCTTTTTCTCACCTAACCTTGTTCTTGTTCTTGTTCTTCTTGTTCTTCTCACATAACCTCCTTCTTCTTCTTCTTGTTCTTGTTCTTCTTCTTCTTCTTCTTCTTACATAATCTTGTTCTTGTTCTTGTTCTTCTTCTCGCCTAACCTTGTTCTTGTTGTTGTTGTTCTTCCTGTTCTTCTTGTTCTTGTTCTTGTTCTCACATAATCTTGTTCTTCTTCTTGTTGTTCTTCTTCTTTTCACATAACCTTGTTCTTGTTCATGTTCTTGTTCACGTTCTTGTTCACATTCTTGTTCTTGATCTTGTCATCATCGTTGTCGTAGTAGTAGTAGTAGTAGTTGTACTCACTGATTTACTTGAGTGTTCTCATCTTCGTTGCTATAATAATAATGTTCTTGTCATTTCTGAGATGAGGAAGAATCAGTTTTACACATTAGTCTATTCAGACTAGTGTCCTTCTCTTGGTTTTGATAGTCACAATATGTTGACCATTTTTTTATAGCATTCTGGCTCATTTAATGTTTAATCAAGTCATTTTGATATCATGTTGGTCATAGTAACTGCTGTTGCTGAAACGGTCAACCATTTAAGTATGGAACTGGCTCATCACTGCTTAACTTTGGTGATCTAACAGAAACTGATACTTTCAACATGACTTGGTTGTAAGCTGGCAATATCTGAGATGAGGAATTATCATTATTATACAGATGTACTTAGACTTGTGCCCTCCTCTTGGTTTTTATTATAGTTGCAATATCTTAGCCATTGTATCCATTTCTAAGATAAGGTATTTTCATTATCATACACTGATTACTCAGACACATGCCCTCGTCTGGATTCTCATGATAGTCACAATGTTTTAGCCATTTCTTAAATAAGGAAGAATTATTATACACTGATGTACTCATATTGTTTCTTATGATATTCACAATGTTTTAGCCATTTCTTAAATAAGGAAGAATTATTATACACTAATGTACTCATATTGTTTCTTATGATAGTCACAATGTTTTAGCCATTTCTGAGATAAGGAAGAATTATTATACACTGATGTACTCATATTGTTTCTTATGATATTCACAATGTTTTAGCCATTTCTTAAATAAGGAAGAATTATTATACACTGATGTACTCATATTGTTTCTTATGATAGTCACAATGTTTTAGCCATTTCTGAGATAAGGAAGAATTATTATACACTGATGTACTCATATTGTTTCTTATGATAGTCACAATGTTTTAGCCATTTCTGAGATGAGGAAGAATTATTATACACTGATGTACTCATATTGTTTCTTATGATAGTCACAATGTTTTAGCCATTTCTTATTATACACTGATGTACTCATATTGTTTCTTATGATAGTCACAATGTTTTTAGCCATTTCTGAGATAAGGAAGAATTATTATACACTGATGTACTCATATTGTTTCTTATGATACTCACAATGTTTTAGCCATTTCTGAGATAAGGAAGAATTATTATACACTGATGTACTCATATTGTTTCTTATGATAGTCACAATGTTTTAGCCATTTCTGAGATAAGGAAGAATTATTATACACTGATGTACTCATATTGTTTCTTATGATTCACAATGTTTTAGTCTATAAGGAAGAATTATTATACACTAATTGTTTCTTATGATAGTCACAATGTTTTAGCCATTTCTGAGATAAGGAAGAATTATTATACACTGATTGTTTCTTATGATAGTCACAATGTTTTAGCCATTTCTGAGATAAGGAAGAATTATTATACACTGATGTACTCATATTGTTTCTTATGATACTCACAATGTTTTAGCCATTTCTGAGATAAGGAAGAATTATTATACACTGATGTACTCATATTGTTTCTTATGATAGTCACAATGTTTTAGCCATTTCTGAGATAAGGAAGAATTATTATACACTGATGTACTCATATTGTTTCTTATGATAGTCACAATGTTTTAGTCATTTCTGAGATGTGGAATCATCATCATAAACTGATGTACTCAGACATGTGCCCTCATTTTTGTTCTTATTATAGTTACAACGTTTTAGCCATAGTATTCTCTGATCTTCAGGTGTGTGTCATAGTAACTTTATGGGAATTTCACATTAAACCTGATCAAGAGCAAATACAGAAAATGCTAAATCACAGAAGTAAAGTGTTCTCATTCCATTGCCCATATTGAGGATATCTCGTATCATTCAATTCTTCTGAGTTGATTCATCATTGAGATGCTGCTTGTTTGTCTAAAAGAGGATATGACTTTTATACACTACCCAATCTTGGGATTGAACTCATGAACACATTAATAAACACTTTTATCCACGAGGCAATGGAAATTCATTCATTCTCTAAGTTAGAGTATCTTAATGATTGATTTATTGATTTTAACAGTATCAACCCATGTAGGTTTATCTAATGCCTAGAGGTCAGGGAATTGTGTTCATTGTACATTCATATTCAGGATTTTATGCAAGTGAAATGAGGAAATCAATCTGACAGTTTATGGAAAAATTTATACAAATAGATGTTAAATTGGATAGAAGTTTATTATTTGTCGTACTGTAGATGTTCAAACATTTCAGTTTACAAAGAAACCTTCTTCAGGACAATATGAAACATGTAAAGGAAAAAGTTGTTTGTTATTGAAAAGATGATGGATGTTTTGAATAAGTTGAGTTTAGAAAATAAGTAGAAAAGGTTCATAATTGAATGTTAATGATGTGATTAGTACATGTAAAAACGAAAGTCAAGATGTGAATGGAACATGTAAGGTCGAAAGCCAAGATGTGATTGGCCCATGAAGAAATGTTGAAAAGGTGTCACATATTCCTTATAGATAACAATGTTAAAAAAAAAAAACAAGAGAAGTATTAATTGTTTATCTATTTAATATAGATATACGCTCCCAATTTCGGTTGAGTACTTTATTTAGAAGGGATTTAATTGCAAAATTCACCGTATTCGGCGTTCAGCTAAGGCTCATTTTGTTTACAAAGTTTGAGACCTCCAGGTGAGTTCATTTCCACTTAGAAATGTAGCGATTAAATAGCCTGCTATACTTGGCAGCTGACTGTGGCTGTATGGGTAAGAGGATTGGCGAGCGTAAGTTCGTTCGGGTCTTGAACCTGGACAGAGGTAACTGCTAAAATGGTATAACTGCACTGATGAGAGGTGATACCTCGAAACACGTGTCTGTAGTTTACTCATATATATATATATGTGTGTGTGTGTGTGTGTATTTGGGCAGCATTTTTTCATTTATGCATATTGAATTAAACAAAAGACACATCTCCTGTTTAACAATTTTATTTGTGATTTTTTTCAAGTTTTCTGGCCAACTTTTTAATATTTGGGTGGAATAATAGCTCCATTTCACAACACCTAAAATTACATTCATGCCCCCACTCTAATTACCAAAATATCTTAATGGAAAATACACACATTCTGCACAAAGAAAAAAATTAACAAAAACTCCAAATACTAGAAGCTTTATACATAAAACAATATAAACAATCCTTAAACAAAATTAATTTCCAATGCAGTACTCACATTTTAAAATGCCCATAACACTTTTCCTATCAATTCTCTTCCTTCAAACCTCCACATCCATCAATATAATTTGAAAAACTGGAACCCATCACCCCTGATGATGGCACTTTGAAGTGTCGAAAGTACTTGAGATATGAACTTTGGTGGACTAATCCACGAATTCTGCCCAAATATTAAAAAGCTGTCCAGAAAACTTGAAAAAATCACAAATAAAATTGTTAAACAGGAGATGTGTCTTTTGTTTAATTCAACATGCATATTTATATATATATTTTTATGATTTTTTGTTGTTGCTTTGGCCTGGGTTTGTGTTTTGTATCTAAAATATATTGGAAAAGACAATTGTTGTGGTCGCCTAATTTAATGATGCATTTATGTTTGTAAATACGTTTTTTTAGGGTCCTGGAGGTTTCACCCATGTATTTTTTATGGCAGTCCATACATGGTATCCTGTATATGCCTGATTTTTTATCAGAATTTTATGTAGTGGCCTAAATTACTCCTAATCTGCAATTCTTGAGAACATTTCTAGCAAGTGACTTCATAAGGATATCCAGTAATTAACAAATTAACAACTATTCTAATCAATGGTAACCATCATTATTTTTAAAATTCTTCAACTGAAATTTCATATCAAAATCTCTATAACTGTTAGTGGATATCCTTAACTAATGCCTTACTAAAATTTTTCTCAATAATTGTTGGTTAGTAATTTAGGTCACCGCATTCCTACTTCCAGTCAAATATTTGCAAATATACGAGGTATGTCAAAAAAGTTCCAGGTCAATCACATTCTTCAATGCGAGGGGCATTGTCCATTCTTGTCACAGGGCCAGACAATCAACCAGCATGTCTACAAAAAGATACTGTCGTGTTTGCTTCATTCATTGAGTGAGAATTGGTGAGAGATGTGGCAGAAAACTTGTGGGTGCTTCACCATAACAATACACCTGCCCACACTGCCCTGAGTATCAAAAAGTTTCTGGTTCAGAAGAAGAACACTGTGCTGGAGCAACCTTCCTACTCACACCTGCCCACAATTCCCTGAGTATCCGAGAGTTCCTGGTCCAGAAGAACATCACTGTGCTGGAGCAACCTCCCTACTTGCACGACCTGGCTCCCCAAGCTCAAGTGATCATCAGAGGAAACCATTTTGATGATCTGCACAATATCAAAAAGGTTGTGATGACAGACTTACAGAGAATCCCAGAAGAATCCTTCCAGGAGTGCATGCAAATGTGGCAGAGAAGTATAGGAAAGTGCATTAAACTCCAGTGGGATTACTTTGAAGGGGATAGCATGGACACGGTACACCATATAGAAATAAGGGTTGGGTTTCTATAATTATTAATGAGCCTGGGTAACAAAAGTGTAATAATCAGTCATCAGGTCCATTAAAAACGATGAGTCAGCAGGAATCTTTAAGATATATATATATATATATATATATATATATATATATATATATATATATATATATATATATATATAGGAGGCGCGTGGGCTAGTGGTTAGAGTCGTGGAAAATGGACTCGTTGATTCGAGTTCAATTCCTAGACGAAGCTGTTGGCATTTCACATAGTGCTAATACCCTTGGAAAAGGTATGAATCCATATATTCTCCCTCAAACTATGGGTTAAATAGTAGGGCAGACTGGGCTCTTCAGCCTTGGGTAGGTAACCAGTCTAGGAGGGGGATAACTCTGAATTCAAAATTCCTGAGGTCGGTCATTGATTGGGTTTGTGGCAACCCTTGATGCACCAATTCTTTCCTATCGACTGTGCCAAAAAAGTGTGGATGGTCCAACACAAGCCTTCACCACTATAAACAAATCCCTGTGTGGATGATCATTGTGTGTATGAACCTTCATACGTTGAAAATCGACGGGAGATTTAAAAAAAAATATATATATATTTATATGAAGATAGGAGGGTTGGAGTAAATCTGACAGAATGTGGTAAGGATAAAGGAAAAGTGGACTTGTTTTGAGTTGTTCCTTTTTGTCCACTTTTTCTTTATCCTTACCCCATATATATATATATATATATATATATATTGTGTTTATGAAAATGAAAGGCTTTGAAAGTTTGAGTTTTGTTTAACGGCATATCAACCTCTGTGGGTCATTTAATGCCAAAAAGGTTATTTTGGATTTCAGACTTTAAGGTAGTGGTTCTATGGAGATAATTGGTTATGTTCTGTTATATTTTGTTAAAAAGGTTGCTTTTTTTAATAAAATTTAAAATGTTTTCAGGGTTTGTATTCTTGAAGATGTCTTTCAGGTTTCTAGCTTGATAGTAATTTGCGCGGAAAGCTTTGAAAGTTTTCAAATGCATATTCTACACATTTCAAGTCACTCCAATCGCTGATTGTTGCAATTTAATGATAACTAAAAATCAAACTAGTGCTGTTTTATATTTATGTTGAATGAATACGTCAGACCAATGATCTTGGTGGAATTTTTAGTTTAAAAAATGTGTGACCTATCTGGGAGTATATATAGTAGTTTATCACTAATACCCTTGGGAAAGGCATGCATCCAACTACTCTCCTTCAAGCTATGGCTAAATAGTAGGGCAGACTGGGCTCTTTAGCCATAGCTTGTTAAGCAGTCTTGGAGAATGAAAACTCTGAATTCAAACCCGTTGAACTCCACTTAAGAAATTGACCTTGTATCACATCCTGCACATGCAGAGGGGTTGGTAAATATATACATACAGTGATGCTGATAGCTTTTTAATTTAGTGCATCTTTGGACACATGTATTTGATTTGAATTAGTCCCTGGGAAATTTGATGGGTCCCAACTAAAGTTTTTTAATAAATTGTAGAGTTTTTATCTATGAACAATTAAAGCTATCTAATCTCTACCTTATACCCCATACAGTGTAATTCGTTTCCAAGAAAATATTGAAATGTATGTACAGTTAGTTGGAAATGGTGAGGGAAGAAAAAAAAAACACTGGGACACTTGGATATGTTTTTTATGCGTCTTTTTAGATTTTTATGCATCAGTGATGCAAAACGTGTACCTATCAGCATCTCTGTATATATGATAGTTTAATTCGGTGATCTCTAATTGAGGCCAGTGATTCCATTTAGGCCTTCTTCAGAAATTAAGCTTAAGAATTTTCCTATAGGGTTGGTTTTCAGCTATTTATTCAAAAACCATATATGGATTTTTATGATTGGGGCGGTGGCTGCGGCTTTCGACTGAAAACCCTATTTTCAAATACCATGAACTTTATGATTATTAATCAAGTTGTGTCTCCTTTCAAAAATCAACCAATCAACTTTCAGCATTTTTCCTCCCTATCCACACACCTTTTTTTCGTTTTTAATTTTGGACCCTAACAGGCAACGCATATTGAAAGGGGATTGGGTGGGAGGTGGATAAAAAAAATTATGTCATTACAGACATTTAATGATATTTGGAATGCAATTTAGTTGATGGCCACTCTCCGGAACTCTTTTCCTAATAGCCTTGGAAATTAATGAGGAGTTGACAGGAAGTACCAAGGTCCACTTATGGAAAATTTGACCAAAGCACAATAATTCTCTATGACTAATAGTGTTGGTCTCTACCAGCCCTAACTACTGCTACTATGGCTACCGCTACCATTGTTGTCATCGTCAGTGCTATCATTATTATTGACATCATTATCCAATATGATGTTTTTAGTCAGCTTTTGAAATAAACAAAAATAAAGAAGGAAAAAAATTACAAACTGTTATTTAGTGGCAGCATGAAATTAGTCTCTGTGGAGATTTCTCCCCGCAGGCAGAAATGCACAGTGGTATTATCGAATCAGCTTCAGCTCGTGTCGTGCTAGTGAGGAGAGACTGGGAATTATAATGATACAACAGGGACGAAGAAGCATTTGCTTGCATGTAGCAGAGCTTGTACAGGATGATGATATTGAGAAAGACCTAAGCATCCTCGAAATCACTGACACTAGTTCCACTTAATGGATCGCCCATAAATATGTACACGCTTGAAATTTGTATTAGAGATGGAAGACTTCATATCATACAATGGAGTGCAAATTATTTGTATTAGATTGGAATACTTCATACCATACAATGGTGTGCAAATTAGTTGCATTAGATTGGAATGCTTCATACCATACAATGGTGTGCAAATTATTTGTATTACATTGGAATACTTCATACAATACAATGGTGTGCATATTATTTGTTGTAGATTGGAATACTTCATAGAATACAATGGTGTGAAAATTATTTGTAGTAGATTGGAATACTTCATACCATACAATGGTGGGCAAATTATTTGTAGTAGATTGGAATACTTCATACCATACAATGGTGGGCAAATTATTTGTATTACATTGGAATACTTCATACAATACAATGGTGTGCATATTATTTGTAGTAGATTGGAATACTTCATAGAATACAATGGTGTGCAAATTATTTGTATTAGATTGGAATACTTCATACCATATAATGGTATGCAAATTATTTGTATTAGATTGAAATACTTCATACCATACAATGGTGTGCAAATTATTTGTATTAGATTGTATTAGATTGGAATACCTCATACAATATAATGGTGTGCAAATTATTTGTATTAGATTGGAATGCTTCATACCATACAATGGTGTGCAAATTATTTGTATTAGATTGGAATACCTCATACAATATAATGGTGTGCAAATTATTTGTATTAGATTGGAATGCTTCATACCATACAATGGTGTGCAAATTATTTGTATTAGATTGGAATACTCATACAATATAATGGTGTGCAAATTATTTGTATTAGATTGGAATGCTTCATACCATACAATGGTGTGCAAATTATTTGTATTAGATTGGAATACTTCATACTTAATTTGGAGGTATGTGCTGTAATGGTTAGAGTTGTAGGAAATGGATATGTCGATCCAAGTTCAAATCCTTGACAAAGATGCAGTTCACATAGCGCTAATACCCTTGGGAAAGGTATGAATCCAACCACTCTCCTTCCAGCTATGAGTAAACAGTAGGCCAGACTGAGCTCTTTAACCTTGGTTGGACAACCAGTCTAGGAGAAGGAAAACTCTGAATTCAAATCCTGTTAAATCTCTGCTTGAGTGGTCCCTACTAGAATAGGCTCAGTCCTAATTAGTAATCTATATATGGGAGGGGTTCATGAAAAATGACAACTTTTTGTAATCTATTTTTGTCTATAAAATAGGTTCTACAGCTTCCCTACTCATAAAAATTGGTTTATAAAAGCATTTTGATCAGAGGAATGCTATCATAAAGTTATTAAAGTTAACCACTTTTATGTTATTAATGATATCTGATTTTTTCATAGCATGATTAATAGGTGGGAAAATCCCAATGTGGCCCTACATCATTTTACTATTTTTCTGAATGATTTGACTTACCAAATAGACCTTTGTTTGTACACAGTTATATCGTTTCAAATAACTAATAATAATACTTATTAAAAATATAGCTTCAAGTAACTATTCTTTATACAAAAAAATATCATAAAGTAAAAATATATAGTTACATAAAAGCAATTGGTAATTTGCTTGAAGCATTGTTAAGTATGTTATAATATATTAATATTTTGAAGGCTGATACAATGCTGTATGAAAAATAAAAACAAAAAGATGTTATTTTTGTCTTATCGATATTGAAGCATAAACTTAATCATCAGAGTTTTGTATCAGAGTTTCTGATACGAAACTCTGATGATGAAGTTTATGCTTTGAAATCAATAAGACAAAAATAACATCTTTTTGTTTTTATTTTTCATACACATTGTATTGGCCTTCAGAATATTAATATATTATAATATAGTTATATGATATCAAGTATTCTTATCAAATATCAATTTTTTTGAAATGACAGATTTAAAAAAAAAAAAAAATAACCCTTTAAACAATTGGAACAAAAAAGCTATAATATATAGATATATTATAATATATATACATATATATATATATATATATATACATACATATATATATATATATATATATATATATCAATCTCTCCACTAGAGCAGGATGTGACACAAAATCAATTTCTTAAGTGAAGTTTAACAGGTTTGAATCCAAAGTTTTTCTTCTCCTAGACTGGTTACCAATCCAAGGTTAACGAGCATAGTCTACCTTACTATTTACCCATAGCTGGACGGAGAATACATGGGTTCATACTTTTCCCAAGGTTACTAGTGCAATGTGAAATGCAAACAGCCTTGTCCAGGATTTGAACTCGGATCAACGAGTCCATTTCCTACGACTCTAACCATTACACCAAGCATCTCCATATGAAAGCTATGATATAAAAACAAATATTTTGTTGAAATTATCAAGCATGCTAAGTGAATTCCCAAATGGGTCGTTCTGAGATATACTGGATAATCACAGTAACAATTACTTTGTTGAAACAAATACTGGTTTCTGATAATTCATTTTTAATTGTAATCAACACCTGAAATGAACTTCTGATGTTTGTGTTCGAACACATCCCAGAAACTGGATGCTGTTTGTTGCAACCATTAGGATGGGGGAAAAAAATACAATAAAAACTAAACTAAGGTTTTTTTTTGTTTTTTTTGGGTTTTTTTTTTAGTTCATTTAACAAAGCCATGTGGTTTATGTGTGGATATTTCCTTTTGCCTGTAAAGCTTTCTTTCTTTCTTCCTTTCTTTCTTTCTGTCTTTCTTTCTTTCTTTCATTCTGTCTTTCGTTCTTTCTTTCGTTCTTTCTTTCTGTCTTTCTTTCTGTCTGTCTTTCTTTCTTTCTCTCTTTTTCTTTCTGTCTCTCTTTCTTTCTGTCTCTCTTTCTTTCTGTCTGTCTTCCTTTCTTTCTTTCTGTCTTTCTTTCTTTCATTCTGTCTTTCTTTCTTTCATTCTGTCTTTCTTTCTTTCGTTCTTTCTTTCTGTCTTTCTGTCTGTCTTTCTGTCTGTCTTTCTTTCTCTCTTTTTCTGTCTGTCTTCCTTTCTTTCTCTCTCTCTCTCTCTTTCTTTCTTTCTGTCTTCCTTTCTTTCTTTCTGTCTTTCTTTCTTTCATTCTTTCTTTTTGTCTTTCCTTCTGTCTGTCTGTCTGTCTTTCTTTCTCTCTCTTTTTCTTTCTGTCTCTATTTCTTTCTGTCTGTCTTCCTTTCTTTCTCTCTCTTTTTCTTTCTGTCTCTCCCTCTCTCTCTCCTTTTATTCTTTCTTTTTTTCTTTCTTTCAACATATTTTTATTTCCCCTCACTCCTTATTGTAGTGCTTATTATCTTCGGAAATAGATTCAGCGACCAGAGTTCAAACCCTGTATCTGACTGTTTGCATTGCACTTAAATTGAATTTTCATGCAAATGCCCTTGTGAAAGGCATAAATCCATCTCTTATTCTCCCAACTATAAGTAAATAGTTGGACAGTCTGAGTTATATAGTCTTGGGCAACCAATTTTGGAGAAGGAAAATTGAATTAAAGCACAAACAGTGAATTAAAAACTCTCTATACAGAAGGGGCCAGGTGAAGTAAAGGTGGTTTTATTCTTTTGATGTAGATGTAGCGATTGTCTTCCCTGGTTGGGATGGAGTTGAAAATTTTTTAAAGGAGTACCTTCCCTTGCCGCCAGGGTTTGCCCCTAAGAAGCATTACAGCCTGGCTATTTAAACTCAGCTCGGGAAAAACTATCTCCTACTTATTCTCCAGACATGCACTAGTTATGACAGCCCATTTGAATGGGGGGGGGGGAGACCCCCCCCCAACTATATATATATGGATGCCTTTACATGGCCCTTAGTATACTCTATCTCGAGAGAGGTGTTTGGTTCACCAGTCTTTTATATGTCCGTGTAACACATGTGTCTATTTGCACTCCCTTGTCTTCATGTAGAAGCCTACTATGTGGCTCCTGTATGAAGTAAGTGATAACCTTTTGATATAGGACTTTCATCTCTTCATCTAACTCTTAGCTCTTCAAGGACTCTTTTTCCTTAGGATGTTCATCCTAGCTGTTTAGTATTGTATGTTAAATGTTGTTCAGACAATAAAGCCTGTATTTGTTATGATATCCCTTTGTTGGAATGTTGGAATTTGTTGTATGTATTCACCTGCATTCAGAGCCCTTTTCTGAGGCTCCTAATGAGGCCCCTGTATGAAGTGTGATAACCTTTTGATAAAGGACTTTCATGTCTTTGTTTACTACTTCTAGCTCTTTTCAAGGGACTCTTTTTCCTTAGGATGTTTGTCCTAGCTGTTTTGTATTGTATGTTAAATGTTGTTCAGACAATAAAGTCTGTATTTTTTATGATATCTCTTTGTTTGAATTTGTTATATGTATTCACCTACATTCAGAGCCCTTTTCTGAGGCCTCCTAATGAGGCCCCCTGTATGAAGTAAGTGATAACCTTTTGATAAAGGACTTGCATGTCTTTGTTTAACTCTTGGCTCTTCAAGGACTCTTTTCCTTAGGATGTTTGTCCTAGCTGTTTTGTATTGTATGTTAAATGTTGTTCAGACAATAAAGTCTGTATTTGTTATATCTCTTTGTTGGAATTTGTTGTATGTATTCACCTACATTCAGAGCCCTTTTCTGAGGCCTCCTAACGTATTATAAGAAGTGGTTTTAGCTACTGAAACTAAAACCCATTTAAATCTTATATGGAGATCCACCTGTGTATTTTACTGTATCAGTAAAAAATATCTTGAAAACTGATTTGTGCGATATAGCCCCACCCCTGCAGTACAAGATCAAAATTTTTTTCACTTCAACTTTTTAGGTTTTGTTTTTTAATTTCATATCAATCTCTGTAGGTTATTTAATGCTAAAGCCATCCTTGAAGAAGAATAGTATTGGTACTATTTAATCCTTAACAGGGAGAATGGTGTTCATATCTTTCCCAAGGGTATTAGTCTAAAACTGAATTTGATAGCACGGCTGGAGTTTGAACTCACTTTCTATGATACTGCAGTCCAGTACGTTAGCCCTACACCACAGGTACTCCCCCATCAATGTTTTAATTGCTTTTCAGAATATATTATTGTAAATCTTGTAGTAGTATTGTAATTCTGAAACTCCAATATTTTTTCCAAATATCAAACATAGAACCTTATTCCTATGTATATCATAATTTCAATTAGTCTTTTGCTGTTCAGATTCTTTGTATCAGTCTTTTACAGGCAATAGCAATGTAGAAATGGGGATTTCAATTTAAATAACTGAATTACAACTTTCTCTAGGCAGTAGCAATGTAGAAATGGGGATTTCAATTTAAATAACCAAATTACAACTTTTTCTAGGCAATAGCAATGTAGAAATGGGGATTTCAGTGTGAATGTTCAATGTTCAACATGTTCTTGGGAATACCTACACATCGACACACCAGTGTTGGCCAACAAGCAAAAACCTACATCAATCACCTCTGTGGGATACTTGGATGCCATACAGAGGACCTGCTAGGAGTAATGACAAATAGGGATGATTTCAAAACTAGCCAAGAATAATAGAAAAAAAGAAGAATAACAAGAAAGAATTATTCCTGCTTGTCTTATCACTTTTGGTTTGTTTTGTTTTACGGCATATCAATCTCAGTGGGTCATTTAATGCCGATAAAGTTTTGAAATAAATCAATTCTTAATGAATAATACAATTTTTTTATAAATACATTTTTGTATTTAACCCATAGAGGTTACCCTAACAGGTACTAACACTCCGGGTCAGAGTGGACCAGGGAGCAATGGTGATGAACGGGTGCTCCACATTCCCCAAACCTCCAAAACTGGAACCTCACCATCAGATAGAGTTTAATGTCATTCCCAGGACATGTAGACACCCAGTCACCACCTTCTAGCACCCATATGATAAAAAGGGGTTGTGGCTTGCCATAAGGCCAATAGGGTTAGGGCAATCATATAGGTGCTAGGGCTTGATATGGCCAGCCGATTGATCGGAGGGGGTCTCTCCGACCACCCGTCTAGCCTAAGTAAGGACCAAAGTGAAGTATTGCAAGTCATGGATTGCTCAGCCACCTGGGTTCTATCCTTAAGCATCATGAGTCGCCACCGACGGCCAGCAGGTGGCCCCATTGGGGGAGTCTTACCCCTCTGCAGAGGTGCAGTCGGTGCATTCTAATGCCCCAGCCAACAGCTTATCACTTTTGTTCCTCTTTATATATTATAGATGAAACTGGAAATGAATCCGACGGTATGTTGAAAGAATGAATAAAGGAAAGAAAGTATAGAAAGGATAATAAAGGATAATTTTAATCAATATCACTTACAAGAAGTTATTGGAGAGTGGCCGACGGGCCACAGAAGTATTAGAAGAGAAGAAGTAATACTCGCCAGATTGCGTATTGGGCACACCCACATTACCCATTCGTACCTGTTAAAAGGGGAGGGTGCCCCAGTGTGCCCAACATGCAAAGTACAACTTTACAACCAAGCATATCCTTCTAAATTGTAACAGACTTAAACATATCCGCGCAAATTACTATCAAGCTAGAAACCTGAAAGACATCTTCAAAGAATACAAACCCTGAAAACATTTTAAATTTTATTAAAAAAAGCAACCTTTTCAACAAAATATAACAGACATAACCAATTATCTCCATAGAACCACTACCTTAAAGTCTGAAATCCAAAATAACCTTTTTGGCATTAAATGACCCACAGGGGTTGATATGCCGTTAAACAAAACTCAAACTCAAACTCAAACTTACATGTGTTTCGGTCAGGAGTTTATCTATGTTTACAATATTTAAACTATTATTATTTTTAAATAAACAAATGAAATGAAATAATAATAATAGAAAAAATGTAGAAGTGTTCCGCACACAAAGAAAATTCAACCTTCATCAGAGTGAATCCTTATTTAAAATTAAATTCGTTGGAAAAAGTGGAGAATTTTTGAAATGTTCGAAATATTGTACACATTGATAAACTTGAAAGATAGATAAAAGTTTGAAATATTGTAAACATAGATAAACTCCTGACCGAAACACATGTAAGTGATATTGATTAGAATTATCCTTTATTATCCTTTCTATACTTTCTTTCCTTTATTCATTCTTTCAACATATATATATATATATATTATATATATGTATGTATGTATATATATATATATATATATATATATATATATATACACACACACCACACACCAACCACTCCGCACGAGCAGGATGCGACACAAGGTCAATTTCTTAAGCGGAGTTCAACAGGTTTGAATTCAGTTTTCCTTCTCCTAGACTGGTTACCTAGCCAAGGTTATAGACCCCAGTCTACCCTACTATTTACCCATAGCTAGAGGGAAAATTGAATTCATACCTTACCCAAGGGTATAAGCACTATGTGAAATTCAAACAGCTTCGTCCAGGAATTGAACTTGGATCGACGAGTCCATTTCCTATGACTCTAACCATTAGACCACGCACCTCCATAAATATATATGTATATATGCCGTAACCCGGTAGAGCTCTTTAGGAGCAACTTTAATGAACTTTCACTGCCAGCATAACACAATGATTATCTGTTTACAGATTTGATCTCTCTGATGATCGTAAAGTATATACATAGATGTATGTATTTAAAAAACAGTTAAAACACCACTCTTTAAAACAGCAGCTGGCAATGGCCTAGAGGTTAATGGATTGGACAGGCATAAAGTCTATCGGGGTTTGCTTCTGGTCGGAGTTAGTTGTTGTGTCTAGCCACACTGAAGAGGCATGAAACGCCGAAACACATGTCTGTGGATGACTTATATATATATATATATTTATTTTTACATCTAAACATTCAACAGTATAAAAAAACTCATGGCTCTATAGTTTGTAATTACATAACACAAACTTTTGCCTGGAAAACAAAAAAAATATATATATATTAAGAAAAGAAAAGAAAATGAATTTTGCTCCAAAGCCTGACAGTCAGAATTATCCTGATCATCCATTAGGAGAAACCTAGGTAGATATTCTCTGACTCATTAGGCTTACTTTATTATACACATATATATATATATATAGAGAGATATCGTACTTCCATACATATATATATATATATATATATATATATATATATTAAGAAGAGAGTGTTTGTCAGTCCTGTATATATGGTTTAATACAATAATAAAAAAAAAGACTAAAGAAAATCTATTGACTTAAAATTGACGTAACCTTGGTTGTTCACCCAGTTCAAGATGTGGGTGATACATTTATAGCCTAAGGACATGAATCATGCAGTTCCAATTAAATTTGTACACCTTTCGGCTTTTTAAATGATTTCAAATTTGAACTTCAGAGCAGTTTTTATTTTTTCTGTCAAAAAGAAACTGAAATTTAAGAATCAGCAATTCTTTTGCTGAGTATTCTTTTTTTTTAATCAGATGTGATAACCATGTCTATACAATTGTATTTGTGTTATTTGAAATCATTTATTACTGTATCTGGCCTCTTGGCTTATATAGTGCAGCAATATTTCTGCTGGTGTGCTCTCCAGACTTCCTCAGGTTCTTGATCATTGCTGGTGAGAATGTATAGCCAATTATGGAGACTATAGTGTGATTAGTGCATGGTGTAATAAAGTCGTCAATTGTTCGGCTGTAGGGTTTAGTTTGGTTTCTTTGTTTGTTTAATGGCATATCAACCTTCATTGGGTAATTTAATGTCAAAGCCATCCTAGTAGAAGAACAATAGTGGTACTACTTAAACTATAGCTGGGAGGTGAGGGCGTTCATACCTTTCCCACAGGTATTAATGTGACTGGAGTTTGAACTCACTTATTATGATGTCCAGTACACCACAGGTATTCCCCCACCCACCTGGTTGTATGGATGATTGGATCTCGAGGACTGAAAATTAGTCTATAATGGTAACTGAATATGAGTTGAATTCTGACACATGAAGCCACTAAAGGCTTATATGTTAATTTAGAATCAAAACTGTTTTTTTCTACCGACATAGAAAGAGATAATGAATTTACTATGGAAAAGGTCAGATCTTTAAAAAAATAAAATAAAATATTGTAATATAATTTAAATCCTAAACGAGGCTGTTTGCATTTCAGATTGTGCAAAGATATGCATCTAACTTCTCTCCTTCCAGTTATGGGTAGATAGTAAGGCAGACTGTGCTCTTCAACCTTGGTTAATCATTTTGAAATTAAATAGGAAGATAAGTGTAAAAGACTTTTTTTATAAACTCTGGTCTTCATCAGAGCATTATTTTAAGTGCTCTGATGAAGACCAGTTTTTATAAAATGTATTTTACAATTGTCTTCATTTTAATTTTAACATGATTTCAATTACATTTTATAAACCCCATAGATTGAAACAAATGTTTGTTAGTGTTGTTGGGTTTTAAGGGGTCAAATAAGAACAAAACAACGGGTAACAAATGTAGGAAAATGTATTAACAAAAGAGTAGACAATTACAGTACAGAGAAGTGGGAATTACGTCCGACAAATAGAGTTATGAGCTGACTCGCATTGGCTTACTCTCAAGCCATAATTGTCCCTGTTACTTATAGTAACCGTCAGTGCATTCCATTAGTCTATAGGGTATATCACTTATAACAGTTAGCATAATATTTACAATTGTTTTTCTGTATCTATACCACATACTATCAGACTAATTCCATTTTTAAATACTTTTCATACACAAAATATAAATATATTATAATAATATATATATATATATATGAGTTAAGGTAGTACAAACAGTTATCAAGCACATTGACTTCATTTCCACACTACCCTAACTTAGATAGATGCCTCAATCAAGGATATTGAGCACTATTTACTTATGAATTTCATTCTTTACTCCTTTTTGGCCCTACTGTTCTTGATCCCACCAACATGAAAAAATAATATATTATATATATATATATATATATATATATATAGGGCCAGGTTAGCTCAGTCGGTAGAGCGTTAATCTAGAAACCACAAAGTTCCTAGTTCAATACCGGCCTTCGCCAACTCAGCGTATGAGTAGCACAGGGAATTGTGCGGTAAAGTAAGGAGCTGATGGTAGGTGTGGCGCTCCACCTCAGACACTAAAAATAATCTCCTTGGTCTAGCGCTATCTGGCTGATACTGACTTTAGGCCGCCCTGACGACTTTACTTTACTTTTTATATATATATATTAAGAGTTAAGAGTAAGGAAATGAATCTGACGGTATAAGTATAGATAAAAGGATATGAAAACAACAATGCCTGTTAAAATGAAATATTTATATCAATATTCGTAGCAAATATTGAACAATATTTTGATTTATAAAAATCGGTCATTCAGAGCTTGTTTTTAATCTGGCGACTCATCGAGAGAGAAGCAGAAATAATTTAGATTTCAAAACAAAACAATGATGTTTCTAAAAGCGTGCAAGTCATGTGATTGTTTCGTTCATTAGCACATCGCTATGCATTTCTCAGCTAACGACATAATTGTATATCTTTTAGTGTAACAGTTTTTGAAATAAGAAGACATATTTCAAATTCAAAAATAGACAAATTCTCTTTTTCAAAACAGGGAGTTTTAACCCATTCATGTTCGCGTATATATATATATATATGATAGATAGATGATAAGAATAAAAGGTGATTTTGAACTTGTCTCACCGTGGAATATACGGTTCCATTTTCTA
>CM042151.1:45515052-45602552 GCA_023376005.1 Doryteuthis pealeii
GGATGAAAAGCAATAATAACACGCTTGTGGATTAATTAGGCATTCAGCTAAAAATTTCCAGAATGTGATTACAAAAATAAGGTTATGTGAAAAATGATGGAGGTTGCAATGGCAAAATAATTGTTGATTAAAACTAAGTAAGATGAAGACATTGGTATGTATTTATCCCATCCCGCTCTTAAACGAGCAGGATGTGACACAAGGTCAGTTTTCAAGCAGAGTTTAACAGGTTTCAATTCAAAGTTTTCCTTCTCCTAGACCGGTTGCCATAAACCAAGGTTAAAGAGCCTAGTCTGTTCTAATCAATTTACCTTAAAATTGTCTGTTCTACAATTTTACCTATAGGTGCAGGGAAGAATAGTATAGATTTTTACCTTTGTCAAGTGTATTAAAATTAAGTGAAAGGCAACGCCTTTGTCCAAGATTTGAATTCATGTTATCATATTGATTGCCTACAACATAAACATAATACAAATAGTGCTCTCCTTAAATGCTCTTATATTACTCTTGCCGATTGAATAAAGAAATCAGATTTCCAGAAAGTTATCAACTACACACAGGCATTCGACAAAATTCTGGATGGTTTGTTTCTTTTTTAATGACATACATGTTAGCATAATGGCTGTTACGTGGAGATATGAGAGTGGCCTGATGTGTGGATTAGAACGGAAAAGTTTAAGTGATGATTTCGCAATGGACAACATGTCATGGGCTTGATTGGATGTGTGAATGGTATGTGTGAAGGGGAGAAAGAAGGGTGAGAGCGTCAGATGTAGAATTGAGTCGTGAGAGAATGTGTTAATGGAGCAAGACATGGAATTTCTTGCTGCTCAGCAGTTGATAATTTTGGGGGAAATAAAACGGTCATGAGTGAAAGAAGTGGCCTTGTGTTATTACTAAAAAACTTCAATGGCACAAAGCAAGATAACCCTCAGCTCCAAGTCAGTCCAGACTCCATAGACATCATGAGATGCGCAACTACAGCAGCCCAGCAACAAGGATTCGCAGCCTTTTTGATATAGTACGGCGAGTACAAGAGTAAGTATAGTTTGAATAATTCTTAATTCAAACATTGTTCATTCTGTTAGAAGTAAAAACCGACGCATAAACAATGTGGACAATCATCTCTATTCAGAAATGAGTGCAGATGTTAACGAGAGTTTACATGTCATCATCTCAGCCATTCTGACAATTGAGGGTAAAGTAAACAAGGCGTTTAAACACATCTCTCAATTCTGACAAGGAGAGCATAATGTTACAATAAAAGCCTTCGTGGAATATTTAATTCCAAAGCCAACTTAGAGAAGCACATTAGTGCTAATATTTAGCTAAAGCTAGCGAGATGAGAGGATTCATACCTTTCCAAAGCCTCTATGCCGCAGCGACTCTCCTGAATGCTGGAGGTTACGCAGACAAAAAACATTGTGGATAGAAATAACTAAAACACTAGTATATCTTTATCAGCCCCACAGCATAAATAGTAAATGACACAAAGCCAATTTTTAAGTGAAGGTTTCAACTCAGATTTTTTTTTCTCCTAGAGAGTTGCCATACAAGGTTAAAGGGGCCCAGTCTGCCTACTATTTATCCATAGCTGGAGGAGAATAATTGGATTCATACATTTGCCCATATGTATGTGTTTAGTGCTATGTGAATGAAAACAGCTTTGTCTAATATTTGAACTCTCGTCATCATATCCATTGCTTACAAAAATAACCATTACACAAACAAGCACCCTCCTTAAATACCCTTAAATAATCTTGTGGATTGAATAAATAAATGTAGAGATTTGTGTAGACTGATCAGTATTCAACTGTGTTGCAAGTTGAATCTGCTTCTGAGAATCCAGACTTGGTAAGTGGTTTAAATAGCAGGTGTGGGCTATCTACTATGCAGCATTTCCAGGATGTTGATTGTCTGGTGGTTTTGAGTGAGTATATTTTTATCCATATATACTGAACACTTGACCATGTCCTATTTCTCTGAATTGGACACATATCATAGTGGATAAGGCGGTTGTGTTAAGACAGTTTTAGTGACAGTCATCTGCAGATTCAATCCTGATCATGGGTTGACAGTAAACATAGATAATAATTAACACAGCTTAACACCTGTAACCAGCAGCTATGGTTAGCAGAATGAGAACAGGATACCCTATGGATTGAATAAAGGGTTGAGTTCAAAGTGACTGGCTCCTGATTATGACAAGAAGGTTACTGAGTTCGAGAAGACTCCCGAGTCTATAAGAAGGTTAGCTGAGTTCCAAAAGGCTCCTGAATTTGACAAGGAAATACCTGAAGAAGGCCGGAGGGCACATCGACTGAAACATTGTACAGATAACAATAAAGATGAGGACAATAGTCGAATAAATCCAAATAATAGCTGTACCATGTCCTTTTCAGTTGCTACAGAAGTGTATTCTTTTTTTTTCTGGTGACTGGAGGCACAACCTTGTCCATGAAAGTGAGTATGATTTTCATTCTAAAGCATTCAGTTAAAATTGCCAGAATGTCTTGACCGGCAAAGGCATGCAAAGAATGGCAAAACATTGTGATAGAATACCAAGTAGATAACATATTGAAGGTGTGTTGTTGTTAATAGTTAGAGTCGTAGGAAATGGACTCGTCGAGTTAAAATGCCTGGATGAAGCTACAATTCACATAGTGCTAATACACTCTAGGGAAGGTATGAATCCAACTCATCTCTCCAGCTATGGGTAAATATAGGGCAGACTGGGCTCTTTAACCTTGTTTAGCACCTGTCTAGGAGAAGAAAAACTCTGAATTCAAACCTGTCAAATACACTTGGGGTGGTCACTACATAGAAATAGGCTCAGTCCTAATTAGTGATCTATTTAAATAAAAAAAAAAAGAGTAATAAGTACATCTGGATATATAAAAGTAATCATAATTATTGTTTTATTTTCAATAATATATGATAATATATATATATGTGAAGAAAGGAGTGAATGCCGACTCGGTATGTAATATATCAAGAAAAATGAAAAAACACAAAGTTAAATGGGTTAAATAAACTCACCACTTAACCCATTTAAACCTGTGTTTTTTCATTTTTCTTGATATATTACATATATATATATATTACAATATTAGCTCAGTCGGTAGAGTATTCGACTAGAACCACCAAAGGGCTGTAAGTTTGATACGCGGCGGCCTCGCCCACTCAGCATATAAAGTAAGGCACAGAGATCTGTGTGGTAATGTGTAAGCAGCTGATGGTAGATGTGCGCTAACTTCCAATGCAAAATATTCTCCTTGGTCTAGGCACTAGTGAAAAGGGAATAAGACTTCTCACAGATTGGCTGATACCAACTTTAGACCACTGCCGATGACTTAAATTTTTTATATGAAGTAAACCTTAAATATTTTGTGCCCGGATTTTTTTTTCATTTTTGCTAATGGTATTTTAAAATAATATATGATAATTAGCTTTGTCGGGTAGAGGCTTTAAAAAATTTTTTATAAAAAGTAACATATTGTTTTTAACTTTGTTATATGTTAAATGTATAAAATCAATGCCTATGAATATTTTTTATAATATGAAACCGGAGTAAAAATAATATTTATAAATAAGTGTAATCTTATTTGTGTTGCGTATTGAATTTATATTTTTCTTATCAATATATATCTAATATATAAAAAAATGGGCGGGTTACTGCAGTTGGTAGATCGCGCGTTGTTCGGCTAGGACCACAAGTTGCCTAGTTCGATAACGGGTCCCTGCGCCAACTCAGCGTATGAGTAGCACGGGATCTTGTGCGTAAAGTAAGGAGCTGAGGTCAGGTGTGGCGCTCCATGCTAAAAACAATCTGCCTTGGTCATGCGCTATTGAAAAGGGGATAAAAAAAAGATTCCCTTGGCTGACTGGGCTGATACGACTGCTTTAGGGCCGCCCCTCGACTTACTTACTTGTTTAGCTTTATATTAAAACTTTAAATATTTGTCCCCATAATTTATCCATTTTCTTGTTTTGCCTGTGGTTTTAAATAAATAATGGAGAATTACGCATAGCGGTAGAGCTTCGGCCTTCTTGAACAGGCACAACGGTACCAGTCGATAGCCAGCCTCCATCGCCAGAATCAAGCACATCAGTGAGACAAGCACAGTATAGTAAAACTCAATTGTCAAATCAACAATACATTTTGATTATTTTCATAATGGTCGACTTGTGGACGGCCATGATTTAGTGCCATTGTTTTTTTGTGTTTTAAATTAAATTTAACAAAATTTGGTTTGTGGAGATGGGCAAATGGTCACGGGCCAGTATTGCGAAAGGAATTATCAAGTTCGTTCTTAACGCCCGAACCAAACCTTGTCCCTTATTCAATTTTCTCTGGTCCTTTCCATGAAAAATATCCCTCTCAAAATGCCTGGCATTCGACGGGGAGGTTGGTGATGTTCGGAATACTAGTAATGTCGGCAGAGAAGCATCATGTTTTACCCAGGCGGTAGCCCCGTTTTGTTGCAGGCGAGGAGGGAAGGGAGCGGAACACGACATCATTCTCTCCTCACCTAAAGCTGTATAACACCCTGAGACAATTTGTTGGCAGCAAATGATTGTCGGTGTGTGTGTGGGTGGGTGGGAGGTTGTTGTTGGTGCCATCAAGATGGGGCAGGCAAGGACTGCTCAAGGTTGGTGGGATGTAAGATAGTGATTGTTTGGCAACGCAGTACACAGTAAGCCAGTTAATAGAGATAGCAGGATAATTAAACAGTGTACACACACACACGCACATTATTGCAGCACGCATACACCACAGCTCTTTCTCTCTCTCTCACACAGCACACACACACACACACACAAGAAAAGGGATAGAACGGCAGGTCTATGAAGACAGTTGGGGGAGAGACCAGATAGTTGGGGTAGGGGCTTGTAAGTGGTTCAGAAACAATTCACTTTGAGCAGTGGTGAGATTGGCCCATTTGGACATGCTAGGAATTTAGCCAAGAAGTTACTGTCTCCGCAGGTAGACGAGGTGAAGGTGAGAATGAATTGTGGGCTCGGATATATAGAAACGAAGTGAGAAGGCAAAACAATTATCTACTTGTGACCATCTGCCCGCACCCCAAAAAAAAAGAATTTGCCTAATTGTTTTGCTTCGTTTTTCTGGAAAATAAACATTATTTTCTTAATTTGTTTCGTTAGCTTTTTCATCACACAACCGCAATCACTTGTCATATTATCTGATAACAAAAAGTGGGCATAAATATATTATTTATTTATTTACTTCACTTATTTGTGACAGCAAGGACATAAGTAATGAGCACCTTATTAGATCATACTATTAAGTTGTAAATAATCTAAAGACAAGCTTGATAAGGGCCATTGCAACTGAAAATCAGCGGTTCCCAACGCAGTGGCGCACATGGCCAAAATGTGGGCAACAGTAATTTCCAGGTGGGCCAAAAAATATTATAGCAATTCTATATTAGGAAAAATGGCAAAATTAAATTATTGATAATAAATAGTCGTTAAATTTGGAACTGAAAAGTACATGTAGTTTAGATACTTGAGATAAGTGTGTGCAATCAAAGAGTTGTATCTGATTGAGATAAATATTTTTGCAAAATGGAAATATTTTTCTCTATTATGAATAATTTCATGGGCCGACAAAAAAATGAATGCGTTTCCAAGTGGCGCATGAGCGTGAAAAGGTTGGGAAGAGCGTCCCAGACTCTGTCTTACGTGGTTTCGCACAAATTATGGTTAATTCATTTTGAGAGCACCGTCCGCTAAGAATCACATGAAGTTAAGCAGGCTAATAATCATTTTCAATAATTAATTGGGTGACCCACTTAAGCAACAGCGGGTACTGTAAGGCGATTTTGACATCATTTGTTTATCAAAATAAACTTGATTAAAGGCATTAAATAACCGAAAAGTGTTATATGCATAAAAGAAAACAACCAAAAAAACAAACGATCATTGTCATTACACTATTGACACAAAAATGGCAAATATTACTTATTTAACTATTAATTGGATTATACTGACTATTGTCCTCATGCTTTATGTTTATCTGTACAATTTTCAGCCAATTCTTCTCCTGCCTTCTGCAGTATTCTTTGATGGACTCATGAATGCTTGCTTGTCATAATCGGAAGCGATCATGGAACTTTGACACATAGCATATTAGATAAAGGGCGTTGCTAAGACAGCTCTAGGGATGAAGTTAATCTCTAGGCTACAGTTCCAATCTTGGTCAAATAGGCAACCAGTAGCATAGAATACATCCATAGGCAGCAGCTTAAGCAGCTGTACCACAGGTATGTTAGTGGAATGAGAACAGATAACCCAGACCTAGATAAATAAAGGGTGGTTAAGAGTGGGGTTTCGCGTGATGGCCTCCATTGAATTTTAAAGATAAATTATACAAAAAAGTCCAGAGTCCGGCAAGATATACTGAAGAAAGCGCGGAGGGCACATCGAACGGGCGAAAGCGTGTGTAGGCAGATAAGCATTAAAGATCATAGGACAATAGATCCGAATAAATTCAAAATGATAGCTAATACATCAAGCGCTCACTCTAAAAATTCAGAGAAATGATGGTTATTTACTATCATTAGTTTTAGGTACGAAGGCCGATAAGTAATGAGGCATTCAATCAAAACATAACCTATTAAGTTGTAAAGATCTGAAGAACAGCTTGCCCTCTAGGTTGTAGTAAAGTATAAATCAATGGTGTCGTATCAGCTGGACCAGTGATGGAGTCTATCCCCTTTCACTTAGCATCTAGACCAGGGAGATGTTTTTGTGCTCTGAGGTAGTAGTGCCACTCCTACATCAGTTCCTCACTTTATTGTACAGATGCAAGCTGTACTACTCCATGTGTGAGTTGGCAAGAGTTGGTATGAACCCCGGGAATATCTTGTTAGTTTGTAAGGGGATCTGCTCATCATGCATACATCATGTCGCACTATTAGCACAGGGCTATCCCTGCAATGCTCTCGTTCGCAACTTGTCCGCACATATCCACTCATTGTTCTCAGAGCAGGTCCTCATCCACAGCATCCTATTGGCAAGGCTCATGACACTTTGCAGCAGTGGGCTTGGGGTTCGCAAGAGGATGTCACGTGATCTACACTGGTTGCAGTGCATGTAGCTGGCATCTCCGACAGAGGTCATTAGTTGTCCTGCTCTCAGCAGTGTCTTGCTGCGTTTTGTTAGCATCTTACGCGGGATGGTTTGGGTGCATATGGTGGCAGTGACCTACACATTTGTTTCTCGTGGGGTTTTGTTCAACATTTATTTTATACGATTGCACGCAGCATTCTTCTGCAGGCTCGTTCTTTTGTTTTATTCTTGTTAGGGTCCAAGTGGGGCGCGTACAAGTAGAACTAATTGGCGTGGAAGAATTGTCTCTTTAGGGCTCGTCTGTGAGTTCGGATTTCCATATGTCTGATATTGCTAATTTATAGCGGACCATCGCTTTCTATGGCATTAACATTGCTTTCTGTGGATTAGATATTTACTCGCTAGGTACTATGATTGTTCTAATCGCTGGGTTAGGATTTACGCATCAAGAGTGGAAGATGTCTCCTTGTTTTAAAAAGACATGAACTCAAGTTTATTGGATTACCATACATATATTTTACCAACACCTCCGCACGGGCAGGATGGCGAAAAAAAAAGCACAAGGTCAATTTCTTAAAGCGAAGTTTTTTGTTCAGCAGGTTTGAATTCAGAGTTTCCTTCGCCATTCCTAGACCGGTTTCTTTTAACCAAGTGTAAAGAGCTGCCAGTCTGCGCTAGGCAATAGAATGAAAGGAGTAAGAAAGAGGATGGAAATAGAAAAGACAAGAGAAAGGAGAAATGGAAGAAAGAAAAAGAGAAAGGAAAGAATGGAAAAAGAAAAAGAAGGAAGGATGTTGAAAAAAATAAAGCGATGGAAATAGAAAAAAGAGAGAAAGGAAAGAGGAACGAGAGTAGGATGAAAGAAGAAGAGATGAAAATAGAAGAGAGGGAGAGAGGATGGAAAAGGAAAAGACGAAAAGAAGAGAGAGGAAAGTAAAGAAAAAGAAAGAGTAGGATAGAAGAAAGGAAGGAGAGGAAATAAGAAGAAGAGGATGTGAAGAAAAGGAAAAAGAAACAAAGTAAGGAAAGAAAAGAGAAGGAAATAGGGAAAGAAGTTTTGGCGATGAGAGGAGAAAGAGGAAATAAAAAGTATGAAGAAAAAGAAAACAAGGGGAAAGAAAGAAAAAAATTAGGATAAAGAATAGAGTAAACAAAACAGAGTGTAGAATGTATAAAAAGAAGGGAAAGAAAGAAAGAGAAAGAAACGAAAGGACAAGAAAGAAAAGAACGTAAGAGAAAGGAAAGGGTGAAAGATCAAGAAGTAAAAGCAAAGATGAAGATAAAAGACAAGACTAGAAGAGAAGTGGAGAAAGACCCACCAAGACAGAACCATAAAGAGAAAGAAAGACAGAAAGAGAAAGAAATGACGAAGAGAAACAAATGAGAAAGAAAGAAAAGATGAAAGAGAAATCTATACAAGAAAGAGGAAAGAGATCCAGAAAAGAAGAACTGAAGAAAAAAGAAAGAAAGAGAAAGAACGAGAAAAGAAAGACAGAAACGAGATAAGAAACAAAAAAAGAAGAAAAAATCAAAGAGACAGAAACAGAAGTCGAAAAAGGAGAAAGAGACAAGAAAGAGAGAAGAAGAAAAAGCAGGAACCAAAGAAAGATAAAGAAAAAAAGCGGAATAGAAAAAGGATAAGAAAGAAGAAGATGAAGTAGAAAGAAAGAAAACAGAACGAAAGAAAGAAAGATAAAAAGAGGTCAGATGGAAGAGAGAAAGAAACCGAAAGAAAAGAAAAAAGAAGAAAGAAAGAAAAAAAGAGAAAGAAAGAGGAAAGAAAACGAAAAAAATCAGATAATTGTATGGTCTGGGCTTGTCCGTCTTGATGCATTTTTATAATCGTTAAGACGTATGCAATTGTCAAAATTAGATTTGGCTCGTTAGAGATTCTTAACAAATAATAACATGGTCCTATCTTCATATATAAGTACTTCATATATATATATCGTATAATATCGTATATAGTACTTCCAAATAACTATATCATATGACTGAGGATCGCAATGATATAAGGAGGATAACAATAAGTTGCTGGTTTTACACGACAAAGAAGTTGTGTGGAATTACATTTACATTTGAGATCACGTGTACACAGAGGCCATTGTGTCTGTCTCTTCAATCTGAGCAAGCTGTATGATGCACTACTTATAATGTAAATACATATGTGGTTTTTTTGTTGTTGTTTTAAACCGAATGCAGTGTGTACTTCGCGACCAGGGTTCCATGTCGACGCCGCGGAGCCCTAGTATATTTTTGGTGTCAAGGCAAGCAACATCTTCTTAATAATTGAAGCTATATATCTTATCTGCTCTGTAACCTAGAAAATCGTGCAGGCTGCTACTTTTAGCATTACCCACAAATCGTCATAGCATAGAATAAATAAGAAATAAATGTATAGCAACCTTTAGACGATCTCGGTTTTTTGAGGGTTTTTTTTTCCAATTTTTAAAAAAAAGTTTTAATGATAATATATACCGCGGTTGTACTTATATTCATATATAGTTTGTTTTTATTTTGGGTAATTTATGAGGAAGTGCGTTCAGTCTTATCTGGGGGCGCCTTGCCACAAAAAATTGCTAACCTGGCGGGGCGGCGGTAAAAAACTATTAAAATAACATAGACGCAGCTGCAGTCTAATTCAAAATTTTTTATCTGATGCCAACTTCTACTATCAAGCTAGGGCTATCTAGCGGTGCGCAAGAGAGAGTCATTTGCCATAACTTGATTATTGATTGATTGATAGATATGAACAGATTGAGATAGATAGATTGGATTGATAGAAAGATAGGTTAAGTGAGATAGATAGATAGATTTGAACAGATGAGATAGATAGATGAGATATGAACAGACGAATTAGATAGATAGACTATGAACAGAACTGAGATAAGATAGATAGATATGAACAGACTGAGATAGATAGATAGATATGAACAGACTGAGATGATAGATAGATATGACAGACTGAGATAGATAGATAGATATGAAAGACTGAGATAGATGATATGAACAGACTGAGATAGATAGATATGAACAGACTGAGATAGATAAGATATGAACAGACTGAGATAGATAGGATATGACAGACTGAGATAGAATAGATTGACAGACTGAGATTGATATGAAAGAATGAGATTGATATGAACAACTGGATTGATATAAACAAACTTGAGATAGATAGACAGACATATGAACAATACTGAGTAGATATATAGATAGTTAGATAGATATGAACAGACTGAGATAGATGGATGAAAGATGATATGAACAGACTGAGATAGATGGATAGATAGATATGAAAGACTGAGAATAGATTGGTAGATAGGATATGAACAGACTGAGATAGATATAGATAGATTGAACGATGAGATAAGATATAGATAGATTGAACAGACTGAGATAGATATAGATAGATTGAACAGACTGAGATAGATATAGATAGATATGAAAGACTGAGATAGATATAGATAGTATGAACAGACTAAGAATAGATTAGATAGATATGAACAGACTGAGATAAGATATAGATAGATATGACAGACTGGATAGATATAGATAGATATGAACAGACTGAGATAGATATCAGATAGATATGAACAGACTGAGATAGATATAGATAGTATGAACAGACTGAGATAGAATAGATAGGATAGACTGAGATAGATATAGATAGGTATGAACGACTGAGATAGATTGATAGTAGACAATATGAACAGACCGAGATAGATTGATGATAGACAAATATGAACAGACCGAATAGATTGATAGATAGACAAATATGACAGACCGAGATAGATTGATAGATAGACAAATATGAACAGACCGAGATAGATTGATAGATAGATGAACAGACCGAGATAGATGATAGATAGATATGAACAGACCGAGATAGATTGATAGATAGACAAATATGATAGATAGAAGATAGATAGACAATATGAACAGACCGAGATAGATTGATAGATAGATAGATAGATAGATAGATAGATAGATATGATATAGATAGATAGATATGAACAGACCGAGATAGATATAGATAGATATAGATAGATATAGATAGATAGATATGAACAGACCGAGATAGATATAGATAGATAGATATGAACAGACCGAGATAGATATAGATAGATATGAACAGACGAGATATATAGGTTGGATGATATGAACAGACTGAGATAGATAGGTTGGATGATATGAACAGACTGAGATTGATAGATATAAGAAAACTGAGATAGATAAGATAGATATGAACAAACTGAGATAGATATATAGATAGATAGACTGATATGAACAGACTGATATGGATATATAGATAGATAGACTGATATGAACAGACTGATATGGATATACAGATATGAACAAACTGAGATAGATGGATAGATAGATATGAACAAACTGAGATAGATTGATAGATAGATAGACAATATGAACAGACTGAGATAGATAGATATCAACAAACTGAGATAGATAGATAGGTGGATATTACAGAGATAGGCAACTAAATAGGTAAATAGGTATGACCAAACTGAAAAAGATAGATATGAACAGACTGAGATAAATTGATATTAACAGATTGAGATACTTAGATCAATAGGAACTGACTGTGCTAATATATATATACGTATATATATATATATATACAAGACGAAAAGTGACCCGTTGGGTTACCCATTGAGCTCTGGGTAGATAATTATTGATGCTAATGCCCTTGGGAAAGACATGAATCCACCCTTTCTCCTCCTAGTTATGAATAAATAGTAGGGCAGACTGAGACCTTTAGCCTTGGTTAGGCTAACATTTTAAGAGAAGGAAATCTTTGAATTCAAACTAGCTTTACTCTGCTTAAAAATTGACCTTGTGTCACATCCTGCCCATGAAAAGGGACTTGGTAAATACATATAGAAAAACAAGCAGCATAACTTTCTTTCAAACATAATTATTTTTTCAAAGAATTGCCAGCCAACTCAACATCAGATCCAACAGCCAGATTTAAGCTTCTCAAAGTAGAACCAGTCGAGAGATAAGTATATAACAATTATTTCTGTATGACACATCATCACTCCATTACAAAATGAGAGAGATAACCTTACATTTCTTTGTTACCATACACGGTTGTATGAGTGAAATGTCCACATAGGAAAGAAAGTGTTGAGAAATTATTTTTTCAAAGAACTGCCAGCCAACTCAACATGAGATCCAACAGCCAGATTTAAGCTTCTCAAAGTAGAACCAGTCGAGAGATAAGTATATAACAATTATTTCTGTATGACACATCATCACTCCATTTCAAAATGAGAGCGATAACGTTACATTTCTTTGTTACCATACACGGTTGTATGAGTGAAATGTCCACATAGGAAAGAAAGTGTTGAGAAATTATTTTTTCAAAGAATTGCCAGCCAACTCAACATGAGATCCAACTGCCAGATTTAAATTTCACAAAGTAGAACCAGTCGAGAGATAAGTATATAACAATTATTTCTGTATGACTCATTATCACTCCATTACAAAATGAGAGCCATAACGTTACACCTTGCAATTTCTGGGCAGAATACTGAAGAAAATAAAATAAAAGAAAAAGCAATAATGCTTACACCAAATCACAATGTCATAGTCTTCGTATGCAGAAGTGAGGAATTCATGGAGGAAAGGTCTTTTCAATTCTTCAGCTCATTCAGCAACAGATTTATGGTCTAATAGGAAAAAAAAAAAAAAAAGATTAACTTTTTCAAAAATAGAATAATTACAACAAATAAATGATTATAATATTACCTCAAATTAGTTAGAAAAAGTAAAGTTGGCAGAGTGGCCAATAACTGGTCTGAACCAAACAACGAGGGAGTCTATCTCCTTTTCATTAGCGCTAGACCGAGGAGATTGTTATTTTGCTAAAGGGGGGCACCACACCTACTGTCAGCTCCCAGATGCTTTTACTGCACAGATCAGATCATCCAAGCTATACTATTCATGCACCGAGTTGGCAAAGACAGGTATCAAACCTGGAACCATGCAATTCCTAAGTGGATGCTCTACCAACTGAGCTAAACTGGTCCCTATTACTAAATAAACAACTGGTTTACATAAAAACAATAACAAATATTGCAGTAAGTAATTAGGGAAAATGAAAAGTAGATTTGAATGATTCAATTTTTATCTTCTATCGGAGTTCTCATAGTAGCATTCCCAGCAGTTTACCTGAAATCAGGAGACATTGACAAATTTGCACCTTAATCGGATCAAATCACAATTTCTTGCATATTTCTCTGTCCAATCTTAAAAGAATATTTATATGGTTGGAAAGAAAAGAAAATAATCTTTCTAAATATGTAATTTGTATGTGCTTCTATCCGTTGAATTATATATTATAAAGTCACCTTGTGTTATTTCTAAAAACTATAAATGACACAAGGCAAGATGTCCTCCAGCACCCCAAGTTGGTTTCCAGACTCCAAACATTAAAAAAATTTCCAACCAACTCAGCATCAACCCAGCAACCAGATTTAAGCCTCTCAAAGTAGTACCAGTCCAGAGATAAGTATACAATGATTATTTCTGTATGACTCATCATCACTCCATTATAAAATGAGAGCAATAACGTTACATTTCTTTGTTACCATACAGGGTTGTATGAGTGAAATGTCCACATAAGAAAGAAAGTGTTGAGGTCTTAGATATGTAACTGGTTGAAACAGAAAGTGGAAAGGCTACATGTTAAGCGGATTATCATGTTCATGTTGTAAGAGAGAGAGAATGGAAAGAGCCAGTAGGTCAGCATAGAAAATCTTTAGGATGAGTCAGCACAATGCCACATGGAATTTTTCTACTGGTCGAGAAGTGTCACATGGCAAAGAATGAAAGAGAGAGGGAGAGAGAGAGAGAGATGTGAAATTTGGCAGGCAAAGAGTTAATTAATGGGTGCAATTTGCAATGTAAATATTAATGATTAGGGTTTTTCATTGGCTTTACAAAATAAGAGGGCACCTCACATGGTGTAATGGCTTGAAAACTGGATTAATTGTGAGTTCAAAGGATTTGACAAAACAGTAATACCCACAAAAAACGAATTAAGACAAAATATTCCTTATTTCAATGAAATTATCAGGCCTAGATCTAGTCTCGCCTAGTTTTTTCATGTTAGCATACATAAAAATGTAAAGTCGACGGCAGCCTAAAGTCGGTATCAGCAAGTCAGTGAGGGAGTCTATCCCCTTTTCACTAGCGCTAGACCAAGGAGATTGTTTTAGCATCTGAGGTGGAGTGCCACACTTACCATCAGCTCCTCACTTTACCGCACAGATCCCTGTGCTACTCATACGCTGAGTTAGTGAGGACCGGTATTGAACTAGGAACCTTGTGGTTTCTAGCCGTACGCTCTACCAACTGAGCTAAACAGTATATTTAGTGAGAATTATGAAGCTTAGCCTAGCCTAGCCTAGTTTGTTTTTTTATGTTAGTTTACTGAATTAGTAAATTGTTCCGATTTGTATTTCCATTTCTAACTTTCAATGTTTATGTTTTTAAACAAATTTTTATATCTTTTATGATGTATAAAGTAAAGTTGTCGGGGAGGCCTAAAGTCAGTATCAACCAGACAGCGAGGGAGTCTATCCCCTTTTCACTAGCGCTAGACCAAGGAGATTGTTTTTTGCATCTGAGGTGGAGCGCCACACTACCATCAGCTCCTCACTTTACCACACAGATCCCTGTGCTGCTCATACGCACGGGTTGTGTACTTCACGGGTTGGAAAATAAGTGTAAACAATGGAATCAACCTGGAATTAACAGTACGAACAGTATGAATGGTACAGCAATGTGAAGCAGATAGCTTCTGATGAGACTAAGCTCATATTGTGTTCTGGTTGAAATAAATTTATAATAGTCAAATGACGGTTTGTTAAGTTTTTCTTTCTTTGAAAGTATAAATATTTCTCTGTATATAACTAATTTATTAGTTATTATACATTGAGCTCTCTTAGGGATTTGTAAAAATCTTTGAATAAATCTATAAGTTCACATCAAGTAGTATTTAGTAGGAACTGAGTGGTGTAATGGTTAAAGTCATAGGAAATGGACTCGTCGCCCCGAGTTCAAATCCTGGACATGGTAATTGCATTTCACTTAGCACTAATACCCTTGGGAAAGGTATGAATTCTACTCTCTCTCCAGCAATGGATAAATAGTAGAGCAGACTGGGCTCTTTAACCTTGGTTAGGCAACCAGTTTAGGAGAAGGAAAACTCTGAATTCAAACCTGTTAAACTCTGCTTAAGAAATTGACCTTGTGTCACATCCTGCTTGTGCGGAGGAGTTGGTAAATATATATAAGTTCACATCAACATGAGCAAGTATTGTGGATGTACAGGGGATATTGATGATCCCAAATAGACTTATCCCCTACATACCAGTCAGTTGGATATAATATATTATATATATTAAATAATATATATATATATATATATATGAATGCTACAACTGTTTTTACAGACAACGTAAATCTTTGAAAAGAGATGTATCCTTGAAGATGATGTAAGTCAACACCTCGTATATAGCCATAAGTGTGATGTGTAATGGTTACAATTGTAGGAAATGAACTCATTGACCAGAGTTCTAATCCTGGATGAGGCTGTTTGCATTTCCCATAGGCTTAATACTCTTAGTAAAGGTGTGCATCCAACTACTCACCCTAAAGCTATGGGTAAAATAGTAGGATAGACTGGGCTCATTAACCTTGGCTAGGTATACAGTCTAAGAGAAGGAAAACTCTGAATTCAAACCTGTTAAACTGCACTTAAGAAATTGACCTTGTGTTACATCCTGCTCATGCAGAGGGGGTGGTAAATATATATAATATATATATATATATATATATATATATATATATATAATGTGTAATAAATATCACATGCGATACCCTGCCCTCATCTGCCACTATCTAGGTGTGAGCAGCTGATAAGGGCAGGGTATAACATGTGTTATTTATTACCTGTTGTATTACTTAAGAAACTGACCTTGTGTCACATCCTGCTCATGCGGGGATGTTGGTAAATATATATATATATATATGTATATATATAAGGGGCTGGGTTAGCTCAGTCGGTAGAGCGTTCAGCTAGGAACCACACGGTTTCTAGTTCGATACCGGTCCTCGCCAATTCAGCGCATGAGTAGCACAGGGATCTGTGCGGTAAAGTAAGGAGCTGATGGTAGGGGTGGCGCTCCACCTCAGACGCTAAAATAATCTCCTTGGTCTAGCGCAAGTGAAAAGGGGATAGACTCCCTCGCTGATTGGCTGATACCGACTTTAGGCCGCCCCGACGACTTTACTTACTTTTACTTATATATATATATATATATATAAAATTAAACCTAATGAGTCAGATATACCTACAAACAGTTTTGCTTAGTAGCTCATCAGGCAAAGATCTGACTGAATAGACTTAGAGCAAATGTACTATTATACAAAACCTCGCATCATGATTCAAATAAATTAGCATAAACTAAACTAACCAATAAGAAAAAAAAGAAAAGGCAGAACAATATTTTAATCTATTATTTTTTTATTATTTTTTTATTATTTATTTCAAAAGAATCTTTTTTTTTTTTTTGATAAATTTGAATTTCTCTACCTTAATTCCACTAGAAATATTTGAAATAGATAATAAAAATAATAGATTAAATTAGTTTTCTGTTTTTTTTTTTCTTAGTATCTTTCTACAATCAAACTATTTGCTGTTTTTTTTCTTACTACAAGGGTTTACCAACAAGTTTGGTGTGTGTATGTATATATATATATATATATATATATATAATGGGCCGGTTTAGCTGATTTGGTAGAGCGTTCGGCTAGAAACCACAAGATTCCTAGTTTGATACCCACCTTCGCCAACTCAGCGTATGAGTAGCACAGCGATCTGTGCGATAAAGTAAGGAGCTGATGATAGGTGTGGCGCTCCACCTCAGACGCTAAAATAATCTCCTTGGTCTAGCGCTAGTGAAAAGGGGATAGACTCCCTCGCTGCATGACTGATACCAACATTAGACCACCCCGACGACTTTACTTATATATATATATATATATATTACTGTATTACTATTTTAAGATATTAGCAATAAATTATGATTAAACGGCACATTGAGATTATACATATTGTAGAATGCAAAGTAAATGCGGATCAGAAATTCCCTGGCAATCCCACCACACACCTTCCCTCTCAGACCCTATTGTGAGCACTCTGACTTCCCACCAGAAAATTCTCTTACATTTTTATACCATTTAATTAGTTCATTTATCTATTTCTATTTCGGAAGGCCTACAGTCTCAGACACATGAAAGGTGTCATCTTGCACTTGGCACCCTCAGTGGCTGACCCTACTGCCAATGCCTCAGGCTGGTCATGAGTATCTACTAATGCCCTAAGGCTCCATGGTGGGATATCCAGAAATTGCCTGATTCTCAAAGGTCATGTCACACACTGCATCTGTCTTAACGCACTGAGGAGGCGCCTGGAAGACAGATACCTGGTCTATTCGACCTCGAGTATTTTTAACCTGTGTCTTCCCTGAGCAAGTTTTATACGAGGGTAATCCCAAAAGTATGTTCTCTAAAGCAAGGAGGAAGCAGATAGCTTCGGATGAGACTAGGCTCATATTGAGTTCTGGTTGAAATGAATTTATAATAGCCAAATGACAGTTTGTTAAGTTTTTCTTTCTTTGAAAATATAAATATTGCTTGGTATCTAATTAATTTATTTATTTATATTAGTTATTATACATTGAGCACTCCTAGAGATTCGTAAAAATCCTTGTATAAATCTATAAGATGGCATCAACATGAGCATGTATTGTGGATGTACAGGAGATATTGATGATCGCAAATAGAATTATCCCCTACATACCAATCAGTTGAATACTTTTACCTTTATATATATATATATTATATATATATATATATATATATACTTTAGTGTGGTACCAAGTTTGAGTGGAAATGGTCCATAACCATGATACCCATGGTATTTAAGGCCTTTTTATTCACAAATATATATATATATATATATATACACACACACACACACACACACACATATATAAATATATGAGGAAAAGGGTGTTGGAAAGAATCCGACAGAATGAGGTAAAATATAAGGAATGAAAGAACAAAACTCAGACAAAATGTGTAGTATATTTTGCTGGGGTGTTGAACTTCAGCTTTTATTGAATTATTCAGATCATACAAGTGTTTTATAGAAGGGGATATAGGTAGGGATAAGTTTTGTGGTGAGGGAAAGATTTGATTGGTTATAGGGGACATCTTTGGGGAGGATGAGAAGGAAATCAGATGGGAAAAGAGTTGAGGGAGGTAGGTAGAAAAAATGAATGGTGAGAAATCCCCCTTCTATAAAACACTTGTATGATCTGAATAATTCAATAAAAGCTGATGAAGCCGGGTTCAAAACCCCAGCAAAATATACTACACATTTTGTCTGAGTTTTGTTCTTTCATTCCTTATATTTTACCTCATATATATATATATATATATATATAAAGAGTCATCCACTGACACATGTTTTGGCGTTTCACACCTCTTCAGTGTAGCTAGACACAACAACTACCTCTGGCCAGGAGTAAAATCCGACTGACTTTTTGCCAGCCCGATTTTTTAACCTCTCGGCCATTTAACAGCTGCCGTAATGGGGTTGTGTTTAAACTATTAAATACATACATTTGTTTATATATTTTTACGGTCACCAGAGAGATCCAGTCTGCGAGCAGACGATCATTGCTTTATATATGCTGGAAGTGAAAGTTAATTAAAATCACTCCTAGAGAGCTCTACCAAGTTTAGGGAGCACATAAGTCATCCACAGACATGTGTCTTAACCTCTTGGCCATTTGACAGCTGACGTATATATTATTTATTCATTTATCATTATTATTGTTACTAGCAAAATAAAAAACGCACTCCGGGCGATGTAAAAATAGATTTTTGAAACATATTGCCTGAGGGGTGGGAGTAAAAAATTCAATGTCAGCGAGTTTGTACCCTAAGTAAGTAAAATCATCAAATTCATTAAAGGATTAAAAAATAAAACAATTTGAAGTATAAACTTTAAATATATATTAAAATAAAACAAACTATATATAGATATATAATACCAGTCATGTATTTATCAAAACTTGTTTTAAAAAACAATGAGGACTGTCTAATGCTGCATGTTCAAATTTTGAGTGTATTTATTCTATGTTATGACGATTTGGTGTAATGTGACGTAAACAGTGCCAGAGTTTTTGCAAATCTCCATTATTAATAGATAAAAAAACACTTATGTGAAGAGTAAATATATTACACTCAAAATTTATAGTTTCAAATTTATCATAAATTTGAAGCGAATAACAAGTGAATTAAGAGTAATTATGTGAACAATATTTTGAACAAATAAATAAATATGCATATATTTTCTACAAGATATTTTTGTTTGTTTTTTAGTTTATCTTTTTTAAATAATTTTAAACATGAATTATATCAGTTTTGAAACAAATCCCAGTTAATGGTTATAGAATGTTTGATTTCTTGTTTGTCCCATTTTATTTCACCAAATTTAAAAAATGAAACATTCCAAATGGTCTTGTGTCGCTTAAATGCCCAACGTAAACTAAAATTTTTCTCATTTTTCATTCCATATTTAAATTGAATATCATTCAGAAGTTATAATATCACCTATTGACAATGCCTTGAAAATGGCTTAGTAAAAAAAACCGAAACATTTGACGTTGGCTAATACTTCCAAACTAAAACAAAATTATCCTCTGAATACCTTCTTTTTCATATTAGGTAAAATCAAGTAAAGTCGTCAGGGTGGCCTAAGTTAGTATCAGCCAGACAGCGAGTTTGTCTATCCCCTTTTCACTAGAACTAGACTAAAGAGATCGTTTTGGTGTCGGAGGTGGAGCGCCACACCTACCACCAGCTCCTCACTTTACTACACAGATCCCTATGCTACTCATACCCTGAGTTATTGTGGGCTGGTATCGAACCTGAAACCGTTTGGTTCCTAGGCTAACATTCTACTGAGCTAGACTGACCCTATATATATCTTATTATAATGGAGATTGTGTGTTTTTCTGTCTGTAACCGAAACTATATTACTACTCAAGTCACAATTCCCTTCGTTATTTACATCACATTCTCCATGATTTTATTTATATTTAAACCTCAATTATTAATAAAATCACTTCACTTTTTTATTAGTGTTGTCCATATCTACATAAGAATAACATGCAATTGTATTTATATATACAAAAAATAGCGGTTTACAGTGTGAACTGGAAGGCTAATTTGCATATTGATATTAAAAATGTGATTTTATTAAATGTGTGCTTAGTATTATTGATTTCTAACTGTTTGGTTTTATTTTAATGAATATAAGCAAAAATCTCTTCAATGAATCTTAAATGAAATCCATTAACAAGAAAAAATAACTGTCATTTTATTCTTTATTTCCTAATTTAACTAAATAGTTAAATAAGTAAAATTCAGCAATGAAAGACGGGAGTGATGGAAGAGTAAGTTTCATTTCTATTTTTTATTATACCCCCACTCTGTTACATATCTTTTTATCTGCCTTCTTATTAGACTTTCTAATTTAATATGATATTTCATTACATTAAAACTTAAATACTTGCACCCGGAGGGTGCATATATTTGCTAGTATATATAATATATATATATGTGTCTCATTATGATTACATATATATAAAAAGAGAGAGAGGGGGTATTTCAATTTTTTTCATATTACTTGAAATATACACGTTTTTTTCAGAAAAAATTATATAATTTTGTAATCTAATAACTTGACCAATTCTCATTCAAATGATCTAAGATTTTAACAGCATGTGTAGAAACACCTCAGTATTCTATGGCTACTGTATTTTTTTTTCTGGTATAGAAATGCCATTTGCAACCTTATTCAAATTTTCTTTTAAATATTTAGGCTTCCTCAGATATAGGGATGCCTATGGATGTAGGGCTTATGGGTCCAGTGTACTGCTACTACCTCCCTGAACACTCTTGTACTGCCTGGTGTCCCTCACTACAAGCTTCAACTAAAAGTAGGAGCAGGCTTGATACTTCTCAGATATCTTCATGGTCTGAACTAAACATTATTTTTTAATCATCCAAATCCTTGATATAATGGAAATATCTATGAAATACTAATTACAATACTCCACTTATTCTAATTAAAAGTATCAACAACATCATGGACTGCTTTTAAGTTTATGGGTCATTTTGTATATTACTAAAAGTTTTTACATTATATTATATATATATATATATATAAAAGTCTAATATATATATATATATATATATATATAAAAGTCTAATATATATATCTTATTATAATGGAGATTGTGTGCTTTTCTGTCTGTAACCGAAACTATATTACTACTCATATCACTATTCCCTTAGTGATTGACATCACATTTTCCATGATTGCATTTTTATTTAAACCTCAATTATTAATAAAATTGCTTTACATTATTAATACTGTTAACCATGTCTACATACTGACAACATGTAATTATATTTATATATACAACAAAATAGCGGTTTACAGTGTGAACGGGAAGGCTAATTTGCATATTGATATTAAAAATGTGATTTTATTAAATATGAGCTTAGTATTATTGATTTCTAATTGTTTGGTTTTATATTAATGAATATGAGCAAAAATCTCGGGGATAAATCTTAAATGAAATCCATTAACAAGTAGAAATAACTGTAATATTATTCTTTACTTCCTATTTTAACTAAATAGTTAAATTAGGAAAATTTACCAATGAAAGACAGGAGTAAGGGAAAATGATGGAAGAGTTAGTTTCAAAGTTGTTCTATTTTTCAATCATACCCCCTCTGTTCCAAATATTTTTATCTGAATTCTTATTCAGTTTCATTAGCCTTTCTAATTTAACGTGATATTTTATTATATTAAAACTTAAATACTTGCATCCGGAGGGTGCATATATTTGCTAGTATATATGTATATATCAATGTGTATGGTTGACACTATTATACTTGAAAAAGCAGTAGTAATCCAACGTACAGTGTTATTAGAAGAGTGCTCAATATCTGTGATAGAGCGTTAATAGATGAATAAATGAATAAATAAAAGGTCTAGCTTTTTTTATCTATTAAATATATAAAATTTAAAAAAGCTAAACCTTTTATCTATTCATTTATTTATCTATATCTATATCTATATATATATATATATATATATATATATATAATATATATATATATATATAAAAATGTTGTTCTGGTTCATATATACATATACATATGGAAAGACAGTGAGGAAATTAATCCGACAATATGAGAAGAAAATAGTTTAAAAATATAACAAACACAGGATGTTATGATCAGGGGAAACAAATTTTATGTGTCAATACTTAAGCATGAAAGATGTTAAGTGTATAGTGAATGTGTGAATATGATGTTATTAACCGTTAATTTTTATATGCGCGTTTGTTTACGAAAGCCAATGATGTGATCAATGCATGATCCTTCGATTTTTGCACATGCATTGATCACGTCATTAGAGATCTTTTAAAATTTGTATAAAAATGCGTATTTTGTATTAAAAATAAAATAAATCTTATTTTTAAAATTAAAAGTGTCAACATCAATGAGAAAAACTCAATAAAGTTAATGGTTGGACTGCATCATAAAGACTTTTGATACAACTTTTATCTTCTATTACATTTTTACTTTACAGTCGGATTCATTTCCTTTTATTATGTATATATATATATATATATATATATATATTGGTTAGGAGGTTGATTTAGAAGGCTATCACAATGCAGTTTGGAATAAATAAAAAATAATAATACGGTAACAATGGTGTTGTGTGTTTTTATTATTTCTTGAATTTTTAGGTAATACCTCTTTATCAAAAGAATTGAACTGAAGCAGTCCAGCTATGGCATTTCTTCCCAAATGAATTTTTTTTTTGAAAAAAAATTAATTAAATCAACCTCCTAACCAATACATACACAATGCTTCAAGCAAATTATGAAACTCTCTTATATATATATATATATATATATATATATATAATAGTTAGTAAAAACAGTTAAAATTTAATTCTAATTATATTTTAGGGGTTGAATATTACTAATTTATAGTTTTTCACTGTTCTTTTCAGTATTTATCCAATTTAAAATAACTAATAATTTTTTTTTAATTCTAATTTATTTAGTTATATTTAATATTGCAATTCTAATGATATGTTAGTGCCTGACCCAACCTATATCTACAATTGCAGATTGATTTAATTCTATTATTCAAAAGATTTTTCAGGAATTTAATTATAGCTAATTTTCCTCTACTAATATTATTATTATTATCATCATTATATATATATATATATATATATATATATGTATATATATATATATAAAATCCTGTATACCTTTAGAATATAAATTTATTTTGACATAGTCACTAGTCATAGTTCTATTTTTATTGTTTTTTGTTTTTGATACTTCACCGGTCTTACTGGTGTGATTTGTCATTTCTATATTTTTTGTTTTTTCAATTTTTTTCAAAATTCTGCGTTAGATATGCCAGTTCATGGACACTTGCATACTTTCAATTTCTATATACTTCATGGTTTGTGCGTGTTGTCTATGCTGTGACGTCGTGGTTTTGAAATTTGATTTTTTACTTGTTGACTGAGCAGTCCATGTGTGGCAACACTCCACTGCTGGCCCTTACTTAGACTAGAGAGGCAGTCGGAGAGGCCCCCTTTGACCAATTGGCTGATCACATCAAGCTGTAGCACCTATATGATCGTCACAACCCTATTGCCATTAAGCCAAACCCCCAACCTTTTTGTCATATATGTGCTAGAAGGCAGTGATTGAGGGTCTTGGTGTCCTGAGTGTGATGATAATGGTGAAGTTCCAATTTTGTAGCTCTGGGGAGTGTGAAGTACCACTTCATCGCTATTACTTCCAGGTCCATTCTTACCTGGAGTGGTAGTCCCATCTATGGGTTAAATAGAAAAAAATAAGTTTAAAAAAATGAGTGAAAAAAAATGTTGAATACCCATCAAGAACAAAAAAAAAAAATGTTTTTAGCATAAAATATTCCAGCAAGGGTTGAGCTGCCTAAAAATCCAACCAACAAGCCAACAAACTGCTCTTGATAGTGTGTGTCTTTCTCTACTGTTTAGATAGGGTTAAACTTACAAATAAGCAGGAGGCAAAAATGGAAGTAATGAGAGAATTCAATAGTGAAAGTAGAAACTATGTTGGCTGGTAGAACTGATCTTTTCTATTGTGCTGATGATAGTGATGATAGCAGTATTTTTTCTCTCTCTCTTTCTCGGTTGTTTCTACGATGATAAAAGCAATATGAAGTCATTTGAAGGGATGTTTAACCCATTCTACACAAGATGCATTTTAAGGCACAAATTAAGCAGAATAATTGTTAATTTTTACCGTAAAGCTCACAGTAATTAAAAATCCGAATGCTCGCCTGATTAATTCTTTTGCATGTCTGAATCAACATTCTTTCTAATATGATTTATCAAATTAAAAGAAAGAAAAAAAAAGTAGGGAGCCGAAAAGTGTTGATATCAATTTTAAAGTGAACGCGAGATTTTGACTTGAGTCTTTTCACTGAATGTTTTGAAAAGACGCAAATAAAAGGTTTATAAAAAAGAAATTTCTTTTCAGTCTTCTTCACCTTTGTTTCGTTTTTGGGGTTTTTTTCCACCCTTTTTTTTTTTTTAATTTAAAAAATGTATTATTCACATCTGAGACAATTAGAAACAAAATAGTATAAAAAAATTAAAAAATTAAAAATTTTCCTCTTTAGAATTTACTCATTTAAGTAATTATATCCAAGGAATAATTTCAAACACAACAAGTATTGTTATTTAATTTTGAAAGTGACATTTTAATTCAGAATGTTAATTAAATATCCTAACAACTCACTTACCATTATTTATGATCTACTCAATTGCTTCTTCATGTTGTTAATGATGTTGCTGATGGTGGTAGTGGTTAGTTTTACATGTCATACCTTGATGGGTAATTTTATGCCAACAATATGGATTCAAGTAAATAAATAATAATGATTGATATAAATAATAATAATAATAATAATATCATCAATAATAATAATAATAATATCATCATAAATAATAATAATAATATCATCATAAATAATAATAATATATCATTATAAATAATAATAATAATATATCATTATAAATAATGATATTTAATATATTATTATAATTAATAATAATGATGATAATAATGATATTAATATATGATCATAATTAATCTTAATAATGATTAATAATATTATAATTAATGATAATGATATTTGATATATTATTATAATTAATAATAATGATGATAATAATGATATTAATATATGATCATAATTAATCTTAATAATGATTAATAATATTATAATTAATGATAATGATAATGATATTTGATATATTATTATAATTAATAATAATAATGATATTAATGATAAAATATATTATTATAATTAATAATAATAATGAAAGCTCAGTCGGTAAAGCGTTCGGCTAGAAACCACAAGGTTCCTAGTTTGATACCGGCCCTCGCCAACTCAGTGTATGAGTAGCACAGGGATCTGTGCAGTAAGGTAAGGAGCTGATAGTAGGTGTGGCGCTCCACCTCAGATGCAAAACAATCTCCTTGGTCTAGCACTAGTTATAAGGGGATAGACTCCCTCGCCGATTGGCTGATACCAACTTTAGGCCACTCCAATGACTTCTTTTTATAATTAATAATGATATTAACAATGATAATATATTATATAATAAATAATATATGATAATAATAATATATTATAATAATAATGATTATAATGATATTAATAATAATGATGATAAACTGAATCATTAATAATTGCTGCACAGAATAATGCTTTAAGGACAAACTATATCAAAGCAAAAATTGATAAGACCCAACAAAATAGTAAATGTAGATTATGCTGTAATAGAGATGAGACTGTAAACCATGTACTATGCGAATGGTATATGCATAAACCAGAATCTTGAGAACGAAATGCATAAAATTTTCTGGGACTTTGAAATAAAAACGGATCACCTTATCCCAGCAAGAAGACCAGACCTAGTGCTGATTAACAAAAAAGAAAGAACTTGTCAACTGGTAGATTTTGCAGTTCCAGCAGATCATAGGGTGAAGCTAAAGGAAAATGAAAAAATGGACAAATACCTAGACCTTGCCAGAGAACTGGAAAAGTTATGAAATTGAAAGTGATACCAATTGTAGTTGCTGCACTTGGAACAGTCCCAAAAGGATTGGAAAAGGGTTTGGAAAGTCTGGAAATCAGAGCAAAGATTGAGACCATCCAGAATACTGCACAGCTGCAATCTGCCAGAATACTCAGAAGAGTCCTGGAGACCTGAGGAGACTTGCTGTCACTTAGACTCCAGTGAAAGACCATCAGCTAATGCTGATGCGAAAACTCAAAAGGAGTGAATAATAACGATAACAATAATAATATTGATAATAATGATATATTAGTATGATCAATAATAATAATAATTGCTGTAACTCAGAATCCAGAGAAAAACCACAAGCTAACACTGGTGTGAAAAATTCACATGAAGTTTAATTACCAAGAAGAGAACTTGACAACAACATACTTAGACCTTGCCAGAGAACTAAAAAACTGTGGAACATGAAAGTAAAGGTTGTTCCAATTGTAATTGGTGCCCTTGGAACAGTCCTCCAACGGTTTGGAAAAGAGTCTGAGGGAACAGGGAAAGAGAGGAAAATCGAAACCATCCAAACTAGAGCATTGTTAAGATCAACTAGAATACTCAGAAGAGTCCTGGAAATCTGCGGAAACTTACTGTCACTCAGCCTCCAGTGGACCATCAGCTAAGGCAGGTGTGAAAAATTTTAATGGAGCAAAATAATAATAATAATGATAATGATATTGCATTCAAGAAAACCTGGACATGGCTAAGAAGGGGAAACCTCAAGAAAGGGAGAGAAGTGCTAATAATGGCAGCACAAAATAATGCCATATAGACCAATTACGTCAAAAAATAGATAAGACGCAACAGAATATGTAGGAGGTGTGGAGACAAAGACAAAACTGTTAATCTTCTATACATATATAAAGGGCAGTTGTGTGTATATGTATGTCCAGAAGAAAATAAAACAATTAACGACAAAGTAAATATATGTACACATTAAATATCACCAGGGCTTGGTTTTTAAGCAAAAATAATAGAGATTTGATTCATATTCGAGAAGATAATTGAAAAATAAAATTTTACTGATAACAGCATGGATTTCTTTTTTCATTTAATATTTTAGATAGTAGACATTAACATTTCTTATCAGAGTAGCTGGATCAATGCAAGACCTATTTTTTTTTTTTTTTTCATAGGGATTTAAATGGGGCATCCCACAAGGATTCAACTCACGATTCAGTAACAATGGATCTGTGGGACTAACTTTAAAAAATTCCCCTACTAGTCACATAATAAGCGAATGCAGCAAGCTGGCACAAAGGGAGTACAAGACTAGGCTTGACTGGGTGTGAAAGGTAATCCATTGGGAATTGTGCAATAACTAAGATTTAACTATGTTAACAAATGTTATATGCACCAACCAAAATCCATTCAAGTGAATGAGATGTATAAAATTCTCTGGGACTTTGAGATACTGACAGATCACCTAATCCCAGGCATATATATATCGTCTGCTCGCAGACTAGATCTCTCTGGTGATCATAAAATAAATTAAAAAAAACCTATGTATTTAATAGTTTAAACACCACCCCCATTACAGCAGCTGTCAAAATGGGCGAAAGGTTAAGAAATCAAGCTGGCAAAAAGTCAGTCTGAGTTCGCTCCTGGCCATAGGTAGTTGTTATGTCTCGCCACACTGAGTCGTGAAACACTAAAACACATGTCTGTGGATGACTTATTAATATATATATACATACATACATATATATAAGTCGTCGGGGCGGCCTAAAGTCGGTATCAGCCAATCAGCGAGGGAGTCTATCCCCTTTTCACTAGCGCTAGGCCAAGGAGATTGTTTTTGCATCTGAGGTGGACGCCTCATCTACCATCAGCTCCTTACTTTACCGCACAGATCCATGAGCTACTCATACGCTGAGTTGGCGAGGACTGGAATTGAACTAGGAACCATGTGGTTTCTAGCCGAACGCTCTACCGACTGAGCTAACCCGGCCCTTGGATAACTAACTATATATCTATATACACATATATACCAATTTGACTATGAGAACATTTTTTGAGAACACCCAGTGAGAAACAAGCTCAATATTAGCATCTTACAAAAGAATGCTCTGATTACTTAACTGTGAGTGTGAGTGCTCTAATAATATAGCTGGTATTGATAGTAAAGTTGGTATTCATATTTTATGCTAGTAGTCGGGGTTTTTCTGATTGTAGGGTCTTCGCTATAATGGCGATATCTTGTAATTTTCTGGTGCATGGACAGTAGTGCAAAAGAACAAAATTACAAAACTGGTGTTTATAATTACCAGATGTATAAAAATTTAGTAAAAAAACTGTATAGAAAGAAAACACAAAAAATATTTTTTTTTAGATGAAAAATAAAGAATAATACTGAGATAAAGAATGGAAGGTGACAGGTGCCCCATTTTAGTCCGTATCAATGATCGTCCCGGCAACGACGGTGACAGCATCTGATGCAGCAGTGCCGGCATCAGGGACTCTGTGGGTTATAATATGCAATATTGTCATTTTGATTCATCCTTCCTCCGACGTTACGAATTCAATTAATTAGCAGAGTGTCATGGACTCGTCTGCCTCTTCATCATCTTTTTCTTTTCTTTCTTTTTTCTTTTTTTTTTTTTCTACGATGAATGAAATCGCTTGTCATTCATTGAATTTATCTTTTATTATCATTTTTTTTTTTTTCCGTCTCTAGTTGTGTGCACCTCAACAAATGTTTTTTTTAGTTTTTCTGTTGTTCGTGAAATACCAAAAATGTGTAAGGCGGCGGGGGGGTGGCATTTCAGATAAGTGAGAGAAAGAGATAACAAAGTACAAAAATGGGGGTGGGGTCATAATCGAGATGAAATGAACGAAAAATTAAAAAGAAAGAAAGAAAAAAAATGAAAAAGACAAAAAAAAAAAACATATCCTTTAGTTCCTACTTGAAAAGAATTTTTTACCCTGAGCTACTATATTCACCACCTATCCCCAAATGACACATCTTTTGTGGTGGGTGTTAGTGAGGTGAAAATACAGGAGCATTGGTTGACTAAAATTTCTACCAAAAAAAAAAAATTTTATTTTAAATTAGATTTTTAAAATAATTTAAAATTCAGTAAAAGTTTGTTATTCAAACATTTTGTTAAAGTCTAAGTAGAACTGACACAACTACAGCTTGGAATAGTAGAACATTTTACACCCAAAACGGATATTATTAGGTATTATTTAGTACTGGGGTCGGTAACCTTGTTGGGGCCAGGGGCCATGTCTGTGCGAGAATGGCAGGCCACATCTATAGCCTTTGTTTAAATGTAATATTAAACATATTTAGCAATCTTTGATTTACGGGAAATAACAGGTAACTTTAAATGAAAAGGCCATTTTTAGCGATTTATTGATAAATCCTTATAGAAATGGGGCTCTGGACTTAAAATCCAAGCTATATTAAGTGCTGAGTTGGCAAGGGCTGGTATTTAACCTGGAAACTTGTGGTTCATAGGTGGATGCTCTACCAATTGAGCTAAACCAAAAAATTAGTTTGGTTTGATTTATTCATTAATTGGTACTAGCATATATATGCACCCTCCGGGTGCAAGTATTTTAGTTAAATTTTATAATAAAATATGATATTAAATTAGAAAGGCTAATGAAACTAAGTAAGAATGTAGATAAAAAGATTTTGAACAGAGGGGGTATGATTGAAAAATAGAACAACTTTGAAACTAACTCTTCCATCATTTTCCATTACTCCCGTCTTTCATTGGTAAATTTTCCTAATTTAACTATTTAGTTAAAATAGGAAGTAAAGAATAATATTACAGTTATTTCTTCTTGTTAAGGGATTTCTTTTAAGATTTATTGAAGAGATTTTTGCTCATATTCAATAAGATAAAACCAAACAATTAGAAATCAATAATACTAAGCATATATTTATTAAAATCAATTTTTTAAGATGAATATGCAAATTAGCCTTCCCATTCATACTGTAAACCTCTATTTTGTTGTATATATAAATACAATTGCATGTTATTAGCATGTAGATATGGTCAACAGTGTAAGTAATGTAAAACAATTTTATTAATAATTGAGGTTTAAATAAAAATAAAATCATGGAGAATATGATGTAAATAACTAAAGGAACTGTGACTTGCATAGTAATATAGTTTCGGCTACAGACAGACAAACCCACAATCTCCATTATAATAAGATATCAACCTTCAAAGGTTATTTAAAGCCGAAGAACAGTAGTGGTACTATTTAACCCATAGTTAAGGGGTTAGGAGTTCATACCTTTACCAAAAGTATTTCTCTGAATTTTTGAGATGTGGCTTCATAATTAGTATCATTTGGATTATTTGGACTATTGTCCTCATCTTTATTGTTATCTGTACAACATTTCAGCTGATGTGCCCGAGAAGATTCCCGAGTTCGAAAAGAAGATTCTTGAGTTCAAGAAGGCAGCAGAGTCTGACGAGAAATACCTGAAGAAGGTTGGAGAGCACATCGACCGAAACGTTGTAGAGATAACAATAAAGATGAGGACAATAGTCCAAATAATGCTTTACCAAAAGGTATCGTCCAAAAGTGAAAGTAATATTGAGACTTGAGTCCAAACTCGCTTACTACACTGTTGCAGTCAAACACGTGAGTCAGTACGTCATAGGGACTTCCCCTATTTTTTGAAAAACTAAAGAAAAGAGAAATCATATCTTACCGGCCCTCACCAACTCAGCGTATGAGTAGCACAGGGATCTGTGCGGTAAGGTAAGGAGCTGATGGTAGGTGTGGCACTCCACTTCAGACGCAAAAACAATCTCCTTGGTCTAGCACTAGTGAAAAGGGGATAGACTCCCTCGCTGATTGGCTGATACCGACTTTAGGCCATCCCGACCACTTTACTTACTTTTACTTATATACATATATATATATATATATATATATATCGAGCCAGCTGAATATTAAAATTCTGTTTTTTGTTCTGTTTTTTCCATGCTTCAAAATACCAAAGAAAAACAAACGTTCACAAGAACAAAGTTTATACATGACATATAAGTAAAAGTAAAGTCGTCGGGTCAGCCTAATGTCGGTATCAGCCAATCAGTGAGGTAGTCTATCCCTTTTCACTAGCGCTATACAAAGGAGATTATTTTTGCATCTGAAGTGGAGCACCACTCCTACCATCAGCTCCTTACTTTACCGCACAGATCCCTGTGGTACTCATATGCTGAGTTGGCGAGGGCCGGTATTGAACTAGGAACCTTGTGGTTTCTATATATATATATATATATATATATATATATATATATATATATATATATATATGTGTGTGTGTGTGTATGTATGTAAGTAAAAGTAAAGTTGTCGGGGCGGCCTAATGATGGTATCAGCCAGACAGCGAGGGTATCTATCCTCTTTTTACTCATGTTAGACCAAAGAGATTATTATAGCATTTGAGATGGAGCACTCATGTTTTAAGAATAGCATTTTCAGAATCAATTATATTTCACTTATGTTGTATACCCACATTGAACATCGAGTATATAAACGGAAGTGTGAGAGAGTATTACTTCAGAGAGTATTTGGTGATAGCGAGAGATATTAGAGAGAGAGACAGACAGAGAGTAGAGACTTACTTGTTACTTCATTTCTTCTTTACTACTTCTAGTTGCCATGTTTCCTCTTCTACTTCTTTGGCCGTCATCTTCTAACTGCTTCTTGTAAAGGCTTTTTCTAAGGGCTAACTTCAGTCATTGTAATTAATTGAATTAACTACAAGATTTTTATTTTCTTGATCAAGATTTTATTTAGCCCATTCTTATTTGCCACATGGATGAGAATCAACCTCGCAGTAGCATGTCTACTCTGCTACAACATCAGGTTGGAACTAAAATCTAAATCTAGTAATGTGTTTCTGGTGATGTGTTCTCCAGGGGCCAGACAGCTATAACCATTACTGGTAAATTTCCACTCTCTGATTTCAAAGCAAATAGATCCTTATTCAGCTACAGGATTTGTCCACAATTCATGATACCATGAATTGTAACACTTATATAGTTCATTTTTGACAAATGAAATTAATTCTGGAGAAGCTATCTTTCTAGTGAAACAATTATTGTTAAATAGTAATAGTTACTTGAAATCATATAATTATAAGTACTAGCAAATATATGCACCCTCCGGGTGCAAGTATTTAGGTTTTAATGTAATGAAATATCGTATTAAATTAGAAAGTCTAATAAGAAGGCAGATAAAAAGATATGTAACAGAGTGGGGGTATAATCGAAAAATAGAAATGAAACTTACTCTTCCATCACTCCCGTCTTTCATTGCTGAATTTTACGTATTTAACAATTTAGTTAAATTAGGAAATAAAGAATAAAATGACAGTTATTTTCTCTTGTTAATGGATTTCATTTAAGATTCATTGAAGAGATTTTTGCTTATATTCATTAAGATAAAACCAAACAATTAGAAATCAATAATACTAAGCACACATTTAATAAAATCACTTTTTTAATATCAATATGCAAATTAGCCTTCCCATTCACACTGCAAACCGCTATTTTTTGTATATATAAATACAATTGCATTTTATTTGTATGTAGATATGGACAACACTAATAAAAAGGTGAAGCAATTTTATTAATAATTCAGGTTTAAATATAAATAAAATCATGGAGAATGTGATGTAAATAACTATGTTAATTGTGACTCGATTAGTAATATAGTTTCGGTTACAGACATAAAAACACACAATCTCCATTATAATAAGATTAGATAGGATTATTGTGTGAAAACTATTTGTATTAAGAATACTTGAAATTATAATTGTTTACTTAGGATTATTATTATCATTATTATTATTAGTTACTTGAAAATTTAAAAGCGGTAATTTATAAGGAAGTGCATCCCGGTCTCCTGCCTCAGAAATTGCTACCCGTTGACTATTAAAATAACGTCCCCAGCTATATTGTCTCGGTGGTGTTACTTGAAAGAAAACAACCAGCTTAGGGCATTAAATGTATTTTTTGTCGTAATTCTTATTTATTTATCGTAATTTGTTTAGAAATTTATTTATAGAAATTTGTCGTAATTCTTGTTTAGATATGAAGATGGATATCTATCTATCTATCTATCTATCTACCTCAATTTGTTCATTTTTTACTTTGTTTATATACATCTATCCACCCATCTCCATTTGTTCATAAAGAGAAGCCCACCCCCTCTAAAATACATTTAACACCCTAAGTTGTTTGTTTTCTTTCAAGTAACACCACAGAGACGACATAGCTGGGGATGTTATTTTAATAGTCACCGGGTAGCAATTTCTGAGGCAGGAGACCAGGATGCACTTCCTCATGAATTACCTTAAAAGCAAAAAGCAATTATTAATAAATAGAAATAATTACTTTAAACCATAAATTATTAGTATTAAAGGTACCACCAATTTTCCCTGTGAAATTTACCCCCCTATATTCAACGCAATGAAACTTACATAAAGATTAATATCATCTTGAAAATATTTTGTCCATTCGAAAGAAACATTTAAAAAAACTCCTGAGGATTTAAAAAAAAAAAAATTCAGCTTTCATTATGAATGAAAAACAATGTTTACATTTTTGTACCGTTAAATCAATCGAAATTTAGGAATACATTTGATTTTCCATATTTTCTTTTTTTCCCCTCATACTATCAGTTGTATTGCCAAAACTTAACCATAAATATATGTATATAGTTTGCTTAATTTATCAATTAAGAGTGGTCAATATCAGTGATAGAGCACATATGTCTTAGGAGAGCATAGACACAGAGGCAATGACGTTTGATGACTGTGATTTTCTCACTTGAAATCCGATCTTGCTGACAAGTTAAAGCAACAATTTTTCCAGGCTGTGGTTAGATCATTATTGATGAATGGATGCACCACCTGAACCCTAACAAAAACGCCTTAAAAATAAGCTAAATGGGACCTGCACAAGAATGCTGCGTGCAGTCTTAAACAAGTCGTGGAAACAGCACCCCACAAGGAGGCAGCTGTATGGCCACTTGCCGCCCATCTCCCAAACCATACGAGTAAGATGGACTTTGCGGGACACTGCTGGAGAAGCAAGGACGAGCTCATAAGCGACATACTCCTGTGGAAGCCAACACATGGGTGTGCTAGTGTGGGCCGCCCAGCCAGGACCTATTTTGACCAACTATGTGAGGATGCTGGATGCTGCACAGAGGAGCTCCCGGGGGCAATGAATGATAGGGAGGGTTGATGTGAGATTGTCATTGATATGTGCTACTTGCACAACATGATGATGATGATGATATATATATATTTATATATATATATATATATATATATATATACAAGGTGTGTCATAAAAGTATTGAGATTGAAGCTGTATTTACCAAGATAGAAATGAACAATGTATGGAACGTTATATTTTTCAGAATAGAAGGTGTGTCAAAAAGTACAAAAAATCTTAATACTTTTTTGACACACCTATATAGATAGATTTATTACATAATTTTAATCTGATATCCCAAGTGTCCACTGTGAACTTATTTCTTGAGGAAACAAAGTAAAAATATGCACAAGTAAAGTAAGTAAAGTCGATGGAATGGCCGATTGTCGGTATCAGCCAGACAGTGAGGGAGTCTATCCCCTTTTCACTAGGGCTAGACCAGGGAGATTGTTTTTTTGTCTGAGGTGGAGCACTCCACCTGCCATCAGCTCCCTACTTTGCCGCACACATCCCTGTGCTACTCATACGCTGAGTTAGCGAGTGGGGCGGTATTGAACCCGGAACCTTGTAGTTCCGAGTCGGATGCTGTACTGACTGAGCTAAGTCAGCCCCTTTGGACGAAAATCTGCTAAATGTTTTTGTTTTGAGAACTGGAAGCATTCTGGTAGGAATTTACTTTGCATTATAAAAGAATAATGACCTTCACATTTAGGTAGGGTGATCTTTCCAATGTCAAGGTCTTTCTCTGTAGTAAAATTGAATGTCTATTTATTTTATAAATTTTTTCTAATGTTTGATTCTTTTTCTAGTGCAGTGGTTCTCAAACAGTGTGCCCAGGCCCACTGGTGTGCGCCAGAGCTTTTTCAGGTGTGCTCCATAGTATTCCTGAAAAAATCTATCCAGATATGAAAAGCAAATGTATGCTATGAAATTCTGCCATTTTGAATTCAGAGTTTCTTGTTCCTAGACTTGTTGCCAAACCAAGGCTAAAGAACTCGGAATGTACTTCTATTTACCCATAGCTTGGGGGAGACCGGATTGGTTCATGCCTTTTCCAAGAACATTTTACATGAGGTGAAACAGAAACAACCATGTCCAGGACTTGAACTCTTGCTTCAAAAGTTAATTTGATAAATTAACGTCTTTATGACAATAAATCAAGTGTTGACTTATACACAAAACTGTTGTTCTCATCTTTAGTGTTATATGCACAATGTTTCAGCCGATGTACCCTCCGACTTCTTCAGGCGTTTTTTGTCGAACTTGAGAATCTTATCGAACTTGGAAACCTTTTCTTCGAATTAGGGAACTACGTTGTGTATATAACAATTAAGATCAAGACAACAGTCCGAAAAATCCAAATAATTAAAATTATCAAGCGTTATCTCAAAAACACAGACAACTTGTGAGTTACTGTAAATAAGAAAGATTATGTATTTACCAACTTGGCCGCTACCAACAGATTTAGTTGGAATTCTTTGTTTAATAGCATATTATTAGCTTTGGGTTAATTAATGCCAATCCCATCCTCACAGAACAACAGTGGTATTATATAACCCATACCTGGTGGGATGAGAGGTTCATACGTTTTCCTTGTGCATTAGTCAGAAAGTGAGCGTAATAGCGTCATTGGAGTTCGAACTCACTCACTATGATGTTCGCCAAGGTGATTCCTCCGACACAAACAGGATGAGATACGGTCAATTTTTATACACAAGTATAAAGATGTATGGGGTGTTTAAGTTTCTTTGTTTAATAGCATATTATTAGCTTTGGGTTAATTAATGCCAATCCCATCCTCACAGAACAACAGTGGTATTATATAACCCATACCTGGTGGGATGAGAGGTTCATACGTTTTCCTTGTGCATTAGTCAGAAAGTGAGCGTAATAGCGTCATTGGAGTTCGAACTCACTCACTATGATGTTCGCCAAGGTGATTCCTCCGACACAAACAGGATGAGATACGGTCAATTTTTATACACAAGTATAAAGATGTATGGGGTGTTTAAGTTTCTTTGTTTAATAGCATATTATTAGCTTTGGGTTAATTAATGCCAATCCCATCCTCACAGAACAACAGTGGTATTATATAACCCATACCTGGTGGATGAGAGGTTCATACGTTTTCCTTGTGCATTAGTCAGAAAGTGAGCGTAATAGCGTCATTGGAGTTCGAACTCACTCACTATGATGTTCGCCAAGGTGATTCCCCCGACACAAACAGGATGAGATACGGTCAATTTTTATACACAAGTATAAAGATGTATGGGGTGTTTAAGTTTCTTTGTTTAATAGCATATTATTAGCTTTGGGTTAATTAATGCCAATCCCATCCTCACAGAACAAAGTGGTATTATATAACCCATACCTGGTGGGATGAGAGGTTCATACGTTTTCCTTGTGCATTAGTCAGAAAGTGAGCATAATAGCGTCATTGGAGTTCGAACTCACTCACTATGATGTTCGCCAAGGTGATTCCTCCGACACAAACAGGATGAGATACGGTCAATTTTTATACACAAGTATAAAGATGTATGGGGTGTTTAAGTTTCTTTGTTTAATAGCATATTATTAGCTTTGGGTTAATTAATGCCAATCCCATCCTCACAGAACAACAGTGGTATTATATAACCCATACCTGGTGGGATGAGAGGTTCATACGTTTTCCTTGTGCATTAGTCAGAAAGTGAGCATAATAGCGTCATTGGAGTTCGAACTCACTCACTATGATGTTCGCCAAGGTGATTCCTCCGACACAAACAGGATGAGATACGGTCAATTTTTATACACAAGTATAAAGATGTATGGGGTGTTTAAGTTTCTTTGTTTAATAGCATATTATTAGCTTTGGGTTAATTAATGCCAATCCCATCCTCACAGAACAACAGTGGTATTATATAACCCATACCTGGTGGGATGAGAGGTTCATACGTTTTCCTTGTGCATTAGTCAGAAAGTGAGCATAATAGCGTCATTGGAGTTCGAACTCACTCACTATGATGTTCGCCAAGGTGATTCCCCCGACACAAACAGGATGTGATACGGTCAATTTTTATACACAAGTATAAAGATGTATGGGGTGTTTAAGAAAAATTGATATCTATTGAAGTCAGTTAGCCTACTGTTGGTTTTAATAACATCAGCTAAACAGAATTAAAGCAGTGTCCAATACAGCTGGTATAAATAGGAATGAAGAATGATCCATTCATGAATCAAGGTGATTTGGGTCATTTCATTCCTTGAGTTCTGATTGGCTGCCTGACTGGTTGATTTGCATGACACTGTGGAGTCTTATATATACTTGGTCACTTGGCAGTGGACTTTGTGTCATTTCGAGTTTGTATTCAGTTACAATCGCATGCCACCTTGTCTTCCCAGTTCGACGGTAATTGGAACTTATTCTACAATATTATTACGTAATCTAATAGCATGACCAATTCCTGTTCAAATGTTCTTTTTTAACTGCATGTGTAGAAACGACTCAAAAGTATGTTTAATGTTTTTTGTTTTTTTTTTTCCAGGTATAGAAATTTCCATTCACTGGAAAAGAAAAGGAGTTTAAACACAAAACATAAAATTCGAACATTTATCAACTTTAGAAGAAAATTTGAGTTATCATTTTCCATCAATTAACACTGCGCAATATGACTGGATTAGAAACCCTTTTGTAGAAACTGCAATAGATTCTAGTTTAACGCTAACAGAAAAAGAAGAACCGACAGCTGTGTCCACTGATCGTGGATTAATGATTAAATACAAAGAATTGTCTCTTGAAGCTTTTTGGATTTCTATCAAAAAACAACATGTGTCGATATATTTAAAAATGCGCTGGCCATTTTATTGCAATTTTCCATCTCATATTTATATGAACTGGGATTTTCAACCCTCACAACAATTAAATGTAAAAAGAGAGGAACTCTTCAATGCATTGATGAAGAAATGAGAGTTTGTCTCTCAAACATAAGACCAAACATTGAAGAAATCGCAACGTCTCATCAAGCTCATGTTTCTCATTAACACAGGAATGAATAAACTTCATAGAGGTATGTTAAGTTTGCTTTTGTTAAATGTGTTATTTTTTATATATTTAACAGTTAACTTAATAACATATTAATCCTATTTTGTATACAGTTTTGGTTTGGCTTGGTTGGGTTTTACGGCATGTCAACCCCTTGGTTTTTTATGCCGAATACTTCTATTGGTAATTAGGTATTCAAAAATGTATAGGGGTTTATTTGCTGTAATCAAGTTTGGTTTGGTTTGAATTTGTTTTACGGCATATCAACCTCAGTGGGTCATTTAATGCCGATAAAGTTTTGAAATAAATCAATTCTTAATGGATAATACAATTTTTTTATAAATATTTTTCTATTTAACCCATAGATGGGAGCCTAACAGGTAGATAGAGTATAACATCATTCACAGCACATGTGGACCCTCAGTCACCACCTTCTAGCACCCATATGATAAAAAGGGGTTGGGGCTTGCCATAAGGGCAATAGGGTTAGGAAAATCATATAGGTGCTAGGGATTGACATGACCAGCCGATTGATCGGAGGGGCCTCTCCGACTGCCTGTCTAGCCTAAATAAGGTTCTAAGTGGAGTGTTGCATGTCATGGACTGCTCTTCCACCAAGACTCTGTCCTTAAGCATCACGGATCGCCACCCACAGCAAACAGGTGGCTCCATTGGGGGAGTCTTACCCCTCTGCAGTCGGTGCATTCTAATGCCGCAACCGAGAGGGCGGTGTATACAGTGCGCTATCAAGTATCTGTAGTACTGTAAGTGCGCCCAGACTGTATAAAGTTTGATAACCACTGCTCTAGTGCTTTGCTATATGCGTTGATTGATATGATGCCGTGTAATTGGGGGGCACCATTTTTTTCCGTTGTTTAAATATTACTGTTCTCTAATGTTCTTATCGGGAGAGGGAAAATTGACAGCAAGGCAGAAAAGAAAGATAAATAGATAGATATGAACTGAGAGACAGAGTCAGCTAGCTAGCTAGATACACTGATTGTGGTAGATAGATAGATATGAACAGAGTGACTGGTAGAAATTATGGGTTGCATGGCGAGAGGAAAGGATAAAAGTGAACTGATAGATAGATAGATAGATAGAAGCAGACAGAGCCATACATAGTCAGCTTGAATAGATACATACAGATATAGAACAATGAGGATATGAACAGACAAGGATTAAAACTGATACTACATCTTCCTACTTTGAGGCAGATCAACAAACAAGGATTAAGATGGATACTACATCTTTCTACTTTGAGGACTGATCAACAGACAAGGATTAAAACTGATACTACATCTTTTTACTTTGCGGACTGATCAACAGATAAGGATTAAAACTGATACTATATCTTTCTACTTTGAGGGCAGATCAACAGACAAGGATTTAAACTGTTACTACATCTTTCTACTTTGAGGACTGATCAACAGACAAGGATTAAAACTGATACTACATCTTTCTACTTTGCGGACTGATCAACAGACAAGGATTAAAACTGATACTACGTCTTTCTACTTTGCGGACTGATCAACAGACAAGGATTAAAACTGATACTACATCTTTCTACTTTGAGGACTGATCAACAGACAAGGATTAAAACTGATACTACATCTTTCTACTTTGAGGACAGATCAACAGACAAGGATTCAAACTGATACTACATCTTTCTACTTTGCGGACTGATCAACAGACAAGGATTAAAACTGATACTACATCTTTCTACTTTGAGGACTGATCAACAGACAAGGATTCAAACTGATACTACATCTTTCTACTTTGAGGACTGATCAACAGACAAGGATTAAAACTGATACTACATCTTTCTACTTTGCGGACTGATCAACAGACAAGGATTAAAACTGATACTACATCTTTCTACTTTGCGGACTGATCAACAGACAAGGATTAAAACTGATACTACATCTTTCTACTTTGAGGACTGATCAACAGACAAGGATTAAAACTGATACTACATCTTTCTACTTTGCGGACTGATCAACAGACAAGGATTAAAACTGATACTACATCTTTCTACTTTGAGGACAGATCAACAGACAAGGATTAAAACTGATACTACATCTTTCTACTTTGCGGACTGATCAACAGACAAGGATTAAAACTGATACTACATCTTTCTACTTTGAGGACTGATCAACAGACAAGGATTAAAACTGATACTACATCTTTCTACTTTGAGGACAGATCAACAGACAAGGATTAAACTGATACTACATCTTTCTACTTTGAGGACAGATCAACAGACAAGGATTAAACTGATACTACATCTTTCTACTTTGCGGACTGATCAACAGACAATGATTAAAACTGATACTACGTCTTTCTACTTTGCGGACTGATCAACAGACAAGGATTAAAACTGATACTACATCTTTCTACTTTACACTGACTTTCTACTTTGAGGACTGATCAACAGACAAGGATTAAAACTGATACTACATCTTTCTACTTTGAGGACTGATCAACAGACAAGGATTAAAACTGATACTACATCTTTCTACTTTGAGGACTGATTAACAGACAAGGATTAAAACTGATACTACATCTTTCTACTTTGAGGATAGAACAACAGACAAGGATTCAAACTGATACTACATCTTTCTACTTCACGACAGGATCAAACTTTATGCCACAAAGAATCTCCATAGTAAAACTGCATTCAAATGAAATGGCTGTAGCGATTGTCTGCCCCTGTTTGGATTGATGTGGGGCCCAGAAGAGTTATCTTCCTTTGCTGTAGGTTTCCGCCAATAGGAGGCCAGATTATTTAGGCTGCAGTCCGGGAATACTGAGTTCTCTTTCCTCTGGGACTAGCAAACACTTCACATGGTGTAGACGCTTGTGTCTCTTACCTTTAGCTATCAGTAAGTGACATTCCTTTGGACATAAGTCCTACTTCCTTTATAATGAGTATATGTGTTCTTGTCCTGAATGTGTTGGTATGTGCTCACGTATTAAAGTCTGTTTGTTATTATATATATAACTTTAACTCAGTGTAATTCATGTATATCTATATTGGAAGGTTACTTTTTATTTTTATTTTCTTTCGTTTTCTTTTTTTATATTCTCTTTGCCTTTTCTTTCCTTTTATTTTGTTTTCCTTTTCTTTTCTTTTTTTTTCCTTTTTCTTTTTTCTCTCTTTTCTTTTCTCTTTTCTTTTTCTTTTCTTTCTTTTTCTTTTCTTTTTCTTTTCTTTCTTTTTTCTTTTTTCTTTTTTTCTCTCTTTTCTTTTCTCTTTTCTTTTCTTTTCTTTCATTTTCTTTCCTTTCCTTTTCTTTTCTTTCATTTTCTTTCCTTTCATTTTCTTTCCTTTCATTTTCTTTTCTTTTCTTTTTCTTTTCTTTTCTTTCATTTTCTTTCCTTCCCTTTTTCTTTTCTTTTCTTTTCTTTTCTTTCCTTTCTTTTTCTTTTCTTTTTCTTTCATTTTCTTTTCTTTTTCTTTTCTTTCTTTTTCTTTCCTTTCCTTTTCTTTTCTTTTTCTTTTCTTTTCTTTTTCTTTCCTTTTCTTTCCTTTTTTTTCTTTTTCTTTCATTTCTTTTTCTTTCATTTTCTTTTTCTTTCTTTTCTTTTTTCTTTTTTTATTCCTTTTCTTTTCCTTTTCTTTTCTTTTTCTTTTCTTTCATTTTCTTTCCTTTCATTTTCTTTCCTTTCCTTTTCTTTTTCTTTCCTTTCCTTTTCTTTTTCTTTCCTTTCCTTTTCTTTTTCTTTCCTTTCTTTTTCTTTCCTTTCTTTTTCTTTCCTTTCCTTTTCTTTTCTTTTTCTTTCCTTTTTCTTTTCTTTTTCTTTCCTTTTCTTTTCTTTTTTCTTTTTCTTTTCTTTTTTCTTTTTCTTTTCTTTCATTTTCTTTTTCTTTTCTTTCATTTTCTTTCCTTTTCTTTTCCTTTCTTTTTCTTTTCTTTCCTTTCCTTTCCTTTTTCTTTTCTTTTCTTTCCTTTTTCTTTTTTTCTCTCTTTTCTTTTTCTCTTTCTTTTTCTTTTCTTTTCTTTCAGTTTCTTTTCTTTTTTTCTTTCCTCTTTTTTTTTCCTTTTGCATTTTCTTTTCTCTTTTTTCCTTTTGCGTTTTCTTTTCTCTTTTTCTCTTTTCTTTTCTTTCTGTTTTTCTCTTTTCTTTTCTTCATTAATTTTTTTTTTCTTTTATTATCTCTCTTTCTCTTTTTTCTATCCCTTTCTTTTCTTTTCATTTTTTTTCTTTCATTTCATTTTCTTTTTCTTTTTTTTTTCTTTCCTTTTTTTCACCTGTCATTTTTCTTTCTCATTCTTTTTCTTTTTGAGGCAGTAACACAAGAAAAAAAAATTACATATACTTCAAAACCATACAGTTCATTAAAAAAAAGAAGTTTTTGTACACTCTAATTGTCCAATGTTTGTAGGTATGATTATTAAAAGAACTTTAGATCTTACATGGCCGCACGAATCATAACATCTAGTTTCCTAAATCAAATGTTTTTGAGGGCAAGATTTTAGAATATGAAAAACAATAGAAGAAATATGTTTGAATATCTATACTTAACTGAAAATATATTTTTGAAATATAGTCAATTAGATTTCTATGGATAGAAGTACTACACTCTGATCCTTTGCAGAAAAGAAACAAACAACATAGAAAACTCCACATTGGTCATTGCATTGAAGGAATATAATACAAAGATGTTATCATCATCATCATCATCATCAGCAGCATTTTTTATTATTATTATTATTATTATTATTATTATTTTATTTTTCTGCAAATATCTTAGAGAATTAAAAATCTGTCATTTCAAAACTTTACTTATGCATTCTCATGTTATTACATTCATATGCATTAAGATACAAGACTCCCTCCATATATATATATATATATATATATATATATATATATATATATATAATTATTACATAGATTCCGATAATAAAACATGGATCACAAAAATGCACATGCCGCATTTAATATATATATAATCACTTAATATGTCCACACATTTATGATGAGTAATTGGATTATTATGTACGCACACACGCACACACACACACACACACACACACACATACACAATAAATATATATATATATATATATTATATATGGGTTGGTATGCAAGTGTGTTCAGGAAAATAGGCTTAATACATATATATGAATATAAATAAAGTTATATTAATATATTTCTGGATGTACATATGGGAATTTCATTATTCATACCAATAATCAAACTTAATAAATGAATGGATATTAATATATACATATAAATGTATTTATATGTATAGTAGTTGCTTGCAGACATACCCACAAATTAATATCAGAATATATCTATAGATATATTAGCACATATATATATATATATATATATATATATATATATATACACACACATACATATACATACTCATAATATACACTTTATTTATATATCTATACAATATTCTTACATGCATGCATATATATGTACACACACTCACACACATATATATATTTAATGCACCGACACATACTCACATATAGACGCATACATATAGATATTATATTCTATTTCCTTACACACTCAAACACACATATATATATGTGTATGTGTGTGAGTTTATACATGTATGTGTGTGTATGTATTTGTAGGTAAGATTGCATCAACACAATACTGACTCCATTGTATACATGCATACAAACATGTAGACTAAATATAACACATACATTTATGTATGTGTACATATAAATACGCATAGATCTACTTATCTATGTACACATACATATATCTATGTAAATATATATATATATATGTGTGTTTGTCTGCATATGCATGTATATACACACATATATATATATGTATATACACACACACACACACACATATATATATTATACAGATACACATATATTCCTATATGTATATATACAAATACATATATGAAATGTAACACATTATATATATATATATATATATATATGTATATATATTGATTTATTCAGAAATATATATAAATTTTTGAATATGCACATACATATATACAGGTACATATACAACAAATTTATTAATATATACACACACACACACATATATATATATATATAATATATATATTGATTTATTTTTCAATATATATAAATTTTTGGATATGCAAATAGATATGTCCATATAATATTTATAAGTGTATTTATGTATATATATGTGTGTGTGTGGTGTGTGTGTGTTCGTGTGTGTGTTCATGTGTTAGAGGAAAGCTGTCTGTGAATTCACTCACATTCTCTGGCTTTGCAATATATAAAGTGATGGCTATTCTATTTTTAATATGGTAATACCTTGATAAGTTTGTCTGGTCCAAAACCGCCACATTGTCCCTTGCTCGCTGTTATATTTTCTCTTAAGTGCATTGTACAAATCTATTGTCCAATATCAAGATTAAACATCACCTAACAATCAAATTACCTAAAAAGGGGGACATATGCTCTGTGGAGGGTGACTAGGTAGGGGGGCTATGAAGTAGGGGTATTTCATAAGTGAGTGGAATATTAAGAGAATGATTTGGGAATAGAGAGAGAGAGAGAGGAGAGAGAGAGAGAGAGAGAGAGAGGAGAGAGAGGGAGAGAGAAATAGGAAGAGAGGGGAAAAATAAAATAAAAATAGAAGCAAATAAATGAATGACATTTTATTTGGAGTGAAAAATCAGTGAGTGAAAGTTTGGGAGAGAGAGAAGGAGAGTGATTTTGGAGGAAATTTGGAAGAGAGAGAGAGAGAGAGAGAGGAGAGAGAGAGAGAGAGAGAGAGAGAGAGAGAAGTAAAGAGGGGAAAGAGAAATGGAAGGAAAGAAAAAGAAAGCAAGGGAAATGAATGAGAGGAAAGAAGAAAAAGAAAGACAGAAAGGAAAGAGAAAAAGAAAAGATAAAGGAAAGAAAAAGAAATTACACGAATAGAAAGAAAGAAATCAAAGAAAGAAATAAAGAATAAGAAACAGAAGAAATGAGAAATAGAAAGAAAAAAGAAAAGAGAAAAAAGAAAATGAAGGAAAAAATAAGAAGAAAGAGAGAACAAGAGAAAGAAAGAAAGAAGAAAGAAAGAAAGAAATGAGTGAAAAAGAAAGAGAAAGTAAAAAATGAAAGAAGGAAAGAAAGAAAAAGAAAGAAGGAAAAACACTCAAAGAAAAAAAAAACAGAAATAAGAAAAAGAAAGAAGGAAAGGTGAGAAAAGAAAGATAAAGTAAAGAAAGAGAAATTAGGGGGAAAGAAAGAAAGAAATGGAAGAAGAAAAACAGAAGAAGAAAGAAGAAATAGAAAGAAAGAAAGAAAGAGAAAAAAAAAGAAATGAAGGAAAAATAAAAAGAAAGAAAGAACAAGAGAAAGAAAGAAATGAGTGAAAAAGAAAGAGAAGTAAAAAAAGAAAGAAAGAAAGAAAGAAATAAAGAAAAAGAAAGAATAAAAAACATGCAAAGAAAGAAAAAAAGCAGAAATAAGAAAAAGAATGAAGGAAAGGTGAGAATAGAGAGAAAAAGGAAAGAAAGATAAAAAGAAAAAAGTAAAAAAGAAAGAAGAGAAAGAGAAAGTAAGGAAAAAAACAAAGAAAAGAAAAAGAAATCAAAGAAAGAAAAAGAAAGGAAAAAAGAATTAAAGAAGAAGAAAGGAAATAAAGAAAGGAAAAAAAAGAAGTGAGAGATGAATGAAAGAATTTTAATGAAGAAAATGAAGAAATTTCAATGACTTAAACACACAAAGTTGTTGTCGGGTGGCCTAAAGTCGGTATCAGCCAGACAGCAAGGGAGTCTATCCACTTTTCACTAGTGCTAGATCAAGGAGATTGTTTTTGCGTCTGAGGTGGAGCGCCATACCTACATCAGCTCCTTATTTTACCACACAGATCCCTGTGCTACTCATATGCTGAGGGCCAGTATCGAACCAGGAACCTTGTGATTCCTAGTTAAGTACTCTACTCACTGAGCTAAACTGGCCCTTCACACATAGGAAGTGATTATTTTCTTGGTTATACAATGCTTTTGTGTGTTGAAGAAGAAAGGGTGTGTCAAAGAAAAGAAAAGGGAAGACAAAGAAATTGGAAGAGAGAAAGAGAGAATGTGAATTTGGTTTGGTTTGTTTTGTTTTATGGCATATCAACCTCACTGGGTCATTTAATGCCGGAAAAGTTTTGAACGATTCATAGCGATAGTTTGGTAGAAAATTATTTAAACTTAATTTTTTTTTCTAAACAAATTTTCTATTTAACCCATGGATGGAACCCTAACAGGTACTACCACTCCGAGTCAGACCTGGGAGCAATGGTGATGAAGGGGTACTCCACATTTCCCAGACCTCCAGAACTGGAACATCACTATCAGATAGAGTTTAATGTCATATATGAAGATCCTCAGCCACCACCCTCTAGCACATATATGATAAAAGGGGTTGGGGGTTGCCATAAAGGCAATAGGGTTGGGACAATCATATATGTGCTAGGGCTTGATATGACCAGCCGATTGATCAGAGCGAGCCTCTCCAAACGCCTCTCTAGACTAAGTAAGGACTAAAGTGGACTGTGGCATGTCATAGACTGCTTGGCCACCAGGATTCCATCCTTAATCATCACGGGTTGCCATCCACAGCAAACAGGTGGCCTGTTTGGGGGTGGGGGGAGTCTTACCTCTTTGCAGAGGGGCAGTCAGTGTATTCTAAAGCCCCACCGACAGGGCTAATGTGAATTTGAGATAGAGGATTAGGAATAGAAAGAGAAAGTAAAATAGTTGAAAAAGAAGTAAGAAAGAAAAAGAGAAAGAGGCTAAGTGAACAAAGGGAGTGGGGGGAATGAGAATAAAAGAGAGATAGTAAAAGGAAGAAAAAATAAATCATAGAAGTGGGAAAAAAAGAGAGAGAATTTAAGAAATAAGAAGAAAGAGAAAGACAGAGAGAGAGAGAGGGGGTGTTAAACAGGACAAAAGAAAGAGAAAAATAGTGGGAATGAAGGAGACAGACAAAGATTGAAGAGATGGGGGGAGGGCTTGAAAATATGCGAAGTTTGTGAAGTCAAAGAAAGAAAGAAAAAGGTAAAGAGAAGAAGGAAAGGGGGGAGAAAACGAGAATGAAAGATTGATAGTAAGAGGAAGAGAAAATAAATTATGAAAAGTGGAAAAATAGAGAGAAAGAAAGTTAGAGAAATAAAGAGAGAGAGACAGAGAGAGAGAGAGAGAGAGAAAGGAAGAAAAAATGAATGATAGAAGTGTGGAAAAAAGAAAGAGAGAGATAGTTTGAGAAAGAGAGAAAGAGAGAGAGAGAGAGATGAGAGAGAGAGAGAGAGAGATAGAGAGATGAGAGCTTTAGACAGAACAAGAAAATCAGAAGAAAGATTGGAAATGAAAGAAAGACAAAAATCAAAGAGACGAAGGTGGGTGGGGGTGGCTTGAAAAAAGTAAAGGTTGGGAAGCCAAAGAGAGAAAGAGACTGGAGAACAAGGAGAGTGGGAAAGGAGAGAAGGATGAATAATAAAAGGTAGAGAAAATAAATGATAAGAGAGAGAGAGAGAGAGAGAGAGAGAGAGAGAAGAGAGAGAGAGAGAGTTAAGAAATAAGAAGAGGAAGAGAAAGAAAGTGAGTGTATGTGACAGAGAGGGAGAGAGAGAGAGTTTAATAAATAAGAATAAGGAGAGAAAGAGATTGTAAGTGAGAGAAAGAGACAGAGAGAGAGAGAAAAAGAGAGAAAGAGTTTAAGAAAGAGAGAGAAAGAAAGTGAGTGTGTACGAGAGAGAGGGAGGGGGGAGAGAGTTGAGAGAGAGAGAGAGAGTTTAATAAATAAGAAGAGGAAGAGAAAGAAAGTGAGTGTGAGCGAGAGGGAGAGAGAGATAGACAGACAGACAGATAGAGACAGAGAGAAAAAGAAAGAGTTTAAGAAATAAGAAGAGGGAGAGAAAGAAAGTGTGAGTGAGAGGGAGATAGAGACAGACAGACAGACAAATAGAGACAGAGAAAGAAAGAGAGAAAGAGTTTAAGAAATAAGAAGAGAGAGTGAAAGAAAGTGAGTGTGAGTGAGAGGGAGATAGAGATAGACAGACAGACAGAGAGAGAGTTTGAGAAATAAGAAGAGGGAAAGAAAGAGAGAGAGAGAGAATTTAAGAAATAAGAAGAGGGAGAGAAAGAAAGTGAGTGTGTGTGAGAGAGAGAGAGAAAGATTGATAAAGAAAGAGAGATAGATATATATATATAGAGAGAGAGAGAAAGAGAGAGAGATAGGCTTCAATAGAAATAAGAGAATCAGAAAGAAAGACTAGGAACGAAAGAGAAAAACAAAGATTAAAGAGATGGGGGAGGGGTGGCAATATGCATGTATGTGTGTGGTGGTGGTGGGGGGCTTGAAAATAGATAAAGGTTGGGAAGTCAAATAGAATTGAAAAGGAAGATAAGAGAAAGATCATTTTATAATAACAAATACGTGAACATCTAATGGAAAACAGAAGAATGATGTACATGCAGTTTATTCAATTATTTAGAAAGAATCTTCAGCACCACAAAGACAAAAGAAACAACAAGTAAAAATGCACATAAAATCGACGCACGCATTTGCGAAATAAATAGTTTTCCATTTGATGCAGCAAAGACCGGCAATGAAGAAATAAGTTTCTCCTCTAGCATCTCCTCCTCATAATGCGATTTGAAACGGTGCCACAATTTACTCAGAGTATATATATATATACATATAATTATATATAGTTATCTTTGTTTGTTTATGCATGAACATTAAGTTGGGGATCTGTATTGCTATTTTTATTATGCTAAATCGATCCCCCATGCTGTTTCTTAGAAATTACTAAAGAAACTACTGACTTAATGATTGTTAACGGAGTGATTGTATTTTTGTCTAAATTTCTAAGATAAGGAAGAACCGTTATTATACAATGATGCACTCTGATTTGAAACAGTGCCACAATTTAGTCAGAGTATATATATATATATATATATATATATATTGGGAGAATATGTGCTTAATTGAAGTCATACCTAATTTGAAAATTAACTAGTCGATAATTAATTAATTAGGCAAGCATATCTGTTCAAATGTAAGGCATAAACAAATCGAGAAAAAGTCAATCTCTGTATGTACAAATCGAGAAAAATTCAATCTCATATATATATATATATATATATATATATATATATATCAATTTCGGATGAGTTAAATCATACAATTTCAACAAAAAAATAATGGCTAAACAACGCCAAATCCTTTAACTTCATTTATTTTTTTTCTCTCATATACAGTATTTTATTTTTCTCCAGATAGTCTCTATTCCCTATACCTTGAAAAAGGGTGAAGGTCCACCCGAAATATTGGAATTGATCGAACCAGGGACAGAATAACAGTGGAATATTAAAATTCTGTTTTTGTTCTTTTTTCAATGCTTCAAAATACAAAAAAAAACAACGTTCACAAATGTAGGCAATCCAAATAATTGGTAAGTAAGGGATGATCATATTTGGGATCATCGAAGTCTCATTGTACAACCATATTGTATGCCTTTGTCAGTGCAAACATATATACTCATACAAGGATTTTTATAAATCCCTAAAAAGAGCTCAATGATAATGATCAGTATGATAATCAATAATTTAGGGCCGGGTTAGCTCAGTCAGTAGAGCGTTCGTCAAGAAATCACAAGGTTCCTAGTTCGATACCGGCCCTCCCCAACTCAGCGTACGAGCAGCACAGGGATCTATGCAGTAAAGTAAGGACCTGATGGTAGGTGTAGCGCTCCACCTCAGACACAAAAACAATCTCCTTGGTCTAGCGCTAGTGAAAAGGGGATAGGCTCCCTCGCTGATTGGCTGATATCGACTTTAGGCCATCCCGACCACTTTACTTACTTTACTTATATATGTGTGTGTGTGGGTGTGTGTGTGTGGGTGTGTGTGTGTAAGTAAAAGTAAAGTTGTCAGGGCGGCCTAATGTTGGTATCAGCCAGACAGCGAGGGTGTCTATCCACTTTTCACTCGTGCGAAACCAAGAAGATTATTTTAGCATCTGAGGTGGAGCATCACACCTACCATTAGCTCCTCACTTTACCACACAGAATCATGTGCTACTCATACGCTGAGTTGGCGAGAGCCAGTATTGAACCAAGAACCTTGTGATTCCTAGCTGTATACTCTACCAACTGAGCTAAACCGGCCCTTATATATATATATATATATATATATATATATATATATATATATATATATATATATATATATATATATATATATATATATATATATATATATATATATATATATATATATATATATATATATATATATATATATATATATATATATATATATATATATATATCAGGTAATCCAACAGACTGGTAAGTAAGGGATGATTCTATTTGGGATCATCAAAATCTCACTGTATAACCATACTGTATGCTCTTGTCAGTGCAAACATATATACTCATACAAGGATTTTTATAAATCCCTAAAGAGAGCTCAATGTATAATAATCAATAATTTAAATTATATACAGAGCAATATTTAACATTCAAAGAAAGAAAAACTTAACAAATTCTATATTTCCTTTTTTTTTTTTTTTTTTTTTTGAGATTCCTGTATTTTTAAAACCCATCTGATGAGGCTGGGCTCATCATTTTTGGAATTTTTGGTTGAAATAGAGATATAAACGGGATGACGGTTTGTTAAGTTTTTCTTTCTTTAAAAGTTATATATATAGTTATCTTTTGTTTGTTTATACATGAACATTAAGTTGGGGATCAGTATTGGTATTTTTATTATGCTAAACTAATCCCCCATTTGGTTTCTTAGAAAAGATTAAAGAAACTACTGATTTAATGATTTTTAGATGAATGATTGTATTTTTGTCTAAATTTCTAAGATAAGGAAGAATCGTTATCATACAATGATGTACTCAAACTGGAATTCTCATCTTGGTTGTTATATTTATAATGTGTTGGCCATTTCTGAGATAAGGAATTATTATCATGACACATTAGATTATTCAGACTTGTGCCCTCATCTTGGTTGTCATAGTCACAATGTTTTGGTCCTTTCATCATTATTATGTACTTGGACTACAGTTTTCATCTTGTTTGTTAATAACATTCTGGCCATTTCTGTGATGAAGAATTATCATTACTAGCAAATATATGCACACTCTGGGTGCAAGTATTTAAGTTTTAATGTATTGTATTAAATTAGAAAGGCTAATGAAACTAAATAAGAACGCAGATAAAATGAATTGAAACAGAGAGGGGGTTATAACCCAGAAATGGAAAAACTGAAACTTACTCTTCCATCACTCCCGTCTTTTATTGCTACATTTTCCTAACTTAGCTATTTAGTTAAATTAAGAAGTAAAGAATAAAATTACAGTTATTTCTTCTTGTTAATGGATTTCTTTTAAGATATATTGAAGAGATTTTTGCTCATATTCATTAAAATAAAACCAAACAATTAGAAACCAATGCTACTAAGTATATATTTATTAAAATCAAATTTTCAATATCAATATGCAAATTAACCTTCCTGTTCACACTGTAAACTGCTATTTTGATGTATATATAAATACAATTGCATGTTATTTATAATGTAAAATAATTTTTATTGATAATTGAGGTTTAAATAAAAATAAAATGATGGACAATGTGACATAAATAACTAAGGGAATTGTGACTTGAGTAGTGATATAGTTTTGGTTACAGACAGACAAACACACAATCTCCATTATATTATTATTATTATACAGTATATAATATACACTGGTTTACTTGGACTAGTGTCTCCATCTTGTTTGATATAGTAATAATGTTCTGGCCATTTCTAAGAATAAATATTATTTTGCCCATTAGTTTATTTAGACTAGCACCCTCATTTTAGTTGTTATATTCACAATCCTTTAGTCATTTCTGAGAAGAGGAATTATCATTAACTAGCAGGACCTGTGGATATATCACAGTATGATGATTTAATTATTACAACATTTGATATGTTTACTGAAGAGGTATTTGCAAAATAGTTCAATATGTAAAGAGTATAATAATCTTGATTTAACTCTCTCTCACACTCTTTCTTAAAAGGGGGGTTGCAAAATATTTACATCAATTTGCAGATAACAATCTTGGGGAACAGTTTAAAATATCTACATTAATTTGCTGACAAAAAAGTGATAAAAACACAACTTGGAAGGTAATCATGAACTTTGGTTTAGTAAATTCATACCATAAATTTATGCTTGTGCATTATCTAAAATGAACTTAATTGTTATTAAGAACACATTTTATGATATTTTTGTGGTAAAGTTGTATTGATTCGAACAAGTTTATATTTTTTTGTTTATATCGTACGATAATTCAAAATGTGTTCTTAATAACAATTAAGTTCATTTCAGATAATGCGCAAGCATAATTTTATGGTAGGAATTTCCTAAACAAAAGCACATTTTGAATTATCGTATGATATAAATTAAAAAAATATAAACTTGTTTGAATCAATACAACTGCATGCTTTAACATAAAAATATCATAAAATGTGTTCTTAATAACAATTAAGTTCAGTTCAGATAATGCGCAAGAATAATTGTATGTTAGTGCAGGAGCAGATAATCACTACATTAGGAATTTACTAAATTAAAACAATGCCCAAGCATTATCTGAAATGAACTTAAATGAACTTAATTTGAATTATCGTACAGTATAAACAAAAAAGTATAAACTTGTTCGAATCAATACAACTGCATACTTTAACACAAAAATATTATAAAATGTGTTCTTAATAACAATTAAGTTCATTTCAGATAAGCATAATTTTTTTGGTATGAATTTACTAAACCAAAGTTCATGGTTACCATTTGGAAAATATCTAAGTTGGTCTGGAAATGCACAACGCTAGCTAGCTAAAATATAGCGTAAATTAAAGCAGTAGGCGGAGATGACATAAGATCTAAATTACCAAAATATATTCTACAATTCCCAATTGAAATATTACAAATAAAACAAACATGTAACTTCTTTTTTTTTTTTAATTCATTTCAATTTTACATTGGGCATTTAAGTGATGCAAGCCCATTTGGAATGTTTCATTTCTAAAATTAGGTGAAATCAAATTAGACAAATAAAAAATCTACCATTAAGTGACACCAGATAATACAGATTTACATTTATGCATTGCTTCTTCAACAATTTGGACGGTCTCATTTTTAACCAGAGGGAGTTACAAGATGATAATGGATGGAAGATTTAGAAACACCAGTATTAATATATAGATACTCCCTGATGTACTTGGACTACTACCCTTATCTTGGTTGTTATAGTCCCAATATTTTATCCATTTCTCCACCCTGTCAGCTGGGGCGTTAGAATGCACCGACTGCACCTCTACAGAGGGGTAAGACTCCTCCAATGGGTCCATCCTTTCGCCATGAGTGGCGATCCATGATGCTTAAGGATAGAACCCAGGCGGTTGAGCAGTCCATGACTTGCAATACTCCACTTTGGCCCTTTCTTAGGCTAGACGGGCGGTCGGAGAGGCCTGCTCCGATCCATCAGCTGGTCACTTCAAGCCCTAGCACCTATATGATTACCCCAATCCTATTGCCCTTATGGCAAGCCCCAACCCTTTTTATCATATGGGTGCTAGAAGGTGGTGGCTGAGGGTCTACATGTTCTGGGAATTACGTTAAACTCTATCTGATGCTGAGGTTCCAGTTTTGGAGGTTTGGGGAATGTGGAGTACCTGTTCATCACCATTGCTTCCTGGTCCACTCTGACCCGGAGTGGTAGTACCTGTTAGGGTCCCATCTATGGGTTAAATAGAAAAACATGAGTTTATAAATAATTTGATTATCCATTAAGAATGAATTTATTTCAAAACTTTGTCAGCATTAAATGACCCACTGAGGTTGATATGCCATAAAACAAAACAAACCAAACAAAACTTATCTATTTCTGTAATAGGGAATTATCATACATCGATATTCCTAGACTAGTCCTCATCAGTTTTTTGGCTATTTCTGAGATGAGGAAGTATTATTATTATACAACGATATGCTCCAACTACAATCCTCATCTTTGTTGTTATAGTCATAATATTTTAATCATTTCTGAGAAAAGGAATTATCATTATTATACACTGTGATATACTCAGACTCATTCCATCCTTTTGGTTGTTATAGTAACAATCATATTTTGAGGCAATAGAATATATTGAAAAACAAGAGGTCAGCAGTATTTACAAAACCAAACCTTTATCAGTTAACAGAGACCGTCACATAGAAGAAGACAAAATCAACAACACCTCGAAAGAGACTCATCTCACTTTAATGGAGGAATTATTATTGGTTGGTTTAAAAGATAGAGAAGTAAACAAATACCAAAAGAGAGACTCAGTCTATATTGTATATTCAAAATTATTACCCTTTGTTGTTCTTTAAAAAAATATTTATATCTGTTAAAATATTTTAAACCAGAAAAACTATGAAATAGCAGAGGTGGTCACTTCTTCTTCTTCTTCTTCTTCTTCTTCTTCTTCTTCTTCTTCTCACATAACCTTGTTATTGTTCTTGTTCTTCTTGTTTTTGTTCTTGTTCTTACATAATCTTGTTCTTTTCTCACCTAACTTTGTTCTTGTTCTTGTTCTTTTTGTTCTTCTTCTTCTCACATAATCTTGTTTTTGTTCTTGTTCTTGATCTTGTTGTTGTTCTTCTTCTTCTTTTTCTCATCTAACCTTGTTCTTGTTCTTCTTGTTCTTCTTACATGACCTTGTTCTTGTTGTTGTTCTTCTTCTTCTTGTTCTTCTCACATAACCTTCTTCTTGTTCTTCTTCTTCTCACATAACCTTCTTGTTCTTCTTCTTCTCACATAACCTTCTTCTTGTTCTTCTTCTTCTCACATAACCTTCTTCTTGTTCTTCTTCTTACCTAACCTTGTTGTTGTTGTTCTTCTTCTTCTTTTTGTTGTTGTTCTTCTTCTTCTTCTCACATAATCTTGTTCTTGTTCTCGTTCTTGTTCTTCTTTTCACATAATCTTGTTCTTGTTCACGTTCTTGTTCTTTTTCTTGCTCTTGTTCTTCTCATCATCATTGTCGTAGTAGTAGTAGGAGTAGTAGTAGTTGTACTCACTGATTTACATGAGTGTCCTCATCTTCGTTGCTATAATAATAATGTTCTTGTCATTTCTGAGATGAGGAAGAATCAGTTTTAGACATTAGTCTATTCAGACTAGTGTCCTTCTCTTGGTTTTGATAGTCACAATATGTTGACCATTTTTTTATAGCATTCTGGCTCATTTAATGTTCAATCAAGTCATTTTGATATCATGTTGGTCATAGTAGCTGCTGTTGCTGAAAAGGTCAACCATCTAAGTATGGAACTGGCTCATCACTGCTTAGCTTTGGTGATCTAACAGAAACTGATACTTTCAACATGACTTAGTTGTAAGCTGGCTATATCTGAGATGAGGAATTATCATTATTATACAGATGTACTTAGACTTGTGCCCTCCTCTTGGTTTTTATAATAGTTGCAATATCTTAGCCATTGTATCCATTTCTAAGATAAGGTATTTTCATTATTATACACTGATTACTCAGACACATGCCCTCGTCTGGATTCTTATGATAGTCACAATGTTTTAGCCATTTCTTAAATAAGGAAGAATTATTATACACTTATGTACTCATATTATTTCTTATGATAGTCACAATATTTTAGCCATTTCTGAGATAAGGAAGAATCATTATACACTGATGTACTCATATTATTTCTTATGATAGTCACAATGTTTTAGCCATTTCTTAAATAAGGAAGAATTATTATACACTGATATACTCATATTATTTCTTATGATAGTCACAATGTTTTAGCCATTTCTGAGATAAGGAAGAATTATTATACACTGATGTACTCATCTTGTTTCTTATGATAGTCACAATGTTTTAGCCATTTCTGAGATAGGAAGAATTATTATACACTGATGTACTCATCTTGTTTCTTATGATAGTCACAATGTTTTAGCCATTTCTGAGATAGGGAAGAATTATTATACACTGATGTACTCATCTTGTTTCTTATGATAGTCACAATGTTTTAGCCATTTCTGAGATGTGGAATTATCATTATAAACTGATGTACTCAGACTTGTGCCCTCATTTTTGTTCTTATTATAGTTACAACGTTTTAGCCATAGTATTCTCTGATCTTCAGGTGTTTGTCATAGTGACTTTATGGGAATTTCAAATTAAACCTGATCAAGAGCAAATGCAGAAAATGCTAAATCACAGAAGTAGAGTGTTCTCATTCCATTGCCCATATAGACGATATCTTGTTTCATTCAATTCTTCTGAGTTGATTCATCTTTGAGATGTTTCTTGTTTGTCTAAAAGAGGATATGACTTTTATACACTACCCAATCTTGGGATTGAACTCATGAACACATTAATAAACACTTTTATCCATGAGGCAATGGAAATTCATTCATTCTCTAAGTTAGAGTATCTTAATGATTGATTTATTGATTTTAACAGTATCAACCCATGTAGGTTTATCTAATGCCTAGAGGTCAGGGAATTGTGTTTATTGTACATTCATATTCAGAATTTTATGCAAGTGAAATGAGGAAATCAATCTGACAGTTTATGGAAAAATTTATACAAATAGATGTTAAATTGGATAGAAGTTTATTATTTGTCGTACTGTAGATGTTCAACCATTTCAGTTTACAAAGAAACCATCTTCAGGACAATATGAAACATGAAAAGGAAAAAGTTGTTTGTTATTAAAAAGATGATGGATGTTTTGAATAAGTTGAGTTTAGAAAATATGTAGAAAAGGTTCATAATTGAATGTTAATGATGTGATTAGTAAATGCAAAAGCAAAAGTCAAGATGTGAATGGAACATGTAAGGTCGAAAGCCAAGATGTGATTGGCCCATGAAGAGATGTTGAAGAGGTGTCACATATTCCTTATATATAACAATGTTAAAAAAAAAACAAGAGAAGTATTAATTGTTTGAATATTTAATATAGATATACGCTCCCAATTTCAGTTGAGTACTTTATTTAGAAGGGATTTAATTGCAAAATTCACCGTATTCGGCGTTCAGCTAAGGCTCACTTTGTTTACAAAGTTTGAGACCTCTAGGTGAGTTCATTTCTGCTTAGAAATGTAGCGATTAAATAGCCTGCTATACTTGGCAGCTAACTGTGGCCGTATGGGTAAGAGGATTGGCGAGCGTAAGTTCGTTCAGGTCTCGAACCTGGACAGAGGTAACTGCTAAAATGGTATAACTGCACTGATGAGAGGTGATACCTCGAAACACGTGTCTGTAGTTTACTCATATATATATATATATGTGTGTGTGTGTGTGTGTGTGTGTGTGTGTATTTGGGCAGCATTTTTTCATTTATGCATGTTGAATTAAACAAAAGACACATCTCCTGTTTAACAATTTTATTTGTGATTTTTTTCAAGTTTTCTGGCCAACTTTTTAATATTTGGGTGGAATAATTGCTCCATTTCACAATACCTAAAATTACATTCATGCTCCCACTCTAATTACCAAAATATCTTCATATTAAAAAGTTGGCCAGAAAACTTGAAAAAATCACAAATAAAATTGTTAAACAGGAGATGTGTCTTTTGTTTAATTCAACATGCATATTTATATATGTATATTTTTTATGCTTTATTGTTGTTGCTGAGGCCTGGGTTTGTGTTTTGTATCTAATATATCTTGGAAAAGACAATTGTTGTGGTCGCCTAATTTAATGTTGCATTTATGTTTGTAAATACGTTTTTTTAGGGTTCTGGAGGTTTCACCCATGTATTTTTTATAGCAGTCCATACATGGTATCCTGCTTATGCCTGATTTTTATCAGAATTTTATGTAGTGGCCTAAATTACTCCTAATCTGCAATTGTTGAGAACATTTCTAGCAAGTGACTTCATAGGGATATCCAGTAATTAACAAATTAACAACTATTCTAATCAATGGTAACCATCATTATTTTAAAAATTTCTTCAACTGAAATTTCATATCAAAAACTCTATAGCTGTTAGTGGATATCATTAACTAATGCCTTACTAATTTTGTTCTCAATAATTGTTGGTTAGTAATTTAGGCCACCACATTCCTACTTCCAGTCAAAGATTTTCAAATATACAAAGTATGTCATAAAAGTTCCGAGTTAAACACATTCTTCAATGCAAGGGGCATTGTCCATTGCAAGTCCTTGTCACAGGGCCAGACAATCAACCAGCATGTCTACAAAAAGATACTGTCGTGTTTGCTTCGTTCATTGAGTGAGAATTGGTGAGAGATGTGGCAGGAAAACTTGTGGGTGCTTTACCATAACAACACACCTGCCCACACTGCCCTGAGTATCAAAAAGTTTCTGGTTCAGAAGAAGAACACTGTGCTGGAGCAACCTTCCTACTCACACCTGCCCACAATTCCCTGAGTATCCGAGAGTTCCTGGTCCAGAAGAACATCACTGTGCTGGAGCAACCTCCCTACTTGCACGACCTGGCTCCCCAAGCTCAAGTGATCATCAAAGGAAACCATTTTGATGATCCGCACAATATCAAAAAGGTTGTGATGACAGACTTACAGAGAATCCCAGAAGAATTCTTCCAGGAGTGCATGCAAGTGTGGCAGAGAAGGATAGGAAAGTGCATTAAACTCCAGTGGGATTACTTTGAAGGGGATAGCATGGACACGGTACACCATATAGAAATAAGGGTTGGGTTTCTATAATTATTAATGAGCCTGGGTAAAAAAAGTGTAATAATCAGTCATCAGGTCCATTAAAAACAATGAGTCAGTAGGAATCTTTAAGATATATATATATATATATATATATATAGAGAGAGAGAGAGAGAGGAGGCGCGTGGGCTAGTGGTTAGAGTCGTGGAAAATGGACTCGTCGATTCGAGTTCAATTCCTAAACGAAGCTGTTGGCATTTCACATAGCGCTAATACCCTTGGGAAAGGTATGAATCCATATATTCTCCCTCAAACTATGGGTTAAATAGTAGGGCAGACTGGGCTCTTCAGCCTTGGGTAGGTAACCAGTCTAGGAGAGGGATAACTCTGAATTCAAAATTCCCTCCAGCTATGGGTTAAATAGTAGGGCAGACTGGGCCCTTCAGCCTTGGGTAGGTAACCAGTCTAGGAGAGGGATAACTCTGAATTCAAAATTCCTGAGGTCGGTCATTGATTGGGTTTGTGGCAACCCTTGATGCACCAGTTCTTTCCTATCGACTGTGCCAAAAAAGTGTGGATGGTCCAACACAAGCCTTCACCACTATAAACAAATCCCTGTGTGGATGTTCATTGTGTGTATGAACCCTCATACGTCGAAAATCAACGGGAGATTTAAAAAAAAATATATATCTATTTATATGAAGATAGGAGGGTTGGAGTAAATCTGACAGAATGTGGTAAGGATAAAGGAAAAGTGGACTTGTTTTGAGTTGTTCCTTTTTGTCCACTTTTTCTTTATCCTTACCCCATATATATATATATATATATATATTGTGTTTATGAAAATGAAAGGCTTTGAAAGTTTGAGTTTTGTTTAACGGCATATCAACCTCTGTGGGTCATTTAATGCCAAAAAGGTTATTTTGGATTTCAGACTTTAAGGTAGTGGTTCTATGGAGATAATTGGTTATGTTCTGTTATATTTTGTTAAAAAGGTTGCTTTTTTTAATAAAATTTAAAATGTTTTCAGGGTTTGTATTCTTGAAGATGTCTTTCAGGTTTCTAGCTTGATAGTAATTTGCGCGGAAAGTTTTCAAATGCATATTCTACACATTTCAAGTCACTGCAATCGCTGATTGTTGCAATTTAATAATAACTAAAAATCAAAAAGTGCTGTTTTATATTTATGTTGAATAAATACGCCAGACCATTCATTTTGGTGGAATTTTTAGTTTAAAAAATGTGTGACCTATCTGTGAGTATATATAATAGTTTATCACTAATACCCTTGGGACAGGCATGCATCCAATTACTCTCCTTCAAGCTATGGCTAAATAGTAGGGCAGACTGGGCTCTTTAACCATAGCTAGTTAACCAGTCTTGGAGAATGAAAACTCTGAATTCAAACCCGTTGAACTCCACTTAAGAAATTGACCTTGTATCACATCCTGCTCATGCAGAGGTGTTGGTAAATATATATATATACAGTGATGCTGATAGCTTTTTAATTTAGTGCATCTTTGGACACATGTATTTGATTCGAATTAGTCCCTTGGAAATTTGATGGGTCCCAACTAAAGTTTTTTGATGAATTGTAGATTTTTTATCTATAAACAAGTAAAGCCATCTAACCTCTACCTTATACCCTATACAGTGTAATTAATTTCCAAGAAAATATTGAAATGTATTTACAGTTAGCTGGAAATGGTGGGGGAGGGAAAAAATACTGGGGCACATGGATATGATTTTTATGCGTCTTTTTAGATTTTTATGTGTCAGTGATTTGAATTAGTCCCTGGGAAATTTGATGGGTCCCAACTAAAGTTTTTTAATAAATTGTAGAGTTTTTATCTATGAATAACTAAAGCCATCTAACCTCTACCTTATACCCTATACAGTGTAATTCATTTCCAAGAAAATATTGAAATGCATTTACAGTTAGCTGGAAATAGTGAGGGAAGAAAAAAAACACTGGGACACATGGATATGATTTTTATGCGTCTTTTTAGATTTTTATGCGTCAGTGATGCAAGCCGTGTACCTATCAGCATCTCTGTATATATGATAGTTTAATTCGGTGATCTCTAATTGAGGCCAGTGATTCCATTTAGGCCTTCTTCAGAAATTAAGCTTAAGAATTTTCCTGTAGGGCTGGTTTTCAGCTATTTATTCAAAAACCATATATGGATTTTTATGATTGGGGCGGTGGCTGTGGCTTTCGACTGAAAACCCTATTTTCAAATACCATGAACTTTATGATTATTAATCAAGTTGTGTCTCCTTTCAAAAATCAACCAATCAACTTTCAGCATTTTTCCTCCCTATCCACACACCTTTTTTTTTGTTTTTAATTTTGGACCCTAACAGGCAACGCATATTGAAAAGGGATTGGGTGGGAGGTGGATAAAAAAAAAATTATGTCATTACAGACATTTAATGATATTTGGAATGCAATTTAGTTGATGGCCACTCTCCGGAACTCTTTTCCTAATAGCCTTGGAAATTAATGAGGAGTTGACAGGAAGTACCAAGGTCCACTTATGGAAAATTTGACCAAAGCACAATAATTCTCTATGACTAATAGTGTTGGTCTCTACCAGCCCTAACTACTGCTACTATGGCTACCGCTACCATTGTTGTCATCGTCAGTGCTATCATTATTATTGACATCATTATCCAATATGATGTTTTTAGTCAGCTTTTGAAATAAACAAAAATAAAGAAGAAGAAAAAAATAACAAACTGTTATTTAGTGGCAGCATGAAATTAGTCTCTGTGGAGATTTCTCCCCGCAGGCAGAAATGCACAGTGGTATTATCGAATCAGCTTCAGCTCGTGTCGTGCTAGTGAGGAGAGACTGGGAATTATAATGATACAACAGGGACGAAGAAGCATTTGCTTGCATGTAGCAGAGCTTGTACAGGATGATGATATTGAGAAAGACCTAAGCATCCTCGAAATCACTGACACTAGTTCCACTTAATGGATCGCCCATAAATATGTACACGCTTGAAATTTGTATTAGAGATGGAAGACTTCATTTCATACAATGGTGTGCAAATTATTTGTATTAGATTGGAATGCTTCATACCATACAATGGTGTGCAAATTAGTTGCATTAGATTGGAATACTTCATACCATACAATGGTGTGCAAATTATTTGTATTACATTGGAATACTTCATACAATACAATGGTGTGCATATTATTTGTTGTAGATTGGAATACTTCATAGAATACAATGGTGTGCAAATTATTTGTAGTAGATTGGAATACTTCATACCATACAATGGTGGGCAAATTATTTGTATTAGATTGGAATACTTCATAGAATACAATGGTGTGCAAATTATTTGTATTACATTGGAATACTTCATACAATACAATGGTGTGCATATTATTTGTAGTAGATTGGAATACTTCATAGAATACAATGGTGTGCAAATTATTTGTATTAGATTGGAATACTTCATACCATATAATGGTGTGCAAATTATTTGTATTAGATTGGAATGCTTCATACCATACAATGGTGTGCAAATTATTTGTATTAGATTGGAATACCTCATACAATATAATGGTGTACAAATTATTTGTATTAGATTGGAATGCTTCATACCATACAATGGTGTGCAAATTATTTGTATTAGATTGGAATACCTCATACAATATAATGGTGTGCAAATTATTTGTATTAGATTGGAATACTTCATACCATACAATGGTGTGCAAATTATTTGTATTAGATTGGAATACTTCATACTTAATTTGGAGGTATGTGCTGTAATGGTTAGAGTTGTAGGAAATGGATATGTCGATCCAAGTTCAAATCCTTGACAAAGATGCAGTTCACATAGCGCTAATACCCTTGGGAAAGGTATGAATCCAACCACTCTCCTTCCAGCTATGAGTAAACAGTAGGCCAGACTGAGCTCTTTAACCTAGGTTGGACAACCAGTCTAGGAGAAGGAAAACTCTGAATTCAAATCCTGTTAAATCTCTGCTTGGGGTGGTCCCTACTAGAATTGGCTCAGTCCTAATTAGTAATCTATATATGGGGGGGGGGGTCAGGAAAAATGACAACTTTTTGTAATCTATTTTTGTCTATAAAATAGGTTCTACAGCTTCCCAACTTCTAAAAATTGGTTTATAAAAGCATTTTGATCAAAGGAATGCTATCATAAAGTTATTAAAGTTAACCACTTTTATGTTATTAATATCATCTGATTTTTTCATAGCATGATTAATAGGTGGGAAAATCCTAATGTGGCCCTACATCATTTTACTATTTTTCTGAATGATTTGACTTACCAAATAGACCTTTGTTTGTACACAGTTATATCGTTTCAAATAACTAATAATAATACTTATTAAAAATATAGCTTCAAGTAACTATTCTTAGTACAAAAAAATATCATAAAGTAAAAATATATAGTTACATAAAAGCAATTGGTAATTTGCTTGAAGCATTGTTAAGTATGTTATAATATATTAATATTTTGAAGGCCAATACAATGCTGTATAAAAAATAAAAACAAAAAGATGTTATTTTTGTCTTATCGATATTGAAGCATAAACTTCATCATCAGAGTTTTGTATCAGAGTTTCTGATACGAAACTCTGATGATGAAGTTTATGCTTTGAAATCGATAAGACAAAAATAACATCTTTTTATTTTTATTTTTCATACGCATTGTATTGGCCTTCAAAATATTAATATATTATAATATAGTTATATGATATCAAGTATTCTTATCAAATATCAATTTTTTTGAAATGACAGATTTTGAAAAAAAAAAACCCAAAAAACCCTTTAAACAATTGGAACAAAAAAGCTATAATAAATATATATATATATATATATATATATATATATATATCAACCTCTCCACACAAGCAGGATGTGACACAAGAATTTCTTAATCAAAGTTTAACAGGTTTGAATCCAAAGTTTTTCTTCTCCTAGACTGGTTACCAATCCAAGGTTAACAAGCATAGTCTACCTTACTATTTACCCATAGCTGGATGGAGAATACATGGGTTCATACTTTTCCCAAGGGTACTAGTGCTATGTGAAATGCAAACAGCCTTGTCCAGGATTTGAACTTGGATCAACGAGTCCATTTCCTACGACTCTAACCATTACACCAAGCACCTCCATATAAAAGCTATGATATAAAAACAAATATTTTGTTGAAATTGTCAAGCATGCTAAGTGAATTCCCAAATCGGTCGTTCTGAGATATACTGGATAATCACAGTAACAATTACTTTGTTGAAACAAATATTGGTTTCTGATAATTCATTTTTAATTGTAATCAACACCTGAAATGAACTTCTGATGTTTGTGTTCGAACAGATCCCAGAAACTGGATGCTGTTTGTTGCCACTATTAGGATGGGGGGAAAAACTAAACTAAGGTTTTTTTTTTGTTTTTTTTTAAGCCATGTGGTTTATGTGTGGATATTTCCTTTTGCATGTAAACCTTTCTTTCTTTCTTTCTTTCTGTCTTTCTTTCTTTCTTTCTGTCTTTCTTTTTCATTCTTTCTTTCTTTCATTCTTTCTTTCTTTCTTTCTTTCTGTCTCTCTCTTTCTTTCTTTCTGTCTGTCTTTCTTTCTCTCTCTTTCTTTCTCTCTCTTTTTCATTCTGTCTCTCTTTCTTTCTGTCTGTCTTTCTTTCAGTCTGTCTTCCTTTGTTTCTCTCTCTCTTTCTTTCTTTCTCTCTTTCGTTCCTTCTCTCTTTCTTTCTTTCTTTCTTTCTCCTTTTTTCTTTATTTTTTTCTTTCTTTCAACATATTTTTATTTCCCCTCACTCCTTATTGTAGTGGTTATTATCTTTGGAAATGGATTCGGCAACCAGAGTTCAAACCCTGTATCTGACTGTTTGCATTTCACTTAAATTGAATTTTCATGCAAATGCCCTTGTGAAAGGCATAAATCCATCTCTTATTCTCCCAATTATTAGTAAGTAGTTGGACAGTCTGAGTTATGTAGTCTTGGGCAACCAATTTTGGAGAAGGAAAATTGAAATAAAGCACAAACAGTGAATTAAAAACTCTCTATACAGAAGGGGCCGGTGAAGTAAAGGTGGTTTTATTCTTTTGATGTAGATGTAGCGATTGTCTTCCCTGGTTGGGATGGAGTTGAAAAATTTTCAAAGGGTTACCTTCCCTTGCTGCCAGGGTTTGCCCCTAGGGAGCATTACAGCCTAGCTATTTAAACTCAGCTCGGGAAAACTATCTCCTTCTTATCTCCAGACATGCACTAGTTGTGATAGCCCATTTGAACTTGGGGTGGGGAAACCTAACCCCCCCCCCAACTATAGGCTTATATGGATGCCTTTACATAGCCCTTAGTATACTCTATCTCTAGAGAGGTGTTTGGTCCACCAGTCTTTTATATGTCCGTGTAACACATGTGTCTATTTGCACTCACTTGTCTTCATGTGGAGGCCTACTATTTGGCTCCTGTATGAAGTAAATGAGAACCTTTTGATATAGAACTTTCATCTCTTCATTTAACTCTAAGCTCTTCAAGGACTCTTTTTCCTTAGGATGTTCATCCTAGCTGTTTTGTATTGTATGTTAGATGTTGTTCAGACAATAATGTCTGTATTTGTTATATCTCTTTGTTGGAAATTGTTGTATGTATTCACCTACATTCAGAGCCCTTTTCTGAGGCCTCATAATGTGGCCCCCTGTATGAAGTAATTGATAACCTTTTGATAAAGGACTTTCATCTCTTCATTTAACTCTTAGCTCTTCAAGGACTCTTTTTCCTTAGGATGTTCATCCTAGTTGTTTTGTATTGTATGTTAAATGCTGTTCAGACAATAAAGTCTGTATTTGTTATGATATCTCTTTGTTGGAATTTGTTGTGTGTATTCACCTACATTCAGAGCCCTTTTCTGAGGCCTCCTAATGAGGCCCCCTGTAAGAAGTAAGTGATAACCTTTTGATAAAGGACTTTCATGTCTTCATTTAACTCTTAGCTCTTCAAGGACTCTTTTTCCTTAGGATGTTCATCCTAGCTGTTTTGTATTGTATGTTAAATGTTGTTCAGACAATAAAGTCTGTATTTGTTATGATATCTCTTTGTTGGAATTTGTTGTTTGTATTCACCTGCATTCAGAGCCCTTTTCTGAGGACTCCTAATGTATTATAAGAAGTGGTTTTAGCTACTGAAACTAAAACCCATTTAAATCTTATATGGAGATCCACCTGTGTATTTTACTGTATGAAAACAGATTTGTGCGATATAGCCCCACCCCTGCAGTACAAGATCCAAATTTTTTTCACTTCAACTTTTTAGGTTTTGTTTTTTTTTTGTTTAATGGCATATCAATCTCTGTAGGTTATTTAATGCTAAAGCCATCCTTGAAGAAGAATAGTATTGGTACTATTTAATCCTTAACAGGGAGAATGGTGTTCATATCTTTCCCAAGGGTATTAGTCTAAAACTGAATTTGATAGCATGACTGGAGTTTGAACTCACTTTCTATGATACTGCAGTCCAGTATGTTAGCCCCAACACCACAGGTACTCCCCCATCAATGTTTTAATTGCTTTTCAGAATATATTATTGTAATTCTTGTAGTAGTATTGTAATTCTGAAACTCCAATATTTTTTCCAAATATCAAACATAGAACCTTATTCCTATGTATATCATAATTTCAATTAGTCTTTTGCTGTTCAGATTCTTTGTATCAGTCTCTTACAGGCAGTAGCAATGTAGAAATGGGGATTTCAATTTAAATAACCGAATTACAACTTTTTCTAGGCAGTAGCAATGTAGAAATGGGGATTTCAATTTGAATAACCGAATTAAAACTTTTTCTAGGCAATAGCAATGTAGAAATGGGGATTTCAATTTAAATAACCAAATTACAACTTTTTCTAGGCAATAGCAATGTAGAAATGGGGATTTCAGTGTGAATGTTCAATGTTCAACATGTTCTTGGGAATACCTACACATTGACACACCAGTGTTGGCCAACAAGCAAAAACCTACATCAATCACCTCTGTGGGATACTTGGGTGCCATACAGAGGACCTGCTAAGAGTGTTGACCAATAGGGATGATTTCAAAACTATCCAAGAATAATAATAAAAAAAATGAATAACAAGAAAGAATTATTCCTGCTTGTCTTATCCCTTTTGGTTTTGTTTTGTTTTACGGCATATCAACCTCAGTGGGTCATTTAATGCTGATAAAGTTTTGAAATAAATCAATTCTTAATGAATAATACATTTTTTTTATAAATACATTTTTCTATTTAACCCATAGATGGGACCCTATCAGGTACTGCCACACCAGGTCAGAGTGGACCAGGGAGCAATGGTGATGAAGGGGTGCTCCACATTCCCCAAACCTCAAAAACTGAAACCTCACCATCAGATAGAGTTTAATGTCATTCCCAGGACATGTAGACCCGCAGCCACCGCCTTCTAGCACCCATATGATAAAAAGGGGTTGGAGCTTGCCATAAGAGTAATAGGGTTGGGAAAATCATATCAGTTCTAGGGCTTGACATGACTAGCCAATTGATCGTAGGGGGCCTTTCCGACCGCCTGTCTAGCCCAAGATAGGGCCAAAGTGGAGTATTGCATGTCCTGGACTGCTCAACCACCTGGGTTCTATCCTTAAGCATCACAGGTCGCCAACCACGGCCAACAGGTGGCCCCATTGGGGGAGTCTTATCCCTCTGCAGAGGTGCAGTCGGTGCATTCTAACGCCCCAGCTGACAGCTTATCACTTTTGTTCCTCTTTATATATATATATATGTATATATATATATATATTTACCAACCCCTCTGCATGAGCAGGATGCGACACAAGGTCAATTTCTTAAGCGGAGTTCAACAGGTTTGAATCCAGAGTTTTCCTTCTCCTAGACCGGTTACCTAGCCAAGGTTATAGAGCCCAGTCTACCCTGCTATTTACCCATAGCTAGAGGGAGAATTGAATTCATACCTTATGCAAGGGTATTAGCGCTATGTGAAATTCAAACAGCTTCGTCCAGGAATTGAACTTGGATCGACGAGTCCATTTCCTATGACTCTAAACATTAGACCACGCGCCTCCATAAATATATATGTATATATCCCGTAACCCGATAGAGCTCTTTAGGAGCAACTTTAATAAACTTTCACTGCCAGCATGATTATCTGTTTACAGATTTGATCTCTCTGATGATCGTAAAGTATATACATAGATGTATGTATTTAAAAAACAGTTAAAACACCGCTCTTTAAAACAGCAGCTGGCAATGGCCTAGAGGTTAATGGATTGGACAGGCATAAAGTCAGTCGGGGTTCGCTTCTGGTTGGAGTTAGTTGTTGTGTCTAGCCCCACTGAAGAGGCATGAAACGCCAAAACATGTGTCTGTGGATAAATTTATATATATATATATATATATATATATATATATATATATATATTTATTTTTACATCTTCTAAACCTTCGACAGTATAAAAACTCATGGCTCTATAGTTTGTAATTACACAACACAAACTTTTGCATGGAAAACAAAAAAAAATATATATTAAAAAAAAGAAAAGAAAATGAATTTTGCACCAAAGCCTGACAGTCTGAATTATCCCGATCATCTGTTAGGAGAAACCTAGGTAGATATTCTCTGACTCATTAAGCTTACTTTATTATACATACATACATATATATATATATATATATATATATATCTTACTTCCATATATATATATATATGTATTAAGAAGAGGGTGTTTGTCATTCCTGTATATATGGTTTGATACAATAATAAAAAAAGACTAAAAGAAAATCTATTGACTTAAAATTGACATAACCTTGGTTGTTCACCCAGTTCAAGATGTGGGTGATACATTTATAGCCTAAGGACATGAATCATGCAGTTCCAATTAAATTTGTACACCTTTCGGCTTTTTAAATGATTTCAAATTTGAACTTCAGAGCAGTTTTTATTTTTTCTGTCAAAAAGAAACTGAAATTTAAGAATCAGCAATTCTTTTGCTGAGTATTCTTTTTTTTAATCAGATGTGATAACCATGTCTATACAATTGTATTTGTGTTATTTGAAATCATTTATTACTGTATCTGGCCTCTTGGCTTATATAGTGCAGCAATATTTCTGCTGGTGTGCTCTCCAGACTTCCTCAGGTTCTTGATCATTGCTGGTGAGAATGTATAGCCAATCATGGAGACTATAGTGTGATTGGTGCATGGTGTAATAAAGTCGTCAATTGTTCGGCTGTAGGGTTTAGTTTGGTTTCTTTGTTTGTTTAATGGCATATCAATCTTCATTGGGTAATTTAATGCCAAAGTCATCCTTGTAGAAGAACAGTAGTAGTACTACTTAACTATAGCTGGGAGGTGAGGGCGTTCATACCTTTCCCACAGGTATTAATGTGACTAGAGTTTGAACTCACTTATTATGATGTTGCAGTCTAGCATGTTAGCCAGTACACCACAGGTACTCCCCCACCCACCTGGTTGTATGGATGATTGGATCCCGAGGACTGAAAATTAGTCTATAATGGTAACTGAATATGAGTTGAATTCTGACACATGAAGCCACTAAAGGCTTATATGTTAATTTAGAATCAAAACTGTTTTTTCTACCCACATAGAAAGAGATAATGAATTTACTATGGAAAAGGTCAGATCTTTAAAAAAATAAAATAAAATATTGTAATATAATTTAAATCCTAAACGAGGCTGTTTGCATTTCAGATTGTACAAACGTATGCCTCTAACTTCTCTCCTTCCAGTTATGGGTAGATAGTAAGGCAGACTGTGCTCTTCAACCTTGGTTAATCATTTTGAAATTAAATAACAAGATAAGTGTAAAAGACTTTTTTATAAACTCTGGTCTTCATCAGAGCAGTTTTTTTAAAGTGCTCTGATGAAGACCAGTGTTTATAAAATGTATTTTACAATTGTCTCCATTTTAATTTTAAGATGATTTCAATTACATTTTATAAACCCCATAGATTGAAACAAACATGGGTGATACATTTATAGCCTAAGGACATGAATCATGCAGTTCCAATTAAATTTGTACACCTTTCAGCTTTTTAAATGATTTCAAATTTGAACTTCAGAGCAGTTTTTATTTTTTCTGTCAAAAAGAAACTGAAATTCAAGAATCAGCAATTCTTTTGCTGAGTATTCTTTTTTTTAATCAGAAGGAATAACCATGTCTATACAATTGTATTTGTGTTATTTGAAATCATTTATTACTGTATCTGGCCTCTTGGCTTATATAGTGCAGCAATAATTCTGCTGGTGTGCTCTCCAGACTTCCTCAGGTTCTTGATCATTGCTGGTGAGAATGTATAGCCAATTGTGGAGACTATAATAATGATGGGGGTCATAGGAAAAGAGATTTTCAATTGTTAGTTATATTAAAAGGCATTTTCTTCAATATATATATATATACACATCTTATTATAATGGAGATTGTATGTTTTTCAGTCTGTAACCGAAACTATATTACTACTCAAGTCACAATTCCCTTAGTTATTTACGCTACATTCTTCATGATTTTATTTTTATTTAAACCTCAATTATTAATAAAATTGTTTAACATTATTAATACTGTTGACCATATCTACATACTAATAATATGCAATTGTATTTATATATACAATAAAATAGCAGTTTACAGTGTGAACATGAAGGCTAATTTGCATATTGATTTAAAAAATTTGATTTTAATCAATATGTGCTTAGTATTAATGATTTCTAATTGTTTGGCTTTATCTTAATGAATATGAGCAAAAATCTTGTGAATAAATCTTGAAAAAAATCCATTAGCAAGAAGGAATAACTGTGAATTTATTCTTTACCTCCTATTTTAACTAAATAATTAAATTAGGAAAATTTAGCAATGAAAGACGAGAATGATGGAAGAGTATGTTTCAGTTATTTTATCTTTCGATTATACACCCCTCTGTTTCAAATCTTTTTATCTGCATTCTTATTTAGTTTCGTTGGCTTTTCTAATTTAATATAATATTTCATTAAATTAAATACTTGCACCCGGAGGGTGCATATATTTGCTAGTATATATATATATATATACATATATATATATATATATATATGTATGAATAAATTTTTGGTACAGGCAAATTTATATACTATATTGTGAGTTATCATAGTGATCACCACTTCAATGGATGGAATTAAAGGAATAAAAAAATGTTTATTAGTAAAACAAGGGCCCTTTCGTCCGGTGCTTGTCAAGTTATGGACCCGGAATCCATATCCATTCGTGTCAAGAATTTGTTTACAACTTGACTTTTAATCTATTCTGGGTGTATAACTTGACAAGCACCGGACGAAAGGGCTCTTGTTTTACTAATAAACATTTTTTTATATTCCTTTCTTTATATTGCTATCTCCTTTCTTTCTTTCTGATTTCTTCTTTCTTTCTTTCTTTCTTTCTTTCGGACTTAGTTGCTATCTCCTTTCTTTCTTTCTGATTTCTTCTTTCTTTCTTTCTTTCTTTCTTTCGGACTTAGTTGCTATCTCTTTTCTTTCTTTCTGATTTCTTCTTTCTTTCTTTCTTTCAGACTTAGTTGCTATCTCCTTTCTTTCTTTCTGATTTCTTCCTAGTTTCTTTCTTTCTTTTTTTTCTTTCTTTCTTTGAGACTTTGTTGCTATCTCCTTTCTTTATATTGCTGTTTGCATTTCAGATTGTGCAAACGTATGCATCTAACTTCTCTCCTTCCAGTTATGGGTAGATAGTAAGGCAGACTGTGCTCTTCAACCTTGGTTAATCATTTTGAAATTAAATAACAAGATAAGTGTAAAAGACTTTTTTTATAAACTCTGGTCTTCATCGGAGCAGTTTTTTTAAAGTGCTCTGATGAAGACCAGTGTTTATAAAATGTATTTTACAATTGTCTTCATTTTAATTTTAACATGATTTCAATTACATTTTATAAACCCCATAGATTGAAACAAACGTTTGTTAGCATAATATTTACAATTGTTTTTCTGTATCTATACCTCATACTATCAGACTAATTCCATTTTTAAATACTTTTCATTCATATATATATATATATATATATATATATATATATTATGGACTCTCTCATCGATTTTCGACGTATGAGGGTTCACACACACAATGAACACCCACACCATGATTGTTTATAGTGGTGAAGGCTTGTGTTGGACCATCCACTTTTTGGCACAGTCGATAGGAAAGAATTGGTGCATCAAGGGTTGCCACAAACCCAATCAACGACCGACCTCAGGAATTCTGAATTCAGAGTTATCCCTCTCCTAGACTGGTTACCTACCCAAGGCTGAAGAGCCCAGTCTGCCCTACTATTTAACCCATAGCTGGAGGGAGAATATATGGATTCATACCTTTCCCAAGGGTATTAGCGCTATGTGAAATGCCAACTTGTTCGTCTAGGAATTGAACTCGAACTTGAATCAACGAGTCCATTTTCCACGACTCTAACCACTAGCCCACATTATATATATATATATATATATATATATATATAGAGTTAAGGTAGTACAAACAGTTATCAAGCACCATTGACTTCATTTCCACACTACCCTAACTTAGATATAGATGCTCAATCAAGGGTATTGAGCACTATTTACTTATAAATTTCATTCTTTACTCCTTTTTGGCCCTACTGTTCTTGATCCCACCAACATGAAAAAATAATATATATATATATATATATATATATATATAAGTTAAGAGTAAGGAATTGAATCCGATGGTATAAGTATAGATAAAAGGATATGAAAACACACAATGCTGTTAAAATGAAAACATTTTATATCATATTCATAGCTAATATTGAACAATATTTCGATTTATAAAAATCATCATCAGAGCTTGTTTTTAATCCGGACTCATCGAGAGAGAAGCAGAAAATAATTTAGATTCAAAACAAAACAATGATGTTCTAAAAAGCGTGCAAGTCATGTGATTGTTTCGTCATTAGCACATCCGCTATGCATTTCTCAGCCAACGACATAATTGTATATCTTTAGTGTAACAGTTTTTGAAATAAGAAGACATATTTCAAATTCAAAAATAGACAAATTCTCTTTTTCAAACAGGAAGAGTTTTAACCCATTCATGTTCAGCCTGATATATATATATATATATATAAACCAACTTTATATATATATATATATAGATAGATAGATAGATAAAAGGTGGCTTACCGGTGAATATGGGCACGATCGTTGGAGGTGCACAAAATCCAGGGGTTAAGTCTGTGATAAAACAAATACAAAGTGCTCAATACAAAGTAGAGCAAATTTATTAAAGAAATGGATACAATAGAAACCTACTCGAGTTTCACCATAATGATCTTCAGGGTTAAATCCACTGAATTAATCGAGGTACCGATTAATTACAGCTGATTACACGTGTGTTTATTGAATAAGATGTTACGTTTTTATAACATAACATCTTATTCAATGAACACATGTGTAATAGGCTGCAATTAATCGGTACCTCAATTCAGTGGATTTAACCCTGAAGATCATTATGGGGAAACTCGAGTAGGTTTCTATTGTATCCATTTCTTTAATATATATATATATATATATATATATATATATAATGAAATAACAGATAGGGTAAAATCTGACAAAATGTAATTAGAAGTTGAGGAAGAGACAAAATATTATTTGATTGAAATTTTTTGTGTTTTATCCACTGTGTTCCTCAACTTTTAATCACATATTTATAATTTTTACCAACCCAATGAGTAGGATGTGATACATGATCAATTTTTCCTTCTCCTAGACTGGTTGCCTAAGCAAAATTAAAGAGACCAGTCCATCCTACTATTTATCCATTGCTGAAACTTTTTCCTCAACTTTTAATCACATATTTATAATTATTACCAACCCCTCCAGATGAGTAGGATGTGATACATGATCAAGTTTTCCTTCTCCTAGACTGGTTGCCTAAGCAAAATTAAAGAGACCAGTCCACCCTACTATTTATCCACTGCTGAAAGGAGAATGGTCGGATGCATCATCCATGATTTGAACTTGTTTCACCGTGTCCATTTCCTATGAAAATAACCATTACACCACGTACCTCATATATACATAGTTATTTACTAAGCTTAGATTAGATGTGGTACAAGGACAGAAGTATGGGCACCCAGTGAGAATCGAACTCACTAACAATGGTCTGCCAATATAGTTTGCTAACTATTTCACCATTTGAAATGCCAACCTCATATATATATATATATATATATATATATATATATATATATATAAAAAAAAAATATATATAAATAATAATATATATATATATATTATATATATATATATATATATTTCTGTGTGTGTATGTGTGTGTGTGCATAAGCATCTATTAATAGACTCAATAGAGTTGAAAACAAATTAATCAAACGAGATGAATTTTGCTCTCACTAATATTTTGGGTATTAAGACATAAAAAATTGGTTCCATTGTGTGAAATGATTTTAATAAAGGAAAATGGGAAAAGAAAAGTAGAAAAAACACAAAAAATGAACAAATGAAAATGATTTGCTTATTAGTTTTCAGCTTTGGATTTTTTATGAAGAAAATCGAGAGAATGAAAAAGAGAAAGAGAAAAAAAAGAGAAAGAGAAAAAAAAGAGAAAGAGAAAAGAAAGAGAAAGAGAAAAAAAAGAGAAAGAGAAAAAAAAGAGAAAGAGAAAAAAAAGAGAAAGAGAAAAAAAGAGAAAGAGAAAGAAAAGAGAAAGAGAAAGAAAAAAGAGAAAGAGAAAAAGAAATAGAAAGAGAATAAAAGAGAGAAAGAGAAAAAGAAAGAGAAAAGAAAGAGAAAGAGAAAGAAATTTAAAAAAGTAATGCCAATAAATGAAAGAGAATAGAAAGAAAGGAGAGAAAGGAGAGCTTAATGAAAGATGAAGAAACAAAAGAAGAAAATAATGGAATGAAATGGAATCAATGAGCAAGAAGAATCATAAGAGAAGGAGGAAAAGTAGAAAATAATGAAATAGAATGAATAAAGAAGAAAAGAAGAAGGAGGAAATGAATAAAAATATTGAAATGGAATGAATGAAGAAGAAGAAGAAGAAAAGGAGAAGGAGGAAATGAATAAAAATATTGAAATGGAATGAATGAAGAAGAAGAAAAGAAGGAGAAGGAGGAAATGAATAAAAATATTGAAATGGAATGAATGAAGAAGAAGAAAAGAAGGAGAAGGAGGAAATGAATAAAAATATTGAAATGGAATGAATGAAGAAGAAGAAAAGTAAGAGAATGAGGAAATGAATGAAAATAATGAAATGGAATGAATAAAGAAGAAAAGAGGGAGAAGGAGGAAATGAATGAAAATAATGAAATGGAATGAATAAAGAAAAGAGGGAGAAGGGGGAAATGAATGAAAATATTGAAATGGAACAAATAAAGAAGAAGTAAAGGAATGAAAATGATATGAAATTGAATGAATAAAGAAAAATGAAGGATAAAGAGTGCAAAAAGAAAAGGTAACAAGAACAAGAACCAAAACAAGAAGGTAGATGATAGTGAATAAAGAAAGAAAGAAAGGGGGAAGATGATAAGAAAGAACGAAAGAAAGAAAGAAAAGGGGAAGATGATAAGAAAGAAAGAAAGGGGGAAGATGAATAAGAAAGAAAGAAAGAAAGAAGGGTAAAAGAGGTAAGATGCAAAGGAAGAAAGGGAAAGAGAGAGAGAAAGAGAGAAAGAAAGAAAAAATAGCGAAGATGATAAGGAAGAAAGAAAGAAAGAAAGAAAAGGATAAAAGAGGTAAGATGCAAAGGAAGAAAGGGAGAGAGAGAAAGAAAGAAAGAAAAAAGAAAGAAAGAAAGAAAGAAAAAAATAGCGAAGATGATAAGGAAGAAACAAAGAAAGAAAAGAGTAAAAGAGGTAAGATGAAAAGGGAGAAAGGAAAGAAAGAATAAAAGAAAGAAAGAAGCAAGATGATAAAGAATGGTAAAAAGAGAAAGAATGCCAAATGAAGAATTAAAAGAATGAAGAAGGAATGAAAAAAAGAGACAACCAAGAAAGAAAAGGAGAAAAATTTCTTTCTGTAAGAGATATTAATTCTTTAAGAAGATTAACCCAGATTTTTTATTTTATTTTATTATATTTTTATTTTTTTTCCCAATGTCTTCATCTTTATTATTTAGCTTTTGTAACTTTTTAGCCGCTTCTATTAATCTTGTCTTTTTTGGGTTTTTAAAATTTCTTTTTTTTTTTTTTTTTTTTTTTTTTTTTGATGATAATAGTGAGAGGAAAGGGACAGTCTGCTAAGGAGGATTCTTTTAATTTTTGCTTGTTTTTTTTTTCTTTTTTTTTCTCTCTCTGTCTTTCCTCTTATTTTCTTTAAGTTTCATAGCAATTTCATTCATGCTCAAATGGGTTTGCAATTACTAAAAAGAAAATTACATCGTAGAACATGACACCACATCACTAACAATAAACAGATGATTGTCAAAGTAAAGTAATTCTCCAGCTTTTTAAACCGTAAGTTCATTTCCTCATATTTTTTCTATCTCTCGGGTTTTCAAACTATTTTTAATATCTTTATTTAATATTTAGGTGAAGAGCTTTTTAAATATTTTTATAATTGTATCATTTTATTTTTTTTTTTTTTTCAATATGGCGTACACCATTTTTTCATTTTTTTAGTATTTTTTAATTTCCTTCTTTTTCTCTCATTCTTTTTCTTTTTCATGTTCTTCAAGAAAATTTGCACTTCTTCCTTCCTGATATTATTGTTTATTTTCTAACTATTTGTTTGTTTACTGTCTCTTGTTTTTCTTTTATTCTATATCAGCTATACAATTTCTTACCTATGCAGTTTTTCTACCAAGTCTTGGTTTGAAAATTGCATAAGTGAGAAACTGACAGTTACAAAGCACCATTGACTTCATGTCTTCCCTACCCTAACTTAGTTGTTCACTGTCTATCAATGATATTGAGCACTCTTTATTTATAAAGTAGTAGTGACTACCCGGTGTTGCCTGGGTAGAGGATGATTTTTTAAGTTAGTCCCACAGATCCATTATTACTGAATCGTGAGTTGAATCCTTGCAGGATGCCCCATTTAAATCCTATGTAAAAAGAAAATACACCTTGCATTGATCCAGCTACTCTGAAAAGAAATTTTAATGTCTACTATCTAAAATATTAAATGAAAAAAAAATCCATGCTGTTGTCATTGAAATTCTATTTTTTAATTATCTTCAAGAATATAAATTTAATCTCTATCAATGTTGCTCAAAAATCAAGCCCAGGTGATATTTAATGTGTATATATATTTACTTTGTCATTAATTGACTTATTTTCAAAGTTTCCTCTGAACATACATATGCACACAACAGCCCTTTATATATGTATATATAGTTATAGCAAACTATATTATCAATATATATATATATATATATATATATATATATATATATATATATATATATATATATATATATATATATATATATAATTTTAAACAGGTTTTATTAAAGACCACAGAATATTCTTCATTATGATTTTCAAGTGTAGATGTTCAAGTCTTATTGTTGTTTTCTAGTAGAGAAAGTGTCCCATATATATATATATATATATATATATATATATATATATATATATATATGTGCGTGAAGAAAAAGTGGAAATGAATCCAACAGTATGGAAAAATTGAAAAAACACAAGTTGAAAAACAAGTAATCTTTATTTCACATACGCTGCAGTGTTTCGATTAAATAGACTGACCGACAAAGCAAAAGAGTCTTATTTTCTGTGATAGATTTATTCTTCCCCAAACTAATAAACACCCTGATGAAGATCTATTGAAACAGATCGAAACTCTGCAGTGTAGGCGAAATAAACATTACTCATTTATGAACTTGTGTTTTTTCAAATTTTCATAATATTACATACATATATATATATATATATATATGTATATATATATATATTATAATATATTAATAATTTGAGAGCAATTACAATGCATATAAAAATAAAAACAAAAAGATGTTATTTTTGCTTTTGTTTTTATTTTTTATACGCATTGTAATTGCCTTCAAATTATTAATATATTATAACGTACTTAACAATGCTTCGAGCAAATTACCAATTACTTTTTATATATATATAATGTGTATATATATTTACTTTGTTATTAATTGTCTTATTTTCAAAGTTTCCTATGGACATACATATACACACAACAGCTCTTTATATATGTATGGATAGATATAGCAAACTATATTATCAATATATATATATATCAGGTTTTTAAATTAAAAAGGACGTGACATTTTTTTTTAATTAAAATCAAAAAGAATATCTAAATATTCTGATTTTTTTATTTGTGTTTGTTTAATGTTTTGTTTGTTTTTGTGACATTTGTTTTGAATCCAAATAAAAAAGAATATCTAAATATTTAGATTTTTTATTTGTATTTGTTTAGTAATGTATTGATAGTTTTTATTTTTGAAACTTGGTCATATTTATTTAAAAATTTGTGACTGTTGTTTTTAATTAACATAAAATGAAAATACAAAAAAAAAAATATTTTAATGGGGGGAAAATTATTCCAGAGGTTTCATTATTTCTTGTGAATATATTGTTATCCTCTTTGTTATTTACATTCACTTGTTGATAAAAAAAAAACCCCTGGGTTACTTTTAACACCTTTAAACCACTAAAAAAAAGTTATTTGTCGATAAAAATGCCTTCAAACTGCTAAAAAGATATTTCAAAGAGGTCGAAGTTAGGATATTAACATTTACTTGTCGAGAAAATACTTGGTGGGATGGTGCTTTCATATTGCATTAACTTTTTGGGAAAAACGCCTTCAAACAACTAGGCAGTTCACAGATCAGATTTTCAGCAGGTACCGCTAAGTTTTTTTTAGGGCAGGAGACCAAGAAAAATTCATGCGATATGTACCGCATGTATTTTTCATATAGATCTTAAAATTTTATGAGAGACGGATTTGATTAGAAAATATCCTTGCTGCTTGAAAAATATTGTGTGAATGGTATTATATAAGATGAAAATGGCTTTGCTAAGGAAGAAGTGTGAAGAAAGAGAAAATGAATTTAGAAAAGAATAGAAAGAGAAGAGAAAGAAGGAGAGAGAAAAAGAGAGACAGAGAGACAGAAATTAAAGAAAAATTTAAAGAAAGAAAGAAAAGAAAAGAAAATTGAATGAGAACAATTGTTGCACCAGTGCTGTGACATTACCAAAACATCTTATGTGTCATATGCTAACCTCATTCAAGCATCCATTTCTTTGTGTTGTGCCAGCATAGAGGGTTTTTTTAAAGATGAATGAATTTTGCATGTATTTTACCTACCCAGCTGAACGAGTACAATGTGGCACAAGGTCAATTTTTTGAGTGTGTAGTTTAACAGTTTTTAAATCAGAGTTGTCCTTCTCCTAGACTGGTCGCCCAATCAAGGTCAAAGAGCCCAGTCTATCCTACTATTTACCCATAACTGGATGGAGAATAGTTGGATGCATACCTTTCCCAAAGTTATTAGCGCTATGTGAAATAAAAACTGCCTCATCCAGAATTTGAACTTGTCTGGCCATGTCCATTTCCTCTGATGATAACCATTACACCATGCGCCTCCACATTTTGCATGTAGATCTTGAAATTGTATGAGAGACGGATTTAATCTGAAATTATTCTTGCTGGTTGAAAAATATTGTAAGAATAAAAAAGCCCAAGACAAAAAATGCTTTGTTTAAGGGAAAAGAGAAAGAGAATTGTAAAAGAAACAGAGAGGGAAAAGAAAGAGAGAGAGAGAAGGAGAGAGAGAGAGAGGGAGGAAGAGAGGGGGAGGGAGGAAGAGAGAAAGGAAAGAAAAGCTGAAAGAAAGAAAGAAAGAAAAATAGAATGAGAACAATTTTTGTGTGACATTATTAAAACATGTTAAGTGTCATATGCTAGCCTCATTCAAGCCTCCATTCCTTTGCTTTGTGCCAGTAAGGTCTTTTTTCCAAGTATGAATGTATTTTGCGTTTGTTAGCTCAGTCAATAGAGCATTCGGCTAGAAGCCACAAGTTTCCTAGTTTGAAACTGGTCCTCGCCAACTCAGCGTATGAGTAGCACAGGGATTTGTGTGGTAAAGTGAGGAGCTGATGGTCGGTGTGGCGCTGCACCTCAGATGCAAAAACAATCTTCTTGGTCTAGCGCTAGTGAAAAGGGGATAGACTCCCTCGCTGATTGGCTGATACCGACTTTAGGCCACCCCGACGACTTTACTTACTTTTACTTTTTATGAGAGACTGATTTAATGTAAAATTATTCTCGCAGGTTGGAAAATATTGTACAAATAGCAGCACATGAGATCGAAAAGGCTTTGTTTAAGGAAAAAGAGAAAAGGGAATGAGAAAGAGAAAAAAAATTGAGAAAAGAAACACAGAGAGAGAGAGAGAGAGAGAGAGAGAGGAGCTGATGGTAGGTCTGGCGCTTCACATCAAATGCAAAGGGCATAGCTGTCTGGCTGATACTGACTTTAGGCCACCCCGACTACTTTATTATTATTATTATTATTATTATTATTATTATTATTATCATGATAATTATAATAATAACAATTACAAACTTATTATTATTAGTAATAATGTAATAGTTTTCAGTAGGCACTGCCAATTTGTTGGCTCATTTTCATTTTTAAAAACGGGTTGACAAATATTGAACGAGAAAAGAGAAAGAGAAAAAGAGAAAAAGAATTGAGAAAAGAAAGAGATAGAAGAGAAAGAAAGAGAGAAGAAAGAAAAAAAGAAAGAAAAAAAAAGAAAATAATTGAGAGAGAAAAGAGAGAGAGAGAGAGTGAGGGGAAAGAAAAAAGAAAGAAAATAATTGAGAGAGAGAAATAGAGATAGATAGATAGATAGAGAAGAGAGAGAAGAAAGGAAAGAAAACTTTAAAGGAATGAGAACGAAAATAACTGACAAATAGAAAGACAAATAGAGAGAGAGAGAGAGGAAAGAATAGTTTAAAGAAAAAATGAAAGAAAATGATTAAGATATATATGAGAGAGAGAGAGAGAGGGGACAGAAAAGTTTAAAGAAAAACAAGAAAGAAAATTGAGAGAGAAAGAGATGGAGAGAGAGAGAGAAAGGAAAGAATAGTTTAAAGAAAAAATGAATGAAAATAATTGAGAGAGAGAGAGAGAGAGAGAGAGAGAGAGGAAAGAAAAGTTTAAAGAAAGAAAATTGAGAGAAAGAAAGAGATAGGAAAGGAGAGGAAAGAAAAGTTTAAAGAAAGAAAATTGAGAGAAAGAAAGAGATAGGAAAAGGAAAGAAAAGAGAGATAGAGAAAGAAAAAGAGAGAGAGAGAGAGAGAGAGAGAGAGAAGGAAAGAAAAGAGAGATAGAGAGTGAGAGAAAGAGAGACAGACAGAGAGAGAGAAAGAGATAGAGATACAGACACAGAAAGAGAGAGAGAAAGAGATATAGAGAGAGATATACAGACACAGAAAGAGAGAGAGAAAGAGATAGAGAGAGAGATACAGACACAGAAAGAGAGAGAAAGAGAAAGAGATAGAGTGAAAAAGAAAGAGAGAGAGAAAGAGAGAAAGAGAGAGAGAAAGAGAAAGAGATAGAGTGAAAAAGAAAGAAAAGAGATAGAGAGAAAGGAAAGAAAAGAGAGATAGAGATAGAGAGAGAAAGAGAGATAGCTAGAAAGGAAAGAAAAGTTTTAAAAAAGAAAGAAAGATAAATAAAAACGAGAACAATTGTTGTTGAGGTGTTGTGACATTATTAAAACATTATTTTGTCTTGCCAAGAATTTTAATTAAAACTGAATGAATGGGTGAAAATTATTCCAAAGGTTTCATTATTTCTTGTGAATATATTGTTATCCTCTTTGTTCATTAGCTGTTTTACCAGTGATGTTGGTATAAATATGTTGTCATGGAATATTACACACTCTCCCTCACCTATGTGGTCCGACTTTATATATATATATATATATATATATATACATACATACATATATATATATACATACATACATACATACCAACCCCTCCGCACAAGCAGGATGTGACACAAGGTCAATTTATTAAGCGGAGTTTAACAGGTTTGAATTCAGAGTTTTCCTTCTCCTAGACTGGTTGCCTAACCAAGGTTAAAGAGTCCAGTCTGCCCTACTATTTACCCATAGCTGGAGGGAGAGTAGGATTCATACCTTTCCCATGGGTATTAGCGTTAAGTGAAATGCAATTACCACTATATATATAGTGAGAGTAATTTCCTATAAGTCTAACATAAACAAAGGGGAACCACCCTTTACTGATAATTTATTTATTTATTTTCCCATTAAACTAACCCTAACCCTAACCCTTAACCCTAACCCCATCTTTTTTTCCTAGTAGATCAATAAATGAATAAATAATTCATCAGTCAAGAGTGGTTCCCCTTTGTTTATGTTAATCCTATATGAAATAACCTATAGTGAGCATGGAATTATATTGGGCTGGCTTTGAGGATTAGTAGCATACCTCACTATTCCTTGTCTGTCTTATTGTATCTCTCTGCTATAAAACCCTCTAAATCTACAAACATGTTGGCCGGTCCTTCCACTTGACTACAACCTTCTGATTGTATCCCTTTTAAGGACACAACAAAATATAACATGGAAAAATCAAATAGTAAGAAGAAGAATTTAAGAGAGAACTATAGAATAAATTACTATCCACAGAAAGCGATATTAATGCACACATAGGGATGGCATGGTTTGCTATAATGGTCTGCGAGGGTAATGAATGATAGGGATGGTTGGCGAGAGATTGTCATGGATATCCATGCTGCTTGGTCTTGGATGGTATGGTCTGCTATTTAACAGATTATCAGTCCTGCAGAAATCCAATTTCACTAACTAGCTAAAGCAACAATTCTTCCTAGCTATAGTCATATCAGTGCTACTGTATGGCTGCACCATTTGGACCATAACAAAACGCCCAGAGAATAAGATTGATGGTAGCTGCCCAAGAATGCTGTATGCGATCCTAAACAAATTGTGGAAACAACACACTTTAAGATATATGCTACACAGCCACTTAAAAAGGCAGCACATGAAAAGACCACTACGTGCCATCCAGCAAAGACTTACATTAACCAGCTCTGCATGGATACTGGATGCTGTGCTGAGGATCAGCTGGGGGTAATGAATGATAGGTCCGGTTGGCGAAAGATTGTCATGGATATCCATACTGGTTGGTCTTGGATGGCATGGTCAGCTATTTAACAGATTATTAGTCCTGCAGAAATCCGATTTCACTAACTAGCTAAAGCAATAATTCTTCCTAGCCATAGTCTTATCAGTGCTACTGTATGGCTGCACCATTTGGACCCTAACAGAACGTTTAGAGAATAGGATTGATGGTAGCTGCACAAGAATGCTGTATGCAACCCAAATATTGTGGAAACAACACTCTTTAAGATAGATGCTGCACAGCCACTTAAAAAGGCAGCACATGGAAACACCACTATGGGCCATCCAGCAAAGACTTACCTTACTACTAAGTGAAACTATTAGTAGGTATATCTGACTTATTAGGACTAACTTTACTATTTTCTCTACTTAGGTATTGAGCACTTTTTATATTTTAGCTTTTGACAATCCTAGTGGTTTATATATATATATATATATATATATATATATATATATATATATACATCTTTTATATATACTAGCAAATATATGCACCCTCCGGGTGCAAGTATTTAAGTTTTGATATAATAAAATATCATATTAAATTAGAAAGGCTAATGAAACTGACTAAGAATGCAGATAAAAAGATCTGCAACAGAGGGGGTATAATCGAAAAATAGAACAACTTTGAAACTAACTATTCCATCATTTTCCATTACTCCCCTCTTTCATTGGTAAATTTTCCTAATTTAACTATTTAGTTAAAATAGGAAGTAAAGGATAATATTACAGTTATTTCTTCTTGTAGATAAATTTCTTTTAAGATTTATCCACGAGATTTTTGTTTATATTTCTTAAGATAAAACCAAACAATTAGAAATCAATAATATCAAGCACATATTTATTAAAATACAATTGTAAATATCAATATGCAAATTAGCCTTCTGGTTCAAACTGTAAACGCCTATTTTCTTTTATATATAAATACAATTGCATGTTATTAATACGTAGATATGGTCAACAGTATTAATAATGTAAAACAATTTTTATTAATAACTGAAGGTTTAAAAGAATGAAATCATGGAGAATTTGACGTAAATAATTAAGGGAATTGTGACTTGAGTAGTAATATAGTTTCGGTTACAGACAGAAAAACACACAATCTCCATTATAATAAGATATTCTTTTCTTTTGGCTAAGTGTTAATTGATTATTTACGATTGGTGTAACACTCTTGGTCTTTCTTTTTTTTCATTTTTTCCCAGGTGAAGTTTGGTGGTATACTTTTACTAACAGATTATTTGCCCTTTTTTTCTTACTGCAAGGGTTTACTAATAGGATTAGTATTATATATATATATATATATATATATATATATATATATATATATGATGAAACATGTTTGGCTGGTTGGTTAGATTTCACGGCATGTTAACACTTGTTGGGTTATTTTATGATGAGGACATTTTGTTTTATTCATTCTTGATAGGTATTCAATTATTTTAAAACTCAAATTTTTCTATTTAACCCATAAATGGGACCCTAACAGATACTACTACTCTGGGTCAGGGTGGACCTGGGAGTAATGGTGATGAAGGGGTACTCCACACTCCCCAGAGATCCAGAACTGGAACTTCACCGGTAGATACAGTTTAATCTCATACCTAGGACACTAAGATCCTCAACCTACTACTATCTAGCATACATATAATAAAGAGGGGGGCTTGCCATAGAGGCAATAGGGTCAGGACAATCATAGAGGTGCTAGGGCTTGATGTGACCAGCTGATTGATCAGAGAGGGGCCTCAGACCGCCTGTCTAGTATTAGTAAGGACCAAAATAGAATGTTGCGTTTCATGGACTGCTCAGTCACCAAGCTTCATGGGTCGCCACCCACAGCCAACAGGTGGCCTCATTTGAAGGATCTTACTCCGCTGTAGAGGTGCAGTCAGCGTATTCTACAGCAGTGGTTACCAGCCGATGGCACATAGCCAAAATGTGCCACAGCAAATTTCAGGTGGGCCAAGGAAATATTATAATTCTATATGATTTCAGAACATACTTTTTATATACAAAATTCAATCATATATGTGGGAAATTTATATTTTCTACAAAGTAAGATGTCAACTAATTCATGGTAGTGGAGAGTGGGGAGAGATTTACGCCCCTGATACATCCCTATATTATGTTTTTTATATATATTTGTGAAAACTTTGTTGTTTTTTGCACACCCATATATATAGGAAAATTGCAAAATTAAATATTGATAATAAATAGTCGTCAAATTTGAACTGAAAAGTACATGTAGTTTAGATACTTGAAATAAAGTGTGTGCATCAATATGGTTGTATCTTGATTGAATAAATATCTTATGCAAAATCGAAATATTTTTCCTATTATAATAATTTCATGGGCCACAAAAAAATTCTGGTTTCAAAGTGGGCCATGAACTGAAAAAGGTTGGGAACCCCTGTTCTACAGCATCAGCAGTGGAACATGGAACATATATTATCGTGCAAGCCTTTTATATATACGAGCTGAAGATGTGGAAAATTCCGCAGACATTGAATACTAAGCTTCTCTATTATACCCTACCCCTGCTGCTCTCTGTATCTTCTGATTCATTCCCTTATCCCTTTGTTCCTTGTCCGTAGTTTTATCTTAAAACATAGATTAGTTTCCTATGTGAAAAAGGAGTAAGAGAATACGTAATATGCGAATATTTTCTACTGCCTCCTCTCTTTCAACTTTCTTTCACTCTATCTCTCCACAAAGAATATATAAACGTATCATTGTGTGTTTACCTTCCTTTTAGTCTTTCACTCATTGTCTCTCGATATCAACACAGCTAAGCCGTATCTCTATGTCTCCCTTCAGATCTTCTATAGCTGGATGTGCAGTTAAAGTCAGTTGTTCCCTATTCCTATATTCAATCCAAGTAAAGATGATTAGGAGGTGCTCATTGTGTAACGGTTATCATCACGAGAAGTTGGCTTGGTGTTTGTAACTCGAATATCAGAGTTAACAGAGGAATAATCGGAAGAAACACGAGTATGAAGAGGCTTACCAAACAAAGATACAAGGTGAACAGATGCAAACATACATTTATAGAAGAGAAAGTGAATGGGTGAGGGTGAGTTTGGTGATGAAGTCAGGAGGCTGGGAAGAGTTTGTGATGATTTGAGTTTGAATTTGAGGTTTGTTTAACGGCATATCAACCTCTGTGGGTCATTTAATGCCAAAAAAGGTTATTTTGGATTTCAGTCTTTAAAGTAGTGGTTCTATGGAGATATTCGGTTATGTTCTGTTATATCTTGTTGAAAAGGTTGCTTTTTTTTTCATAAAAAATTAAAAAAATTTTCAGGGTTTGAAGATGTCCCTCGGGTTTCTTGCTTGATAGTAATTAGTGCGGATATGTTTCAGGTTGTTACCATTTAGAAGGATATAAGGATATGTTTGGTTGTAAGTTGTACTTTGCATGTTGGGCACACTGGGGCATCGATGAGGGGGGGGGAGAGAAAAGATCAAAGTGTGAGATTTGTTAGGGAGATAGGAAGAGAAGGTGGTTGAGTGCAGAATGGAGTGGAATATGGTAGGGCGAAATTAGGTCAACATTCTTTGGTTGGTTTGGAGAGAATTAGTAATTGCGAGGTTGAATTATCAAGTCCAGTGGGATCTTGTTGTTTCTTTCCTCAAAGGTTTCATCAGATATTATTTATAGGAAAAATAAATGATTCCATTCTTATTTAGGTGCTTAGTTGGAGGTGCATAGTGTGATGGTGGGTGTCATAGGAAATGAACTCATTGATCCAAGTTCAAATCCTGGACTAAGCTACAGTTCACATAGTGCTAATACTCCTGGAAAAGGTATGAATCCAACTACCACCCCTCCAGCTATGAGTAAAATACTGGGCTCTTTAATCTTAGTCAACCAGTCTAGGAGAAAGAAAACTCTGAATTAAAACCTGTTAAATCCTATATATCTAAAATAATTTCCTTGGTCTAGCGCTATTGAAAGGGGA
>CM042151.1:45607552-45615052 GCA_023376005.1 Doryteuthis pealeii
TGGGTAAGAGAAGAGGGTAGAAGAGTGGAGAAAAAGGGAGGAAGAAAAGAGAAACAGAGAAAGAAGTGAAGAAAGAGGGGACAGAAGGTAGTAAAAAATGGGGGAAGAAAAGTGAAAAGATGTCAAATGAGAGAAAAGAGATGGGTGAGAGAGGAGATAAGAGAGGAAACTCAGGGGAGAAAAGAATAAAATAAGAAGAGAAGTTTGTAGGAGAAAAGAGGACAAGTGGGAGGAGAAAAGAGGAAAATAAGAGGAGAAAAGAGAAGTGGGAGGAGAAAAGGAAAATAAGAAGAAAAAAGAGAAGTGGGGGGAGAAAAGAGGAAAATAAGAAGAGAAAGAGAAGTGGGGGAGAAAAGAGGAAAATAAGAAGAGAAAAGAGAAGTGGGGGGGAAAAAGAGGAAAATAAGAAGAGAAGTGGGGAGAAAAGAGGAAAAAAGGAGGAGAAGAAAAAGAGAAGTGGGGAGAAAAGAGGAAAATAAGAAGAGAAAAGAGAAGTGGGGAGAAAAGAGGAAAATAAGAAGAAAAAGAGAAGTGGGGGAGAAAAGGAAAATAAGAAGAGAAAGAGAAGTGGGGGGGGAGAAAAGAGGAAAATAAGAAGAAAAAAGAGAAGTGGGGGGAGAAAAGAGGAAAATAAGAAGAAAAAAGAGAAGTGGGGGGAGAAAAGAGGAAAATAAGAAGAAAAGAGAAGTGGGGGAGAAAAGAGGAAAATAAGAAGAGAAAAGAGAAGTGGGGGGAGAAAAGAGGAAAATAAGAAGAGATAAGAGAAGTGGGAGGGGAAAAGAGGAGAAAAGAGGAGAAGTGGCAGGAGAAAAGAGGAAGATAAGAAGAGAAAAGGGGAGCAGTGGGAGGAGAAAAAGGAAAATAAGAAGAGAAAAGAAAAGTGGGAGGAGAAAAAGGATAATAAGAAGAGAAAAGAGTAGTGGGAGGAGAAAATAGGAGAAGTGGGAGCAGAAAAGAGGAAGATAAGAAGAGAAAAGGGGAGAAGTGTGAGGAGAAAATAGGAAAATAAGTGGAGAAAAGCGAAGTGGGAGGGGAATAGTGGAAAAGGGGGAAGAAAAAAGGGGAACAAGTAAAAATAGAGGAAAAATAAATCTACACTGGAATGCTATTAATAATTTCGACTTGTATTATCATCCATCTTCCTCCTAATTCTAGTCGCTTTTTTTTCACTACACACTCAGGTCACCATTTCTATGACAATGAGGAAGAGCATACATTGGCAAAAAGAAATAGATGAATAAGCCCCCCGGTGAGACTCTAACTCACGTACCTTTCTGCCTCAGGGAAGCCTGGTTCTTCGTACCAGCTGCTTCGTCGAATCAGAAATGACAATCCGAGTGAGTTTTGAGAAAAACCCAACTAAGAATTAAGGATGAAGGATAATACGTGTCAAAATTATTAAGAATAATGATTGATTGAATCTCATCTAGCAAAAAGCATCGGCTTCTTTGTGAACTCAGTTAAAACGAAGTATTACATAATTAATGGGGTGTCTATAAATTATGTATGGTGGGGTAGAAATTATAAATAAGAATCATGAAAAAACAAAACGTATAAGTGTTGGAATATTTTGAGTATATAAGGTGTGCTACAATTCTCCACCTAAATTTATAGACTGGGCGAGGTCACGTGGTTTATTCCTCCAGCCAATTGTTGTATACCCTTTCTTTACTTCTATTATTCTTTGGTATCTTACTCATCTTTGGTATCTTACGTTCTTCTAGCGTCTGGACATCGCCTTTCTCTGTTCTTGCTGGTTGGTCGTCCTTGATTCATTTCTTCTTCTAAGTCAGTCTTGTTGCTAAGACATTCATCAACCACAAAACCATATTATTTATTTAAACCTTTACTAAACATATTTCGCTAACTAATCACAGCACGCGTATGCAGTGAGTCCCAGCTAAAGCAGATACATCTTCTCTGCCTGACGTCCAAGCTGAAACTGAGAGCCAACCAGGTCCCACGTGACTTCACGTATTTCGCAGGCTTTCTGTAATATTCCATGAAAAGTCCCGCCCGTGATATGAAAAGGGGCCATCCCTTCAGAAATACAGGGGGTTGACAATAATCTATGCATAGATTATGTAACACAATCAACAGCCATAATGCGTGGCTGATTCACTACTTAAACACTGATACTTTCATGGTCCACTTGCAAACCATTGACGAAGGAACTTACAATACTGATGGTTCTTTACCAGAGGATTATCAAAGATTTCTGCTGGACAAGCGCTCTTGCTTGAAGATTAAAGGATGGCCAATAAGATTGTAACAATAAGTAATAAATAGGACTTAACCTTTTTCTTACCTTGTAGTTTGTCTCTGATTGACCAGAGCCAAGCGTGAGAACAGATATATAGATAGAAGGCCAGTTTTGGCTGGGTGACTGAATGGAACAAATGCAAACGGTCTCTGCTGGCCGTAGGTCATTTCTCCACGCGTGTTGTTATTACTTAGGTTTAATAATGACGTCTAAAAACAATATCAAGTCTTGTGTTCGTTATTAAAAACAGCAATGGACACAAAGATGAAAAGCCCCACGAAATAACAATAAGGAAGAACAGAGAGAAATCAGAACAGATGCAAACGGTGTCTGCTGTCTGTATGTCATTTCTCCACACGTTTCGTTTTTACTTGAGTTGAATAGAGACGTCTAAAAACAATATCAAGTCTTGTGTTCGTTAGTAAAAACAGCAACGGACACAATGATGAAAAGTCACAAGAAATCAACAGAAGGATAAACAGAGAGAAACCAGAACAGATGCAAACGGTGTCTGCTGTCTGTAGGTCATTTCTCCACGCATGGGTTTGCTAATGACGTCTAAAAACAATATCAAGTCTTGTGTTCGTTATTAAAAACAGCAACGGACACAAAGATGAAAAGTCCCAAGAAATCACAAGAAGGGAGAACAGAGAGAAGCCAGGCCAGATGCGCAGATAGCCGATAGATGACCTGCAATCGACCAGCTTAGAAAAAGATACGTATTACAAGATGGTAAGAAGAGAAGAAAAGGGCTATACAACACGGAGTTCGTGTGTTTTAAACAAGATGGAGACATCTCCACACTGAATGGCTGGTCTCACAAATTAGTACACCAGTTCATATACCTAGGTAGTAATATCTCATCTACAGAAAAACGATGCCATTATAGGCATAGGATATGGAAATCTGTTACAGACGCGACTACAGCATGGAAATTATTTTGTTTTAACAAAAGTTTTCCACGCTGTAGCCGTGTCAGTATTACTGTATGGCTGTAGTCCTTGGACTCTGATGAAACGCTTAGAGAAGTAAGAGTCCAACTGACATAATCTAATAATATATATATATATATATATTATATATATATATATATATATATGTGTGTGAGAGAGAGAGAGAGAGGGGGGTCTTTTAAAATGTTCTTATTCTCATCCAGAAAGAAGTGCCACTTTTTATAAAACTAAAAAAAAATAATAATTTAGATGTCTGTCTTAATTTCTGTGCATGTGAGATATATACAAAGGTTAGGGGTGTGCCACAAATCTAAAAATGGACAAAACAGAGGCCCGAATAGTCATAAAGTAACTGTGTGAGGCTTAGAATTTTTTGAACGACCCTAGCACAAACACACACGCGCGGGAGTATTTAATGGAAGTACTGTCAACTTCTGTATATCTTTTTTGTTTAGCCTGTTTATGTGTGTGTGTGTGTGCGTTTGCGTGTGTGTCTGTCTGTTTGTTTGTTCATGCGTGTGTCTCTCTCTCTCTCTCTCTCTCTCTCTCTCTCTCTCTCTCTCTCTCTCTGTGTCTGTGTGCACATATGGTCGTGCGCATGTGGGATGAGATGGTTGTTAATTTGGAGATGTGTATATTCAGTTTTGGACCAAATCTACTATAGACAGAAAACTGATTGACGAGGGCTGTCTCTTGACGGCTTCGTATCAAAGAGAAGAAGAAGAAGAAAAAGAAGAGAAGTCACGCTTAAAAACAACCATTGCTTGTCAAGTTGCTGAAGTTAAGCGGCAATGACTCAACTCCATTCTTAGATGGGTGACCATTTACTAACAGAAGATACTAGTGAGCAAAGTTAGGTACGTGTGCCAGAGTAACCAAAGCTTAGTATATAACATCAGAAAAAAGAAAAAGGAAAAAGAAAAGGAAGGTAGGAAGGAAGAAAAGAGAGTAAGAGTTGAGGAATTAGGATCAGAAAGAAAAAAAAGAGGAAATTAGAGTAAAGATAAAAATTAAGATGATTAGAGAAGAAGAAGAAGAAGAAGAAGAAGAAGAAGTCAAGTGTTAGAAGAAAGTAAAGAGAAGAAGAAGAAGAAGAAGTCAAGTGTTAGAAGAAAGTAAAGAGAAGAAGAAGAAGAAGAAGTCAAGTGTTAGGAGAAAGTAAAGAGAAGAAGAAGAAGAAGAAGAAGTCAAGTGTTAGAAGAAAGTAAAGAGAAGAAGAAGAAAGAAAAGTAGAAGAAAGTAAAAGAAGAAGAAGAAGAAGAAGAAGTCAAGTGTTAGAAGAAAGTAAAGAAAGAAGAAGAAGAAGAAGAAGAAGTCAAGTGTTAGAAGAAAGTAAAGAGAAGAAGAAGAAGAAGAAGAAGAAGAAGTCAAGTGTTAGAAGAAAGTAAAGGAAGAAGAAGAAGAAGAAGAAGAAGAAGAAGAAGAATGTTGTATCGTTGAGTTGGTAAAAGATACACAGAGAAATAGTGTGCTTGAGATATATTTTATTCAGCACTTGTATCTGGTGCTAACAGATACTTATTACATAAAACCAAGAAGTAGAACAATTCACGAAGATAAACAAAAAGAATGAGGAGGGTCAAATGTGATTGATTGCTTTTAACGGCATTTCACCCCATCTAGGAATATTTTATACCTAGATGTTTGGATATCACTCTCATTGTACATTGAAATTTATATTTTGGTATAGTTTCTTGTTTAGAATTTTTGTAAATGTGAATCAACTCTGTATATAAACTGTCCAAAGCTTTTTTGTTAAAGTTGTAGTACTTTCGATTATCCTTGGTCATAACTGATTCATTGATTTTAACGGCATGTCAACCCATCTAGGGTAATTTTATGCCTATATACTAAGAATCGCATCCAATCTACGTTCATATTTACATTTTTATAGGTTTGTTTTTTTTTCGTACAAAATATCGTTTACAAATCATTTAGAAGGGGTGGAGGTGTTCGTGGTGAAATGGTTAGAGTCGTGGGATATGGACTCGTCGACGCTAGTTCAAATCCTGGATGAGGCTGTTTGTATTTCACATAGCACTAATACCCTTGGGAAAGGTATGCATCCAACTATTCTCCCTCCAGCTATGGGTTAATAGTAGGGTAGACTGGACTCGTTAGCCTTGGTAGGCAACCAGTCTAGGAGAAAGAAAACTCTGAAATCAAACCTGTTAAACTCCGCTAAATAAATTTACCTTGTGTCACATCCTGGAGGGGTCGGTAAATATATACAAATCATTTTTAAATGAATGTATTTGATCAATAGATATGACCCTAACAGGTACTGCCACTCCGGGTCATAGTGTAATGAGTAATAGTAATGAAGGGGTACTTCGCACTTTCCAGGTGGAGCCTCACCATCAGATACGCTTTAGCGTCATACCCAGAACAATACCTTTGGAGTGGGTTTATTATAAATCTGCAGGGGATACAGTCCGAGTGTTCTAAGCCTTGCCGACAGGGTATTAAGAAGAAAAAGCCCCCCCACCCCAAGTATTAATAGATGAAGAAAACCCCCGCCAATAAAATATTACGAAAAGGCCCCCAATATTAATAAATGCAGCAGAAAAAGATAATGTTGATAATGAAGAAAATGATGATGATAACGAATAAGGAAATGGCCACCATCTAATACTTCGAAAAGGTAACCCCTAAATATTATGAAAAGGGGGGGGGGGCTCTAGATATTGCTAAAAGTATACGAAGAATGACAACGCATGACGATGATGAAAAAAAAAATAACATTGCATTACATAATATTTATAGAAGACGATGACTACGAAGAAGAAGAAGAAGCAGAATAGTCCCGCTCAAAAATACTAGCAGAACAAGCCCCCTCCCCACTAGTTAGGAAAGCTTCTATACTAGAAGAATCCCCCAAATACTAGAAGCCCCCATCGCCCAAACACCCCCGAAGATCGCCCAAAACAGCCCCAAAAATCGGCCAAATGTTGATAACGAAGCCCCTTAAAATCCTAGAAAAATAATTTGCGCCACCCCACCCCATACTGAAAGCCCCCCCCCCCTCGCGAAAAAAAATTTGGTAGAAGAGTCCACCAATGCTTCGAAGAAGAACTCCTTAAAAATCGCATCATCACTAGGGTCATTGTCACCGTGAGGAAAACCCGTAAAATAACCAAGGACCAGCCGTACACACGAACACATGCGCTCCGGCTCGGCTCGGCTCGGCTTGTGCAAAAAGAAAAGGGGCATTATATGTAGAGAGAGAGACTGATCTCGTCGGTTGAACCGCGGAGATACACACACACACACACACACATACAGGGAGACACACACGCGTGCGAGTGAGCGAGCTTGTGCACAAAACGGAGGGCTGTCGAAACCGCTACTTTTTTCTCCGTTCGAAAGCCGACAACCATACACACGCACACACGTGCGCGCGCGGACACAGACAAATACAACCGAAAGAAACGCTCCTACCTTGTGTGGAGCTGCCGTTCGTTGTCAGTCAGTCAGTCAGTCTGACAAAAAGCCGCAGTAACTGTAAAATACTTCGCTGTGACGGCACATCTCTCCGGATCGCTCGTCCGTTCGTCAAAACTAAATACAAAACACACTCACACAACACGCGCGCGTTTTGGCTTGAGTTTCTCGCACTTTCATTCATTCATTTTCATCAACACATTCGGTTTTTTCCATTTTCCTTTCGACGACACTCGAATACTTCGAGAGACTTAAGTTTTTTCCCTTCATCAATTTTCTACAGAGAGAAAAATACACAGGTAAGTCGTTGTATTTTGTTGTTGCCTTTTTTTTTTTTACCTTGTTAGCGCGGTTTGAAATTAATTAATTCCCGCGCGCACATGTTTTCTTTTTGATCGTATTTTCATATCTTACCATATATATATTATATATATATATATATATATATATATATGCACTCAAAAGAAGTCTTAAGTGATTATTTCATTTTTTAAATAGTGTTTGTTATTTGTTTATATTTCACTTTGGCCCCTAAAAAAATTCGCTTTCGCACTTAAAAAAAAAAAGAAAAGATTTCACTATCATCCTTAAAGTTTTTTTTTTCGATTTTACCCCCACCCTCAATTTTTTTTTTATTAATTAATTTATTTATTTTTGTTTTTTTGCTTTCGTCCCTAAAAAAAAATTACGTCTGTTTGACAATTGAACATTTTTTGAAAGATTTTGGCAATAAAACCCAAAAAACAATACACTTTTGCTTTTTCTTTTAGATAAATCAAATCAGTTAAGTTTACAGTTTTCTGTAAATTTTGACATGAAGATTCTCTTTAAAATTGTGAA
>CM042151.1:45620052-45637552 GCA_023376005.1 Doryteuthis pealeii
GTTTTATATGATAATTCTAGTGCCATAAGCACACATTATATATATACTATTGATTTTAACGGCAGGTCAACCCATCTAGGGCTATTTTATGCCAAGGGTTAGGGAATCACATTCATTACACGTTCATATTTACATTGTTGTGTATTTGTTTCTTGAGCCTTTTCTTTTTTTGCTTTTTTATGCACACGATCCAGTCGAATTTAAATTATTTTAAAAACAGATCTAATTGCCCCATAGAGTGGAGGCTAACAGGTACCACTGTTCTGGGTCAGAATGGACCTTTGAGTAATGGCAATGAAGGGATAATCCACACTCCCTAGATCTCAAGAAGCGGAGCCTCACCACTTACTGCAGTTTAGTATCATACGTAAGGGACCCTCATTTTTGTATGAATGGATTAGAGGCAGCATATTCTAAGCCCCACTGACAAGCCTACATTTTGTAAGGTGTTTCAGAAAAAAAATTATATAAATTTGTTTACTTTTTACATTTGCTTTGAAAGATATTTACACCTAAAATGATATCAAACATTATGAAAATGATATCACATTTTCTAAACACCCTGTATTTCTGGTTACAGAGATTCAATGGTGTAGAGTTTAGTAATAAATAATAGCTAATAACATCTGTTTTGATTGAATAACGCTCCACTAGAAATTATAAAATCCCGGTAAAGAATTTTTTTTAAATGACTGGGTTGTACTTAATTATGGTCAATAATGTACCTAATAATATGCGTTTTGATATTACATTGTCCACTAAAATTAATACAAAACCTGGTATCTTTGATTTAGAAAAAAACTTTATATTCAAAATGAAATAGTATGGGTGTACTTAATTATGGTCGATAATGTACCTAATAATACCCGTTTTGATAGTATTATGTTCCACTAAAAAATGATAAAAACCTGGTATCTTTCGTTTAGAAAAAGTTTTTTTTTAATCTAAATGGCAGGAGTGTACATAGTTATGGACGTAATGTACTTAATAGTATTGTATAGTGTCCCACTAAAAATAATAAAAACCTGGTATCTTTGCGTTAGAAAAAAACTTTTTACTTAAAATAAAATGGCCGGGGTGTACTTAATTATGGCTGGTAATGCACCTAATAATATCCGTTTTGATTGTACATTATTCCACTAAAAATAATAAAATCCTGATATCTTTGGTTTAGATGATAATTAACTTTTTAACAGAAAACGGTCAGAGTCTACTTAATTATGGTCGATATTGTACCTAACAATATCCGTTTTGTTTGTATAATGTTCAACTTGTTTGGTAGTAAATACTTGAATCTACTGTTTTAGCATAAATATTACAATCAATTTTTATCTGTAGACTTATCTTATCTTTAAAGGAAATTCAAAGAACATTTTTAGCATCCGAATGATATATTATAGAGATTTCTAAAATTTAGATAAAGTGGGTTTGACTGTCGGAACCAAAAAATCATAAACAAAGTTTTCTAATGAAATACTCTTTTGATTAATTCATCAATTCAAATTCAAATTTATGCACACGATTTTTTAACAGGCAACGAACACAGGATATTTACCAGAGGAATGTCGCTCACCTTTTGGTCTTTATTTTTATCACTTTCTCTTTATCTGGATGGTGGAGTACTTTCCAAAATAAACAAAGACTGCTAAATATCTAATATCGAAATGGGAGAATTTCTTCATTTTGATCCGTATTATCAAGCGATCTTAATATTTATGGTGGATTTACCAATTTTGGTGGAAACTCAACTTGAGCCAGGCACAGAATACTCCCCAACCCATTTAAAAAGCCAAAACATTTTAAAAGCCAAAACTATCAAAATACACTATACTGAGGTACCTTGACTTTTGGGTACCCTAACTTACGAATTTTCCGAGCTATCACTCATTCGATTGTTTGCTTTGTTGTGAGAGCTAAAATTTGAGGTACGAGCAAGCTTCACTTACATTAATAATTTCACTAAAAACATTTAAATTTCAGATTTATTACGAAAAATATTATCTATTAAAAAAAAAAAAAACATTAAAACATGTTACAGCACATAGTCCATTCTATTTCATTGTATTTATACAACACCAAGCTATTGTTCTTATATATATATATATATATATATATATATATATATATATATATAAAACTAACAAAAATGTTTTTTTTCAGTGTGGGACTGGAACGGATCAATGACATTTCTGTTTATTTCATTGGGAAAAATTGATTTCATATACGAGGAGATTAAGTTACAAGAGGAACGAATTAAATTCGTAAGTGAAGATGTCATTGTATTTCATACATTTGCATACGTACACAATCATCACGTGTACAAATGGATTTACCCACATGCGTATATAAAAATATGCACCAGCGGAGGCGACTCATTATTTTACAATAAGGATGATGGTGTCGCTGTCAAGAAAAATGTTGTTCGTGTTATCCATCTTTTACTGGCCCGAATTGTACATACATACGTATATAAAGATCTGACACCAGCGGAAGCGACCTATTATTTTACAATAAGGATGATGGCGTCACTGTCAAGAAAAATGTTGTTCGTGTTATCCATCTTTTACTGGCCCGAATTGTACATACATGCGTATATAAAGATCTGCACCAGCGGAGGCGACCTATTATTTTACAATAAGGATGATGGCGTCACTGTCAACAAAAATATTGTTCGTGTAATCCATCTTTTACGGGCCCAATCGAAGCGGTTATTTCGTGCTGAAAGTGGCTTGTCACTCAGATCCTCACAGGAAGCATTACTTTTGAAGCAACCCTCTTTCGAGTGCTACAGTTTTGTAGCTGAAAACTTTCTCCATCCAATAGTGTTAGTGTGCCTCACGTATCTGTTATAGATTCCAGGGAAATGAACTGGAGGAATTTCTTTCGGAGCATCTCTCGTCAGTCAGTAGCTAATTACCTGGTTAAACTTGCAAATCGCCGTCAAAATTAAAACGGAAACCTATTTGGTGGTGGATGATCCATGACAGTTAACTACAGTGTTTTTTGCACAACAAACCCCAAATTACTATACATTTAATGTTGAAAATTTTTTTTAAAACCAAGTTTAATTGAAATTATACATTGCAATACAAACACAAACAACTAAGACTAATGTGTTCTACCGTTGGATTCAATAATTAATTTCAATGGTTAATTAAATGTATAGTTATTTTTTTAAGCAATACGTAATTAAAAACAACCGTAATCCCCAAACCCCTAAACCGTAACCTAATTCGCAAAAAAGTTCATTCATACACTGTAGTTAAACTGTCATGGGGGACCACCAAATAAGTTTCCGTTTTAATTTTGACAACGATTTGCAAGTTTAACCAATTACCTAACCCGTTCACCACGGGTAAAATATAACACTAGCATGGAGCATCCAACAAGGATCGAACTCATTATTCAGTTCTTTGAGAATTAAAATCTAATTTAAGTAAGAATTGAAATATTTCCGTTTTAATTGATTGATTGATTGATTTTAACGGCATGTCAATCTGTCCGGGGTTATTTTATGCCTAGAGTTAGGTTTGGTTTGGTTTGGTTTTACGGCATATCAACCTTGGTGGGTCATTTAAATGCCGACAAAGTTTTGAAATAAATCATTCTTAATGGATAATCAAATTTTATTTATAAACAGGTTTTTCTATTTAACCCATAGATAGGACCCTAACAGGTACTACCACTCCAGGTCAGAGTGGACCAGGGAGCAATGGTGATGAAGGGGTGCTCCACATTCCCCAAACCCCCAAAATTGGAACCTCACTATCAGATAGAGTTTAACGTCATACCCAGGACATGTAGACCCTCAGCCATCGCCTTCTAGCACCCATAAAAAAAGGGTTGGAGCATGCCATAAGGGCAATAGGGTTGGGAAAATCGTATAGGTACTAGGGCTTGACGTGACCAGCCGATTGATCGGGGGGGGGGCTCTCCGACCGCCCTAAAAAAAGGCCAAAATGGAGTATTGCAAGTCATGAACTGCTCAACCACTTGGATTCTATCTTTAAGCATCACAGATCGCTACCCAGGGCCAACAGGTGGCCCCATCGGGAGAATCTTACTCCTCTGCAGAGGTGCAGTCGTGCATTCTAACGCCCCAGCCTACAGGCGGTAGAAGTAAGGGTATTGCGCACATTGGATGTTTATATTTACATTTTTGTGTAGTTTCTTGGCACACGGTTTTATGATATTGAGGTTTTGATTTATTTGTTTTCTTTGCTTAATGTCATTTCAACCTTCGTAGTGCTAAAGCCATCTTGTAGAAGAACAGTAGTGGTACCATTTAACCCATAACTGGGGGTTAAGAGGGGGTTCATAACTTTCCCTAGGGTATTAGTCCGAACGTGAACGTAATAGAGAGACTGGAGTCCGAACTCGCTTACTACGATGTCGCAGTCCACTACGCTAACCATTACGTAACAAGACATATGGTATCAAGTATTCCTATCAAATACAAATAATTTGCACACGGTTGTATGGTTTCAAGTATCCTTATCTAATACTTGTAATTATATGATTTCAAGTAATTATTTCTATTTAATAGTAATCAGTTGTTTGCACACAGTTATATGTTTCAAGTAACAAATAATAATCCTTACTAAACAATAATATTGACCATTATTAACTCACTGCATACCAAATCCCCCCCCCCCGGCTTTACCAAATTTTCTTGCTATTTTTTACCTGTATGATGGAATATTTCAAAGTTCACTATCTATTCACTTCAGAACTCATTATATTCAAATAAAGTCCTATTATTATTATTATTATAATCTGAGTCTTCTGTTCAATTATAATGAACCAACCATACGTTTTGTATTTGCTTGGGTGTGGTATGCATAGAAATAAGAGAGCCGTTGTGAGCAGCTTAAAGTAGGCAAAGAGTTAATTGAGATGGCAACCAGTCTAGAAGAAGAAAAACAGTTCAAACCTATTAAGCTCCACTTGAATAAATGACCTTGTGTCACACCTGCTCGTGCGGAGGGGTTTGGTAAATTCATATAAAGTCCTATTATTGTTCTAATTTGAGTCTTTCTGCTCAATTATAATGAACCAATGATCAGTTCTTGTATTTTGTTTACGGTAAGATTGCAGTGGTGGTAGAGTCACTATGAGCGGCTTAAAGTAAGTAAAGAGTTCATACTAATAATTTACTGTTATATTGTATCAAGTATTCATATCTGATACTAACCATTTTTAAACAGATCTATTTGACTCATAGATAGCATCATAACAGGTACTACTACTTTGGTCAGTAGATCTGGTAGTAATGGTAATGAAGGATTACTCCACACTCCCCAGAGCTCCAGAATTGGATCCTCACCACCAGATTCAGTTTTGTATATTTTAGGTATCTTAAAATCACCACCTTGATCATGCCTGATTCGATATTTTCAATAGTCTTGTGTATGAAATCAACAGTGTTTCAGTTATTTCAATGAATATCATTGCTAAGAAAATGTGTTACTTGACTGTAAAACTGTTCAGGGCGGATGCTAGGGTCTCCCTACCCCCGAATTTATGATACATCTCTAGATTTCAATTTTCTTAAAGATATATTCATAAAAAATTTATCAACCCCTACTCTACGACATGCCAATTTTCATAAAGTCGTATTCATAGAATATATATGAATCCCGCCCTTTCGAGGCCCTCACGCAGGCTTGTCCCCAGCGCGCTGTCCCTGACTATATTGCACCTTAAAATTTTGAATATCATCTTAGTTATATATATATATATATATATATATATATATATATATATATATATATATATAACTGACTGATATGTAGGGGATAATTTTATTTGGGATCATGAATATCTACTGTACATACATAATGCATACTCATGTTGATGCAAACGTATACATTTATACAAGCATTTTTACAAATCCCCATGAGAGCTCAATGAATAATAACTAATACATTAATTATATACAGATCAACATTTTTACTTTCAATAAGAAAGAAAACTCAGCAAACCGTCATTTGGCTATTACAAATTTATTCAATTCTAGTTGAAATAAATTTATAATAGCCAAATGACGGTTTGTTGTATTTTTTCTTCTTAAGAATATATATATATATATATATATATATCCCAACCCTCCGCATGTCAATTTTAAAGTAGAGTACAGTTTCTTTCTAATAGACTGGCTGTCTAACCAAGGTTAACGAATCCAGTCTGCTATACTATTTACCCATAGCTGGAGGGAGAACAGACGGATTCATGACTTTCCCCAAGGACATTAGCGCAAACTGAACCGCAAACTGCTTCGTCCAGCATTTCATTTGAACCCGGACTGACGATTCCTTTTTCTACGACTATAACCGGTACACGAGGTGCTCCTCCGTGTAGTATAGTCTTATAGTAGTCTTGTTCGAGATAAGATAGATTTAAAACAAAACAAAACAAAAAAAGCACTAAAGTTAGGTTGTCAAATTTAGAAGCGGGCGGCGTCATTTTGAGGCATGTGCTTACGAATACGGCCATACATGGATTAAGCTAATCGCTTCCCACTTGTAGCTTTTTTCAATTAGAAATAATGCCTCTATCGCTCTGTTAAACGGAGATAATAATAATAATAATAATAATAATAATAATAATAATACGGGTTATCTTAATACTACTTAATACCACAATCTCTGTAATGCCTGATTTAGCATTTTTTCCATGTCAGTTATTATTATTATTATTATTGATTAATAATAATAATAATAATAATAATAATAATAATAATAATAATAATAATTAAGAAAGCGCGGTGGTGTACTGGTTAGAGTCGTAGAAATGGACTCGGTGACCCGAGTTCAATTCTCAGACGAAGCCACAGTTCACATAGTGCCAATACCCTTAGGAAAGGTATGAATCCAACTATTCTCCCACGTTCACGTTCGGACTAATACCCTAGGGAAAGGTATGAACCCCCTCTTAACCCCCAGTTATGCGTTAAATGGTACCACTACTGTTCTATGGGTAAATAGTAGGATAGACTGGGCTCTTTAACCTTGGTTAGGCAACCAGTCTAGGAGAAGGAAAACTCTGAATTCAAACCTGGTCACTATTAGAATAGGCTCAGGCCTACTTAGGGATCTATTTCAATTTAAAAAATGATAATAACACGGTATCTTAATAAGACTGAATACCACAATCTAATTTTGCATTTTTCCATATCAGTTATTGTTTAATAATGTGTATTAACCTGAATGTGTTTCATTCGTTGACATGCATATTATTGCATTGGCTAAAGTATCTTATTTGAATATTGGTTGGTTGGATTTTACGGCACGTCAACCCTCGTTGGTTTAGTTTATGACGAAGATGTTTTGTTTAATTCATTCTTGATGGGTATTCAATTAAAAAAAATTTAAACTCATTTTTAACACAATTTTTTAAACACTTTTAAAATCTATTTAACCTTTAAATGGGACCATAACAGGTACTAACACTACGGGTCAAAGTGGACCTAAGAGTAATGGTGATGAAAGAGTACACCACACTCCCCAGAGTTCCAGAATTGGAACATCACCATTAGATACAGTTTGACCTCATACCCAGGACACTAGATGTATCATGCTCATACAACATGCTGTATCTTCAATATGATTATACATTTTAATTCTACCGAGTTCAAATCCTGGAGGGGTCTGTTTGCATTTCACATAACACTAATACCCGTGGGAAAAGTATGAATCCAATTATTCTCCCTCTAGCTATGGGAAAATAGTTGTATAAATAGTAAAGAAAATCGTAGTATAAATAATAATCTATGAATAAACAGCAGGGCAGACTGGGCTCTTTAACCTTGGTATGGCAACCGGTCTTGAAGGGAAAAACTCTGAATTCAAACCTTCTAAAAAAATGACCTTGTGTCGCATCCTGGTAATGTGGAGGGGTTGGGTAAATACACGAAAATAAAAAAAATATATAATGAAATCATACTTTCGAAATTCAACAATTCTACGTCTCCCCCACCCCGAATATATGACCCCTACTACATGTCAATTTTCATAAAGCAGAATTCATAAAAGATGTATTAACCCCTACTCTACTACATGTCAATTTTTCATAATTTTCATGAATCACACCTTCGAAATTCATCAGTTCTGTTTTTCTTATTTTAGCTTTAAGTGTATAAACGCATACATTTTATTCATGTGAATGGTTGATTGGTTGATTTAACGGCATGTCAACCCGTCTGGGATTATTTCTTGCTTAAAGGTTAGGGAATTGTGCACGTTTATAATTACCAGTTTTTGTTGTTTCTTAATGTTTTTTTTTTGGGGGGTGCACACGGTTATATGATTTATCAGGTATTCTAATCTAATAATAATTTGCCCATAGATGGGACCTATATAGGTACTACCACCCCGAGTCAGAGTGGACCTGAGAGTGATGTTATTATGCAAATCACACAAACAAACATACACTGTTTATAAATGATAACTTTTGACGTTCGGAAAACTATCATTTTATGAGTTTGATTCACACTGAGTGCCAAAACTAAACAATGACTTCTAGTGAGTTTGGTTCTTACTGGAGACTCCATTCTTGCTGTCCTTGTGCCAAACTTAGATAAACTTAGTTAATGACTACTTTCGATTTTTTTTTCTTTCTTTTATTGTTTCAAAATATTCAGAGAGATGATTTTTATCTTGGAATATAAATTATGTTAAAATTGATTTAATTAGTAAACCGATTCTCAAGTGAAGGAGGAAGATAGTTTCTGAGAAAGCTCTTTAAAAACATTTTAGATTGATTTAGTCTCTGCTTCGTAGTGGTTTTAATAGTGAAAAAAATATCACATATTCTTTACTCTTAGATTAAAATTAATCTAATTATAATTTTCTAGCAACAGATATTTTTTTTTGTTGTTGTTGAGATTTTAAAAATCGAAACGTTTTAAAGTAATTATAAGTAAAGTAAGTATTAAATAGATTGTTAATATTATTGATTTATTTTTTTATTTTTTATTTATTTGTATTGATCTATGCTTTGTATTCTGTCTTTCCATTTGAGACTGTATATCGTTCTTGCTGTAACCACACAGAATGTCAAAAACCGACATCTACTGACATTAAACCCTTTAAAAAAAACACCAAAAAAGCACCACCACCACCACCACCATCATCATCATCATCATGAACAAAACAACAACAACAACAATAACAACAACAACAACAACAATTCAATCACAAAATGCTTTAAATCAATTTTTGTAAAATCTATATCTGTAAAAATGACTAGAGAAAAAAAAAGAAATCTTATATAAAAGTTATCATCTTACTTTAATCATTGTTTCAAAATTGGCGTTTGTTTACGTTCGTTAAGAAACAAAAACAAACCCCAACATTCAATCAGAGCTAGAGTACAGGGTGGTCCGAAAATATAGTCGGCTCACCCCCTACATTTTTTTTATAGAGGTATAAATTGTACATTGTACAACCCGAAATTGTAGAAAATAATTCAATTTTGAAAGTATTTTTGGTTTTTTTTTCAGAGGTAAAATAATTACATAACTTATATATCATATTATTAAAACAAAATATAATGAAAGTTAAAACAATGTGTATGAGTGACAAGACTTTCAGACCACCCTGTACACTTGCAATTTATCAAAGATCAACAAAAAACATTAAATGATAAATAAAAATTTAATAGAACTATTGCGTATTCTTCTTCAATTCTTCAACTTAACTTCAGTGGTACCTTGACTTACGTATTTAATTCGTTCCGCTTGTAACACAATTTCCTCGCTTATTAAATCAATTTTTTCCCATGGAAATAAAAGGAAAAATGCTTAATCGGTTCCAACCTCTCTCTCGCAAAAAAAAAAAAAAAAAAAAAAAACAGAACAAAAAAACACCATAATTTTTTTGGTTCGTTTTTAAATTTAAAAATACCACTGCCCCCAACATAAGGGGGGGGGGTCAAAATTAAGCGACCTGAAAAAAATGAGAAAGTTTTGAAATAAGATAAATAATGCATTATAAAGATCATTCATTGATAAATGAACACTGAAAATTTCATTAAAATCCGATAATTCCCTGATTTTTGGTAAATTATTTTCTGTGGGTGGGCTAAAGTCATTTTGTCAAAAACGCATTTTAGGCTCAGTTTGCCAGCCCCTAAAAAAAGAATATAATGAATTATGTGCTGTCTTGATTTTTTTTTTTTATAAATTATATTTTTCTTTGGTGTAATACATTTAGAAACATGAATGTTTAACTGAACTTATTAACAATTAACATACATAAGCGTATCTGAAGCTCGCTCGTACCTCAAAGCAAAGCTCGCAACATAAAACAAAAACAATCGACCCTGTGACAGCTCGTAACTTAGAAAAATCATAAGTTTGGGCGCTTGTAAGTCAATGTACCACTGTAAATAAATAATTATTAAAAAAAAAAAAATTAATTAAACCATTTTTTTGTAAATTGATTAGTTTTTGTCAGTTAGTGGCAATTTTTCAGCTGCGTGGGCATCTCTATATTTCTATATCTATTGATCTCTATTCATCTCAATTGGAATTTTTTTTTTTCACTTTCAGTCGTTCATAGGAACAAATAAAGTAAAGTCGGTATCAGCCAATCAGCGAGGGAGTCTATCCCCTTTTCACTAGCGCTAGACCAAGGAAATTGTTTTAGCGTCTGAGGTGGAGTTCCACACCTACCATCAGCTCCTTACTCTACCGCACAGATCCCTGTGGTACTCATACGCTGAGTTGGCGAGGGCCGGTATCGAACTAGGAACCTTGTGGTTTCTAGGCGAACGCTCTACCGACTAAGCTAACCCGGCACTAAGTAAAATAATTAATTACATAATATAACTTGAATTACTAGAAAACAATTTGATTTATTCTTATCGCAATAAAATAATTACATAATTTATATGTTATTATTAAAATAGAAAATAATGAAAGTTAAAACAATATGGAGAGATGACAAGACTTTCGGTCCACCATGTATTTTCCAGTTTTTATTTTATCTTTATTTATTTATTCATTTTTTTATTTTGTCTTTTCTGGTTCGATCGTGGTTCATCAGGCCAAATATCTATTTTACATAAGCAGAAACGTTGTCGTGCTGATTGTTACTGTCGTGGCGTACGGGTTTGCTAGCTAACGTATCGTTAGATCCGTTACTATTGAAAAACGAGTTCGATCCTCGCTGTGTACCCCATACTGGTGATCTTGTGGCAAAGACAACCCATGCTGAACGGGTTGAGTTTTTTTTATAAATTAAAAAAAAATAATTTAAAGTTTTTACTTCTGATCATTATTATCATTTCTCAGATACCCTGAGCAATTTTCTAACATTATTATTATGAGGTTTTCACGCCTGCCGTAGCCGGTGGTTCACTGGAGGCTGAGTGACAGCAAGTCTCCTCAGGCCTCCAAGACTCTTCTGAGCATTCAAGCCGATCCCAACAGATTATTATTATTATTATTTATTATTATTATTATTATTCCTTTTGAGTTTTTCACATCAGCGTTAGCTGATGGTATTTCACTGGAATCTGAGTGACAACAAGTCTCCTCAGGTCTCCAGGACTTTTCTGAGTATTCTGGCAGATTGCAGCAGTGCAGTATTCTGGATGGTCTCTATTCTTCCTCAATTCTTCCTCTGATTTCCAGATATTCCACTCTTTTTCTAAGCTTTTTGGAACCGTTCCAAGTGCACCAACTACAATTGGTATCACTTTGACTTTCATATTCCATAGCTTTTTCAGTTCTCTGGCAAAGTCCAGATATTTGTCCATCTTTTCGTTTTCCTTCATCTTCACCCTGTGATCTGCTGAAACTGCAAAATCCACCAATTGACAAGTTCTTTCTTTTTTGGTTAATCAACACTAGGTCTGGTCTTCTTGCTGGGGTAAGGTGATCCGTTTTTATCAAGAAGTCCCAGAGAATTTTATGCGTTTCATTCTCAAGAACAGATTCTGGTTTATGCATAAACTATTTTTTTGTATTGTCAAAATTATTATTATTATTATTATTATTATTATTATTATTATTATTATTATTATTAGCAAATATATGCACCCTCCGGGTGCAAGTATTTGAATTTTAATGTAATGAAATATGTTAAATTTGAAATACTTTTGAAACTGAATAAAAATCCAAATAAAATGATTTGAAACAGAGGGGGGTATAATCGAAGAAATAGAACAACTTTGAAACTAAGTCTTCCATCATTTTCCATCACTCTCTCCTTTTATTGCTGAATTAGTAAAAGTAAAAGAATAAAATTACTGTTATTTCTTTATATTAATGGATTTCTTTTAAGATTTATCCCCGAGATTTTTGCTCATATTCATTAAGAAAAAAAAACCAAACAATTAGAAATCAATAATACCAAGCGCATATTTAATAAAATTAAACTTTTAATATCAATATGCAAATTAGCTTTCCTGTTCACACTGTAACCCGCTATTTTGTTGCATATATAAATACAATTGCATGTAATTAGAATGTAGATAAAGTCAAAAGTATTAATAATGTAAAATAATTTTATTAATAATTGAGGTTTAAATAAAAATAACAATCGTGGACAATGTGGCGTAAATAACAAAGGGGATTGTGAGTTGAGAAGTAATATAGTTTCGGTTACAGACAGACAAACAAACAATCTCTATTATAATAAGATTATTATTATCTTCTTCTCCACAAAGACGCACATCAATTCTAAGTTTTCTGTACATTGTACAAACACACAAATTTCTGTGTAGAACTCACCTGTTCTTTATTCATTATGTCTATTACACAGAACAAACTGATTTTATACGCTTGTTCATATATATATATATATATACTTCTTTGCGTGACTTGAACGTGGTGTCAGGTGTAGTCTTGCTTATTCATTCTTTTAAATTACGTTGATGTTTGTATACATCTGTAGATAAACGGCATTTTCTTTGTTTATACTAGCAAATATATGCACCCTCCGGGTGCAAGTATTTAAGTTTTAACGTAATAAAATATTATATTGAATCAGAAACTAATTAAGAATTCAGATAAAAAGATTTGAAACGGAGGGGGTATAATCGGAAAATAGAACAACTGAAACTTACTCTTTCATCATTTCCGTTTTTCAATGCTAAATTTTCCTAGTTTAACTATTTAGTTAAAATAGGAAGTAAAAAATAAATTTACAGTTATTTCTTCTTGTTAATGAATTTTCTTTTAGGATTTATTGAAGAGAATTTTACTCATATTCATTAAGATAAAACCAAACAATTAGAAAATCAAAATACCAAGCACATTTTTATTAAAATCAAGTTTTTTTTAGTATCAATATGCAAATTAGCTTTACGTTTACTCTGAAAACTGTTATTTTGTGTATATATAAATACAATTGCATGTTATTAGTATTAGGTAAGGCCAACAGTATTATAATGTCAAACAGTTTTATTATTAATTGAGGTTTAAATAGAAATAGAATCATGGAGAATGTGTCGTTAATAACTAAGGAAATTGTGACATGAGTAGTAATATAGTTTCGGTTACAGCAGAAAAAACACAAATCTCCATTATAATAAGATGTCGTTCTTATTGGCGTTGAATTTATAGACCTGCACATATTCTGAAAATACGTGCATACACGTCAATTATATTCCTTTTCTATCATTTAACACACACACACACACACACACACACACACAAAACACACACACACTCACACACACACACACACACACACACACACTCAAAAAATAAACAAACAAACACAGAGTGAGCATTTGGGTAAAAACACTCTCCAGTATCTATCTATCTATCGATCGATCTATCTCATTTTGTTCCTATCTATCTATCTCATTCTGTTACTATCTATCTATCTCATTTTGTATCTATCTATCTATCTATCTCTTTCTATCTATCTATCTATCTATCTCATTTTGTTCCTATCTATCTATCTATCTATCTCATTTTGTTCCTATCTATCTATCTATCTATCTCATTTTGTTCCTATCTATCTATCTATTTATCTCATTCTGTTGCTATCTATCTATCTATCTCATTCTGTTGCTATCTATCTATTTATCTCATTCTGTTGCTATCTATCTATCTATCTATCTATCTGATTTTGTTCCTATCTATCTATTTCATTCTGTTGCTATCTATCTATCTATGTATCTCATTCTGTTGCTATCTATCTATCTATCTATCTCATTCTGTTGCTATCTATCTATCAATCTATCTCATTTTGTTCCTATCTATCTATCTATCTATCTCATTCTGTTTCTATCCATCTATCCATCTCTCTCTCTCTCTCTCTCTCTCATATATATATAATTTTGTTCCTTTGTATATTGCATATGAACAAAAATAGATAGTTAGATACAGTATCTATCTATCTATCTATCTATCTATCTATCCACATGCAGGTGTCCACAGGAGAATGTCACATGAGTTTGTCCTTGTTGGAGAAGCAAGGGCGAACTCATAAGTGACGTTCTCCTGTGCACACATGGACAAACCAGTGTAGGCCAACCAGAAAAAAATACAACAATCAGTTCTGTGCAGATTCTGGATGCTGTTCAGAAGACCTGCCAGGGACAATGACTGATATGGATGGGTGGCAAGAGAGAGTCATGAGAATCTGTGCTGTCAGCACAAAATGATGATGTTGATAATTTCATATGGTCATTAAGTGTATGGGACAAAGTTTGATTTTTTTTAGTTTAAATTTTTATTTTATTTTATGTTAAATAAGATTTTTTATGTTAAAATTTCCACTCCACTGCAAATTTTACAAGCATTTAAACTGCTGGTTTAGCTCAGTCGGTATAGCATTTGGCTGGGAACCTCAAGGTTCCTGGTTCGATATCGGCCCTCTCCAACTCAGTGTATGAGTAGCACAGGAATCTGTGCGGTAAGGTGAAGAGCTGATAGTAGGTGTGGTGTTCCACCTAAGACGCTAAAAACAATCTCCTTTTTCTAGCGGAAAGGGGATAGTCTCCCTTGTTGTCTGGCTGATACCGACTTTAGGCCACCCCGACGACTTACTTTTTAAAAATACTTAAGCAAGGTCAGAATACAGAATTATTTATTAATCATATTTCTGTAATCTGGTTATTAGCTGATGGTAGGTGTGGCATTCCACCTAAGATGCTAAAGACAATTTCCTTTGTTGAGTGCTAGTGAAAAGGGGATAGACTCCCTCACTGTTTGGCTGATACCGACTTTAGGCCACCTTGACGACTTACTTTTTTAAAATACTTAAGCAAGGTCAGAATACAGAATTATTTATTAATCATATTTCTGTAATCTGGTTATTAGCTGATGGTAGGTGTGGCATTCCACCTAAGATGCTAAAAACAATCTCCTTTGTCAAGTGCTAGTGAAAAGGGGATAGACTCTCTCACTATTTGGCTGATACCGACTTTAGGCCACCTTGACGACTTACTTTTTTTAAATACTTAAGCAAGGTCAGAATACAGAATTATTTTTTAATCATATTTCTGTAATCTGGATGTTATTGATTTTACTAGTAAAAAAAAAAAAAAAAAAATACCATTTGTGGAAAGTTTTCTTCTTTTTTTTTTTTTCATTTTATTTTCATTTTATTTTTTTCCTCTCTGATTTTTAGTCCCTGTCTTCATTTTGCATGGGATGAGACATTTCCCATAATCAATTTCTGGATGGAAATTATCGTCATTTCCCCTTGATTTTTTTTTTTTTTTTTTAAATTGCCAACAATTTTAACCATGTTAATTTAAATTTATCATTTCCCTAAATAATTCAAATATTAAAAAATATCATTTTTTATAAAATAAGAAAAAAATGTTAGAATAATTTTTAGATACTAAAATCTTGAGTGACGTAAATATTTTGATTAGGAATTAGAAATGATTTTACTATAAAAGTTAATTATAAATGATTTTTACTAAAAATGTGCATTGAAAATGATTTTACTATAAAAAGCCAAAGGAAATGCTTTTACTATAAAAATGCATTAGAAATGATTTTCATATGAAAATGCATAGGAAATGATGTTTATATAAAAATGTATTGGAAATGATTTTTAATGTAAAAGGGCTTTTGACATAATTTTTACTATAAAAATTCATTGTAAATGATTTTTACAATAAAAATGCATTGGAAATAATTTTTACTATGAAATTACATTGAAAATGATTTATACTATAAAATGCATTAGAAATAATTTTTACTATGAAATTGCATTGGAAATGATTTTTACTATAAAATGCATTGGAAATGATTTTCACTATGAAAATGTATTGAAAATGATTTTTAATGCAAAAGTGCATTTGCCATGATTTTACTCTTAAAATGCATTGGAAACGATTTTACTATAAAAATGCATTGGAAATGATTTTACTATAAAAATTTATTTGATATGATTTTTACACTAAAAATGCATTGCAAATGATTTTTCTATTAAAGTGCATTGGAAATGATTTGTACTTTAAAAATGCATTGGGAATGATTTTTACCATTAAAATGCATTGAAAATGATTTTACTATAAAAGTGAATTGCAATTTTGCCAGTTCTTTACCAAACTGCCTGGTTATCTATTTAGCACAATTTTTTCCAGTTATCAAAAAAGGTTTATCTTTAATTAAACTATAAAAATACAAGTATATTTATTCATGTATATACCAAAACACACGTACACACACACACACACACATATATATATATACATATATATATGAATGCCGATATATTATGGGCATATTATGTATCAGAATATCAACATGTATGTTGCACAAAAGATATACATAAACACTCATGCATCCATACATAAAAAGAAATACTTTCTACAATAAGTAATTAATTGAAATTTTAATTATCTTTCTATAATTTTCAATTAATTTTAAAAAAGAAAAATGACAATTCAAATCGAAATTTTCTATTTCTTTTCTTTCCTAATTAATGTTTTTTTTTTCTAAAAATTTAGAATTTTTGAAAATTTTTAGATTTTAATTAATTCAAGAATGTCTAAAGCTACTCACACACACACACACACACACACAAGTCCAATATGTACTACAAACACACACACATGTTTTCTCAGTACACATATATACATATATACTCATGCACACATACTAGACATACAGAAAATACTCACACACATAATCATCATCATCAGGATGCACTAACTCCCTATTGCGACCTATCCCAATCTGTCGTCACCCATGGCAGGTCTTCTGCAAATACATGGTTGATGTAGGATTTGCTGGTGTTTCCATGTGTAGGTATCCACAGGAGAATATCTCATTAGTCCAAGTGGTGCACCCATACAATAGTACTAACATGGCTACAGCTTGGAAAGATTCCCAGTTTATTTTATCAGGGAAATCAGATTTCCATATGATCAATAACCTGTCATTAGTCCAAGTGGTGCAACCATACAATAGTACTGACATGGCTACAGCTTGAAAGAATTCTTATTTTATTTTATCAGAGAGATTAAATTTCCATATGATCAATAACCTGTCATTAGTCCAAGTGGTGCAACCATACAA
>CM042151.1:45642552-45644316 GCA_023376005.1 Doryteuthis pealeii
GATTTAAAGATTTATGTTTACATATCTATATTAGCTTGTTGATATCTTTCTATCTATCTATCTATCTATCTATCTAACTATCTACCTATTGATCTATCTATCTATCTATTTTTTAATCTATCTATTTATCTATCTATCTATCTATATATCTATCATTTTTTCTCTGTCTCTGTCTCTGTTTCTGTCTGTCTTATCTATCTCAGTTTCTCTCTCTCTCTTTCTCTCTCTCTCTCTCTCTCTTTCTCTCTCTCTCTCTATCTATCTATCTAAACCTGTTTCTATCTATCTAACTATCTCAGTTTGTTTTCTGCCTACCTATCTATCTAATATATATATATATATATATATCTCAGTCTTCTCTCTCTCTCTCTCAACACACACACACTTTCATTCTCTCTCAATCTCTTAACAGAGTTTTTTAAACAATTTATATCAGCTAAATGTAAGGCCAGACAATGTACAAGTACACATACATAGAAAAGAATACACAACACACAACACATAAATATATAGATACATGTATATATATATATAGATAGATACTTATGCTTGTATGTATATATATATTATAGATAGATAGATACTTATGCTTGTATATATATATTTGTACTTAAGTGTATTGATTTAAAAAGATTTATATTTACATATCTATATTAGCTTGTTGATATCTTTCTTCTATCTATCTATTATCTCTCTATCTAACTATCTACCTATTGATCGTCTATCTATCTATTTTTCTATCTGTTTATCTATTTATCTATCTATCTATCATCTTTTTTCTCTTCTTCTGTTTGTTTCTGTCTGTCTTCTATTCAGTTTCTCTCTCTCTCTCCTCTCTCTCTTCTCTATTATCTTCTATTTATTATCTAATCTATCTAAACTGTTTTCTATTAACTATTATATCTCAGTTTGTTTCTGCCTATATATATATATATATATATTCAGTCAATCTCTCTCTCTCTCTCACACACACAGACACCAGACACACAACACACTTTCCTCTCTCTCAATCTTGATATCTCAGTTTCTATCAATCAATCAATCAGGAGGTCTAATGGTTAGAGTCATAGGAAATGGATTTTGGCATTTCACTGGCACCCTTCGGAAAGGTATGAATCTATACTCCCTCCAGCAATGGGTAAATAGTAAGGTCGACTGAACTTTTAACAATGGCTATGTAACCAGTCTAGGAAGAGGAAAACTCTGAATTTCAAACCTGTTAAACTCCGCTTAAGAAATTGGCATTGTGTCGAATCCTGCTCATGTGGAGGGATATATATATATAATATATTCAATCAATCTATCTACTATCTATCAAACTATCAAGTAGTTTTTCCTCTCCCTCTCTCTCTCTCTCTCTCTATCTATTATATATATATATATTAATATATATATTATATATTATATATATTCTGTCAGTCAGTTTTCTTCTTCTCATTTCTAACTCTATCTCAGTGTGTTTTATTCTTTATCTATGTATCTAAACTTGTTTCATCTATCTATTCTATTCTATCTATAATCAGTCAGTTTCTCTCTTCTCCATATCTAATCAATCTATCTATCTCAGTGTGTTTCTATCTATTTATCTATCTATCTAAACTTGTTTTCATCTATCTATCATTATCTATCTATCTATTGTCATCAGTCTGCATTACTTCTCTGTCTAGATTCCTATTATTCTTTTTGAATATATTTTTAATCATTTTATTTATTTTCACGTTTCCAAAACTCAGGATATTCTAATGTTTCATGACATTTGTTAAA
>CM042151.1:45644326-45659326 GCA_023376005.1 Doryteuthis pealeii
AAGGCATTGTTTTATTCATTCTTGATGGACATATGAATTTTTTTTTAACTCATTTTTTTTAAACAGGTTTTTAGCTGATTTTTTCTATTTAATCCATTGATGGCACCCTAGCCAGTAACTAGCTATCCAGATAAGAGTGGACCTGGAGTAATACCGAAAAAGTTGTTCTCCACAATCTCTGAGTCTCCAGAATGGAACCTCACCACTAGATGCATTTAACGTCATATCAACAATAACAACCTGTTAGTAAACAGCATCATGAAAAATAATGTCGATGGCAAACAGAATGATAATAATTTTCTCATAATGAAATAACATAGAATAAACTGAGTTCCAATTACTGTAGAATTGGTAAGACAAGGCGAAAGGAAGCTGTAACTTAATACGGATTTAACTTGTTGGCAACCTATCTGCAGAATGCAGAGTATCTATAAAGCATCATAACATCACAGAAACCAAGCAGCTAATCAGGACTCAAGGATGGAATCACCTAAATCAATGAATGGAGTATTCTGGGTTTCATAAATACCAGCTGTTTTGGGCACCAGTTAGTAGGGCTTAGTTGCTGTTGTTCAAATCAACAGCAATAATATCTCACAATACAGTTAGATTTTAATCACCAACACATTTCTACAGTTTGTTATCTTAAAGTCAACTCCAACTACTACACTACTAAAAAAAAAGTCACCGGGGCGGCCTTAAAGTCGGTATCAGCCAGTCAGCGAAGGAGTCCTATCCCCTTTTTCAATAGCGCTAGACCAAGGAGATTGTTTTTAGCATCTGAGGTGGGAGCGCCACACCTACCATCAGCTCCTTACCACTACCAAAACACCCACAATATTTAATAAGTAAACATAAAGTTGGCAGTGGCCTATTGTCAGTACCAGCTGGATAGTGAGGGATCTATCCCATTGTATTAGCCCTAGACTAGTGAGATTGTTTTTTGATCTAGGGTGGATGTCACACCTACCATTAGCTCCCCCACTTTACTGCAAAGATCCAAGCTGTGTTATTCATGTGCTGAACTTGGAGAGGGTTGGTATGAAACCTGGAAACCTTGCGGTTCTCTGGTGATGCTCTACTGATGGAGATAAATGGCTTCTGAAATAAAGTCAGTGGAAGTGGCTTATTGTCTGCATCAGCTGGATAGTGAAGGAGACTATCCCTGTTCACTGGCCTAGATCAGGAAGATTGTTTTTGCATTGGAGGTAGAGTGCCACACCTACCATCAGCTCCCACTTTACTTGCTGTGCTACTCAAGCACGGAAACTCTCAGTAGCGCATCCACCTAGGAACCATCATCAGCGCGTGAGTAGCACAGCTTGGATTTGAGTGGTAAGGTAAGGAGCCCTCACCTCTGATGTACAAACTAATATCCCTGACCATAGCAGACAAGTAAAAGGGGATAGACTCCCTCATTGCCAGATGATACGAATAATAGGCCACTGTGCCTATTGGCAGAGAAGAACAATATTTTCTAGTTATGGTTTTTATATTAAAGTCATACACTAACTACTACCACTACAGTAACAATATTTAATAATACATAATAATAATAAATAAAGGCAAATACTAAAAGCCCTTCCTGGCCTAGTGCAAGTAAAAAGGAGATAGACTCCCTCACTGTCCAGAGGATGCCAGCAATAGGCCACTCTGCCTATTGGCAGAGGAGGAGAACAATATTTTCTAGTTATGGTTTTTATATTAAAGTCATACACAAACTACTACCAATACTAAAACAGTAACAATATTAATAATAAATAACAATAACAAACATAAGGCAAATACTAAAAGCCCTTTAAGTCTGAATATGTCAAAAATGGGATTAAAAAAATAAACAAATAAAGATAAAATATAATGGAAAAAGTTTCGAAAAAAGGCCCAACCTGCCTTTGGGAATGTTTTCAAAATGTCTAACGTAAGAAGCAAAATAGAAAAGTGACAGGAGAAATTTGAGATTTAGTGGAAAAATGGAAGAAAGGAAAATGCATTTCTGAAAAAAAATGGAATTGAGTGGAATGGATATTTTGGCAGGGACTCAAAAGACAACGTGGGGGGAGGGGGAGTCAAAGAAAGATAAGGGGAAAGAAAAAGAAATAGAAGAGGAATATAAGAAAGAAAGAAAGAAAGAAAGAGAGAGATAGAAGAGAAAATAGAGTAGGAATTCAGTAAAATGTTTGTTTTTTTTTGTTTTTTTTAATGGAGGAAGGAAGAAAAAGAAAAAGAAAATTTAAGAAAAAAAAGGAAAAGAAATAGAAAAGAGAATAAACTTAAGCAAAGAAAGAAAGAAAGAAAGAAGGAAGGAAAGAAAGAAAAAGAAGAAAAAAATGAATAAAGAGAAATAGATGTGAGGAATAAGAAGAAAGAAAGATAGGTGGAATGAGAAAGGAAGGGAGAATTAAAGAAAGAAAGAAGGAATAAGAAAGAAAGAAAGAAAGAAAGAAAGAAAGAAAGAAAAAGTGAGAAAGGAGAAATAAGAAAGGAAGAAAGAATAAGAAAGAAGGAAAACGAAAGAAATACGGATCAGAAATTAACTAAGACAAAAAGAAAATTAATTAGGAACGAAAAATAGAAAGAAGGAAAAAGAAAGAAAGATCAGAGGGAAAAGGAATTAGAAGAGAAAGAAAGAAAAAACGAAGAAGGGAAAAGAAAGAAAGAAAAAATATCAGAAAGAAAATGAATTAGAATAGAAAAATAGAAAGAAAGAAAGAAAAAACGAAGAAGGAAAAAGAAAGAAAGTTCAAAGAGAAAATGAATTAGAATAGAAGAATAGAAAGAAAGGAAGAAAAAAGTAAGAAGGAAATAACAAGAAAGAAAGAAAGAAAGAAAGAAAGAAAGAAAGAAAGAAATTTTAAAAATCAAAGGAGAATTAAAAGAGTATTAAGAAGTTAAAGATGAAGAAGAAGTAGAAAGCAATAAGCAACCCCCCCCCCAAAAAAAAAAAACCCTAAATGATGATGATAAAGAAGAAGTATTAGTTTAAAAAAGATTACCAATGTCTATAATAGTTGTAGTTTTCATACATGAAATTTATATGCAAATCTAAGAGAGTAAATAATTCAAGGATTTTTAAAATCAATTTTACCAGATGACCATTCCACATCCATAGGTTGGATCTTAACCCTTTTACAAGCAGAATAACTTTTTTCTTGCCAATATTCCACAGTTTACAGAGGGAATTTTTCGGTAGCTCAATGTATGACATTTTCTTGTTGGTTGCTCATTAACCAATTCACTGTTAATGTATAGAAACATTGTAATGTTAATGCATAGAAACATTGTAAACAACCTTTATACAACCACTTGGGCCCACTGTGGATTGAGTAAAGGTTGTTTTTTCATAAATATCATAATTAAAAGTGAGTGTTGGATTGTTTTCATGCTATTCTACAGATACACAATTGCTGATCATATTAGGTTTACTGTTAACTTTTTTTTTTATATATAATCAAATGATTTGTTTTGAACATACCCCCTCTCTCCCTCTCTCTTACACACACACACACACACACACAACACACACACACATATATATATATATATATAAGTAAAGAAAAAACAAAAGACTTGATATTTGACTACTTGTCAGTATATATACTAACAAGTAGTCAAATATCTTACAGCTGAGCAGACAGGACAATATAATAAAAAAAATCCTGTTTTCAAATGCCTTAAAGTAATAAAAGAATTCATCATTCGCATCTGATGAGCTGGGAGAATTAGACACTTTGTCGAAGCTCCCCGAAATAGGCTATAATGCTAAATCTCTAAGTCTTTTGTTATTTCTTTACTTATAAATTTGCTCTGTGACTCTAATAATAAGAGCACACATTGAGCTCTCAAACTACAACAAGTTGTTTAAAAAACTCCTATGTCGTAAGGAAGATTTCTTCTCTGGACTTTCGGATTATATATATATATATATATATATATATATATATATATGTATATTATATATAATGAATTGGGCTGATGAAAAGTCACTCGGATTTCACTCCTGGTCAGAGATAGTTTCTGTGTCAGGCCACTCTGAAGAGACATGAAACGTCGAAACACAGTGTCTGTGGATGACTTATTATATGCTCCCAAAACCTGGAAGAGCTCTCTAGGGGTGACTTAAATTAACTTTCACTGCTAGCATAAAGCAATGATTGTCTGTTGTTTACAGACTGAATCTCTCTGGTGATTGTAAAATATATAAACAAATGTATGTATTTTATAGTTTAAACACCACCCCCTTAACAGCAGCTTAATGAGTGCTTAAAAAATTGGGCAGATGAAAAGTCAGTCGGATTTTGCTCCTGGTCAGATGTAGTTTCTGTGTGTAGCCACACTAAAGAGACATGAAATGTTGAAACACAGTGTCTGTGGATGACTTATATATATATATATATATATATATATATATATAAGGGGTTGGGTTAGTTCATCGGTAGAGCGTTTGGTTAGACCCCACAAGGTTCCTAGTTCGATACCGGTCCTCGCCAACTCAGAGTATGAGTAGCACAGGGATCTGTGCGGTAAAGTAAGGAGCTGATGGTAGGTGTGGCGCTCCACCTCAGATGCTAAAATAATCTCCTTGGTCTAGCGCAAGTGAAAAGGGTATAGACTCCCCTGCTGATTGGCTGATACTGACTTTAGGCCGCGATGACTTTATTACTATATATATATATATATATATACATATATATATATATATATATATATATATTATTGTGTGTGTGTGTGTGTGTTTATTCAATATGTACCCATATATATATATATATATATATATGTATATTCTAGATTTACCCATTGAATATAAGCACAATAATTACACAAATTTAAACTATAAATAACACTCTGTGTCTATTTATATTTCTGGGTCAGAGTTGATCTGGGAGTAATGGCGATGAAGGGGTACTCCACACTCCTCAGAGCTTCAATTTGGGACACACCTTCTATGTGTATTATATATATATATATATATATATATATATATGTGTGTGTGTGTGTGTGTGTGTGTGTGTTAATTAATGCCTGAAGAAGATATCAGAAGATCTGAAACATGTACTGCAAATGTAAAATAAAATAATTTTTTTTTAAATATAAAATTTTTTTTTCAAACAAAATCCTTTTTGCAGACCATCTTTTTTAAAATAATATATATATATATATATATATATATATATATATATATATATATATGATAGAGGAAAGAGAGACAGTGAGTGAGAGGGAGAGAAATAAAGCTTCCCTCAGGGAGAAAAACAGGATCTTCTATCTGCTTAAAAAACACATAATTGTAAGTGATCAATATTTTGGGTAATTTTGTTTAATATTTTAATGTTTATTTACATCATTCACAGAGTAACTATAAACACTGAAATATTTTCCAAGTCAATTTTTCTTGTTTGCTAATGGAATATTGATTACCTATAACAGCATTTTTCTACTTACTTTCATCATACATATGTTTCAAAAAGTAAATGTAGGTATATGCATGTGGAGTACACATGTATGCATATATCCATATCTATCTATCTGTCTGTCTATCTATCTATCCCTGTCTTTTTATATCTATCTATTTATCTATCTATCTATATCTGTCTGCTCAGATCTATCTACTTATCTATCTACTTATTTATCTATCTCTGCCTTTTCATATCTATCTATCTTTGTTCATATCTATCCACCTATCTATCTTTGTCTGTTTATATCTATATATCTATCTATCTATCTCTGTTCATGTCTATCTATCTATCTATATCTGTCTGGTCAGATCTATCTACTTATCTATCTACTTATTTATCTATCTCTGTCTTTTCATATTTATCTATCTTTGTTCATATCTATCCACCTATCTATCTTTGTCTGTTCATATCTATCTATCTATCTATCTATCTATCTATCTATCTCTGTTCATGTCTATCTATCTATATCTGTCTGCTCAGATCTATCTACTTATCTATCTACTGATTTATCTATCTCTGTCTTTTCATATCTATCTATCTTTGTTCATATCTATCGACCTATCTATCTTTGTCTGTTCATATCTATCTATCTACCTATCTTTGTCTGTTCATATCTATCTATCTACCTATCTATCTAGCTATCTCTGTTCATGTCTATCTATTTATCTATCTGTCTGTTCATATCTATCAATCTATCTCTGACTGTTCATATTTATCTATCTATTTATCTATCTATCTCTGCTCATGTCTATCTATCTATTTATCTATCTGTCTGTTCATATCTATCTATCTCTGTCTGTTCATATTTATCTATCTATCTATCTTTGTCTGTTCATATCTATCTATCTATTTATCTATCTATCTATCTTTGTTCATATTTATCTATCTATCTATATGTCTGTTAATATCTATCTTTTTCTATCCATCTATCTATCTATCTCAGTTTGTTCATGTTTATCAATTAATATATCTTAATCAGCTTATATCTATCTCTCAATTACTATCTATCTATCTATCTATATCCATCACTCTCTCTTTCTCTCTCTCTCTCTCTCTCTATATATATATATATATACACACATGCATACATATATATGTGTGTGTGTGTTTACATAGATATATGATTTATTTATAACAATAGTAAATACTATTATAATAAAGGCAATAGTATATATATATATATATATATATATATATATATATATATATATATATATATTTTCTAAATGTCCATAAATATACTCTCTAGAGATATAAACCTAATCTGTTACTCCAAATGTATTGACAGATATACGCACACATCAATAAAATCAAATAAACTTTAATGTATTATATTTATTTATTCTATTTATAAAAAATGAAAAAATCAAAAATGTCATTCATCCGAGACATTGGTACTACCAATTCCTTTTTTAGAAGAATCATTTTTACCTATCAGGAATTCCTCAGACAATCGAACCACTTTTTGGCCTTCTTGGTGTTAATGTACCTAGGCTTACCATAATGGATTTCTCTGTTTATCGTTACATTCATGACCAACTTTGTCTGTGCGACAAAATTTTTTTTCTTATCTGGTGGATTTTTTTTTATACCTGAGGATGGTTGGAGAAAGGGTTGACCGAAATGTATTAACAATATCAAGAATTGCAAGACAAGGTTAGAATATCTAAATTATTTTCAGCTTAGGAACATTTTAGACACATTGAAGAATAAATCTATCTGGGTCAATCTAAAAATTATTCATTTTTGTTATCTTATAAGCAAAGTCTTCAACTTTATATATATATGTAAATATATATATATATATATATATATATATATATATATATATATACATATATATAAATATACAAGGTGTGTCAAAAGTGTATGAAAAATGTGTTGTACTTCTTGACACAAAAAAAAATATTCCATTCATTGTTCATTTCTATCTTGGTAAATACAGCTTCAATCTTGATACTTTTATGACACACCTTGTATTCTGAAAAAAATTAACGTTCCATTCATTGTTCATTTCTATCTTGGTAAATACAGCTTCAATCTCAATACTTTTATGACACACCTTGTGTGTGTGTATATATATATATATATATATATAAGATAACAAGAATAAATAATATGGTGGCTGAGCCTATACATTTATTGTTCAATATGTTTAAAATATTCCTAAGATTCTTGTCTAGTTACACTGATGAGCCATGAAACAGCAAAATGGGAATGACAATATATATATATATAAAGACTAAGATATATTTATCATATTAACAGTTATACATTTATTTCAATCAGTTTCATCAGACTGTGAATCCAGATGAAACCAATTATTATCAATAGAAATAAATTCATAACTGATAATATGACTGGTATTTAAAGCCTGTTCCTTGCTAGATGTATTGCTCTGTATATAATACCACAATTATTATATATTGAGCTTTCAACATGGACTATATCAATTTAAATATTTCAATGTTAAAAAAAGGGCCTTGCTTAGAATCATTCTTAATACCAACTAACCTGGTTATATATATATTTACATACATACAGATGTGTATACTTAACAGTTAAAACTCCCCTTCCCATTCTGTAGGTGACAATGGCTGAGTGTTTTAAGCAGCCCAATTGATGATGAATTCATTGGGTTTCTATCCCGGCTGTAGGTAGCTTACAAATGTCTAGCCACACTGAAGAGATGTGATATGTCAAAACACAGTGTTTGTGGATGACTATGAATATATTATGGACTCTCTCGTCGATTTTCGACGCATGAGGGTTCACACACACAATGAACACCCACACAGGGATTTGTTGTATAGTGGTGAAGGCTTGTGTTGGACCATCCACACTTTTTGGCACAGTCGATAGGAAAGAATTGGTGCATCAAGGGTTGCCACAAACCCAATCAACGACTGACCTCAGGAATTTTGAATTCAGAGTTATCCCTCTCCTAGACCGGTTACCTACCCAAGGATGAAGGGCTCAGTCTGCCCTACCATTTAACCCATAGCTGGAGGGAGAATATATGGATTCATACCTTTCCCAAGGGTATTAGCGCTATGTGAAATGCCAACAGCTTTGTCTAGGAATTGACGAGTCCATTTTCCACGACTCTAACCACTAGCCCATGCGCCTCCATGTATATATATATATATATTATATATATATATATATATATTAATATTGCTAATATAGTGTGCTAGATTCATAAGAAAAGAGTGCTCAATATCATTGATAGAGCATGCATATCTAAGTTAGAGTAGCAAAGACATGAAGTCAATGGCACTTAGTAAATGACAGTTTTTTTTTTTGCCTATACGATTCTTAAACCAAGAGAATTATATATGTTTTGCATTTCTTCTTATTTACAACCCTCCGCACGAGTAGGATGTGACACAAGGTCAATTTCTTAAGTGAAGTTTAACAGATATGAATTTAGAGTTTTCCTTCTTTAGATTGGTTGCCTAACCAGGGTTAAAGAGCCAGTCTGCCCTACTAGTTACCTATAGCTGGAGGGAGAATAGTGGGTTGTATACCTTTCCCAATGGTATTAGCACTAGGTTGAAATGCAAACAGCCTTGCGATGTCCATTTCCAATGACAATAACCATTACACCAAATTCCTCCTCTATTTCCTTATATATTGTAGTATGGTGCATCATGGGAAGGGCCAAACTCTTGGGTCATGATGTAAGCACTAGTTCAGTTTTGTGGGGCAAACTTTTGTGTGTGTGGTGCATCATGGAAGAATCAAACATCTGGGTCATGAGAGGAGGGCTAGATTATTTTATATATATACATATAATTTCCTTATGTATATTCAAGATTAAAGTTTTTAAGCATTTTTGGTATGCACCTACCACATCAATATTTACGAGATATGAAATCAAATTAAATATTAAGAGAGCTAAAAACAAATTGACCTTTATAGATTCTTCTTCGTACATGATAATATTTTTCTCTCTTACAACACACATGTTATATATATAATTATGTGTGTATGTGTTGTGTTAATACATATAATATTATATATATTGAGAGAGAGAGGAACAGAGGCAGAGAGAGAGAGAGAGAGAGAGTGGGTGAAAGATTCATAGATAGATAGATAGATAAGTAAGTAAAGTCGACAGGGCGGCCTAAAGTCAGTATCAGCCAGTCAGCGAGGGAGTCTATCCCCTTTTCAATAGCGCTAGACCAAGGAGATTGTTTTTAGCATCAGAACTGCGAGCGCACACCTACCATCAGCTCCTTACTTTACCGCACAGATCCATTGCTACTTCATACGCTGAGTTGGCGAGGACCGGTATCGAACTAGGAACCTTGCGGTTTCTAGCCGAACGCTCTACTGACTGAACTAACCCGACCCTTCTGAAATAGATGGATCAAATTAGATTGATTGATTGATAAATTGAAAGCCAATAATATTTAAGAGACTGCAATAAATGATAGATAGATAGGTATTACAGACATAGATAGATAGATAGATAAGATAGATATAAAGAGACGTAAATAAATAGATAGATAGATAGAGACTGGTTGATAGATAATCCCATAGTGAATAGATAGATAAGATATGAATAAACAGATAGATACATAGATAGATATAATAAATCGACAGTGATATATATATATATACAGCTATGGGTTAAATAGTAGGGCAGACTGGGCCTTCAACCTTGGGGTAGGTAACCAGGCTAGGAGAGGGATAACTCTGAATTAAAAATTTCCTCCAGCTATGGGTTAAATAGTAGGGCAGACTGGGCCCTTCAGCCTTGGGTAGGTAACCAGTCTAGGAGAGGGATAACTCTGAATTCAAAATTCCTGAGGTCGGTCGTTGATTGGGTTTGTAGCAACCCTTGATGCACCAATTCTTTCCTATCGACTGTGCCAAAAAGTGTGGATGGTCCAACACAAGCCTTCACCACTAATAAAAAATCACTGTGTGGTGTTGTTCATTGTTTTGTGAACCTCATGCGTCGAAAATTGATGAGAGAGTCCATAATATCTATATATATATATATATATTATATATTTAATATACAAGCGTGTTGGTAGATCCTTGCGGAGAGAAAAAACCGAGCAGAAAGTTTGATTGTAAAATATACTACCAAACATCAACCAGGAAAAAAAATTTTTGAAAAAAAGAAAGGACCAAGATATTCGTACCAACAAAACATAATCTATTGGTACAGTATTTGGCCAAAAAGAAAAAACAATTTAATATGTATATATATGTATATAAGATATATATATATATATATAATATATTCATATAACCGCTAGGAGAAAGCTAAATAAGTAAAAAGTGCTCGATACCTAAGTAGAGCCAATAATAAAGATAATCTAATGAGTCAGACGAACCTACTATTAGTTTCGCATAAAGCTCTTCAGGGCTAAAATCTGACTAAATATATATATATATAATATATACATATATATGTATATATATATTATATATATATATATATATATATATAATATATATATATATATATTCATGTAATATATAATAATAGTATAATAAAAGAAAAATGCCAATAAAAAGGTGCAGGAAAAATGTGTTGATGCTTCCATGCCAGAGTAGATCTAAATCTAAAATATCTAAAGTGTGTTCACTAAGTCTGGTTAAAGTTTTTAGTGTGGATCACAGAATCTTAGAAGGAAATTTTCTCTCTTGATGATTGTAATTATGAACATTATGAGTACATAATTTGGATAGTTTTGGGTTTTATATGCATAAAGTTTACACCGAAAACAAATCTAATCAATCTATCCTTTCTCATTTTGTCTATACCTATCTTCTGTCGCTCTGTCCTATTTACATCTGTCTATCTATCTCAACCATGTCTGTTAATATCTATCTATCTATCTCAATCTGGTTTTATATCTATCTATCTATCTAATCTCAATCTGTCATATCCTATCTTCTTTTATTTATCTCAGTCTGTTTATATCTATCTATCTATTTATTTATCTCAGTCGTTTAATATCTATCTATCTATTTATCTAATCCAGTCAGTTTTGGTAATCTATCTAATCTCAATCTGTTAATGATGCTATCTATAATATCTATCTAATTTATATATCTCAATTCTGTTTTATATCTATCTATCTTCTAATCTGTTCATATCTATATATCTTCTTATTTTACTAAATCCTCAGTCTGTTATTCTTATCTATCTATCTCAATCCTGTTCTATGATCTATCTATCTATCTATTTATCTATCCTCAGTCCTGTTTATATCTATCTATCTATTCTCAATCTGTTCATATCTATCTATCTATCTATTTATCTATGCTCAGTCTGTTTATATCTATCTATCTATCTTCAATGCTTGTTCATATCTATCTATTTATCTATATCTTCAGTCTGTTTATAGCTATCTATCTATCTATCTATTTATCTATGCAGTCTGTTTATATCTATCTCAATCTTTTCATATTATGCTAATTCTTTAATATCTATGTTCTTATCTAAATTTTTCATATCTATCTTATATATCTATTTATCTATCTCAGTTGTTTATATCTATCTATCTTATCTTTTTTCATATCTATCTATCTAATTCTTTTAATATTTAATAATAATTCGTTTAATATCTATCTATCTATCCTGAAATCTTTTTGTATCTATCTATCTATCTAAATCTTTTCATATTATCTATCTATTTATCTCTGCTCTGTCTCAAGTTTTTTAATATATCTATAGTCTATCTATCTATCGTCAAATTTTTCAGCGATCTAATCATCTAATCTATCTTATTATTGCTATCTATCTATTCACATCTCTATATGTCTCATATGCTATCTGTCGTACCTTTCTATTCTATCTATCTTAATCTTTTATATTTATCGTAGTGCTATCTTTACGCCTTTCATATATTTCTATATTTCATGCACTCGCTCCGATTCTTAAGTATTTGTGTGTTGTGTGTCAAGGGTATGTGGTTAGTTTCTTGTATGACAGGCGCATGTGCATCATGTATATTCGGAGATGGTATACTTACGACATTAACTTTAACTTGATAAGAGGTATGACACATTTTTAGTTCCTCCACGATGGAAGTTGATGGTAACAAAATTAGGTTCAAAAATCAATTGTTGGCTTTCAGCTGTGACAGAGTTGTTTTAGAAATTAATAACCAGTGTTTTTTCAAGTGGTTTCTAGAGTAGTAGATAACAGAAGAAAACTTTCTTTAAAGAATTCCTCAGAAGAAATAGAAAAGAAAGAGAACTAAAGTTCCGCTTCTTTTATAAACAAGAATATTTTGGAAAAAAACGATACAAAAGTTATTTTCTGCATAATATTTTTACCCTTAAATATTGTTCATTCGTCGTTTTTTCTGATTTTTTTTTGGTGTGTGTGTGTGTTGTTTATACATATATACGCCGAGCATATAGTCGCAATAATCAACATCCACATCCTTATGGCAAACACAAACAGCACGTACAATTTTCACAGCGACAAGCTCGCACAGCGCACGTGTGTGTGTAGTGTCTAAATGTGTGAATAGTATTTGATTGCTTTATGATCGTGTATATCGTAAGTTTAATACATATATACCATGTATTATTTTAGTGTAGTACATATATATACATGGAAGTGTTTATTTGATGTATGCCTAATTCTTTTTTGTGTGTGTGGTGTTGTTATATTGTACATATGTAGCGAAAGTGCAGATCTGCAAATCACATTGCACACCTATTGGCACTCACATACATGGCATACACAAAAATGTGGTGTGTATGTGTTATGTGATGTGAGTATGATATATTTTGTGGCGCTTGATGTTGAGCTAGATTAGCTTCCTCTCGTCCTTTTCTGAGTTACTATTATTATGGAACTTTATGGCCGCATAAGGTTATTATTACTGGCACACACAGGAGACAAAACATACATGCACACTCGATACAGGCATCACACACACGTCATACCGGCGCCATACAGCACACACATTATATAGCTAGCAATATTATATAATATATTAGAATACAACTAGTATGATAATATATATATAGTATAGGTTACGCCTAGCAGCATATATATTACATACTATACAGCTACAGCAACATTTTCATTTGAGTTCACACATATATGTATATTTCTCATATATATCTATAGGCACAACCATACTATGATAGTATACTCACGACATAGTTATAGTATGGCGTCAATATAGTACACACACACACATAATATGTATACTCGATATATATACACACATATTATAGTATATACACACACATATATATATACATATAAGGATACAGGCACACACATAGCATTAATATTGGATTAGCTCCTATAGTATAGTTATTTGCATACTACACAATGTATTATTATATTACCAGGCACACATTGTAGTATATTCACTATATATAATATATATTATACACGCAACAGCATTATATTATCACTCACTATATTATATACCATAGTATATTTGAAGTTAGATAGTAGGAGCTGCTGGCTCAGATACGCTCAGTATATGTATGTATTTGCGTCCAGACACCAGGTTGTATGGTCATGTAATTAACTATGAAAGTTAGCATAGTATTAGTATTATACTGGACTAAATAGCGACAGCACACACATGAACAGTTATATCTATAGAAGTTGATGGAATAGGAGTGAGCCACAGGTGGGCAAAACACAGTACGATAGTTATTAGTATTCTGGTATCATATAGTTGAGGTTTGCATATCTGCGCAAAGTGCTGCCGAGTCACAGCACATCATATTCATGATATATATATAATAAAATACACACAGCACCACAATACATATATAATATATAAATACACACACACACATCATATATTATATATATATAAATACACACACACACACACACATATATATATATATAGTAACGATGTTAGTCATGTATAGCATTGATGATGGTGATATTGATGATGTCGTACACACACATATAAAATATATATATATTATATATATATATATATCAAACTTGAAATCTGTCTATCTTTCTAATGGAACAAGATACTGGGTAGGCCAGAGAATTATTTTAGATTAAATCACCTCTGTGAAATACTAGATGATATCGAAATCCAAAAAGAAAAGTTTATAAAATATGAATATATGACTAATTTGTAGGTCATTGAAGTTTTTCTGAATATCTCAGAATGTAAGGAAGGTGTATTTAACAAGAGATTGTTTGATTAATTTCTAATGCTGAATTGTGTGGAATACGGTTTGGCTCCAGATTGTATTTAACTAAATGTCATTGAAGACGCATAGAATATCTCATAGAGTTTGGGACGAGACGTTGAAAGTAAAATAAGTAAGTGATTTAGGAAGGTATATGCAAAACGGAATGGCGGATAAGGGAATGCTAGCAGAGGGCAAGTATCGTAGGTGAATGAGATATGAGTAGATTTAGAATGTATATTGATAGAGTGGAAACATAGTTTAGGATAGATAGGATTATAATAAGTAGAATATATCGCACTGAGAGATAGATGGATTGTATAGTTAGGGAGAGGAGGAAACCTGTGACGATTAGATAGAGTATGATGTAGGATATCATTCA
>CM042151.1:45664326-45666826 GCA_023376005.1 Doryteuthis pealeii
TAGTTCATGTCCAGTAATATTGTATGGGTGCACCATCTTTGGACTAATGACAGATTATGATCATATGGAAATCTGATCTCTGCTGAATAAAAAGAATGGGAATTTCTTCCAAGCTGTAGTCATGTCAGTACTATTGTTATGGTTGCACACTTTGGACGTAATTACAGATTATTGATCATAATGGAAATCTTGATCTCTCTGATAAAATAGAATGGGAATTCTTTCCAAGCTGTAGTCATGTCCAGTACTATATGTTGGTTGTAGCCACTTTGACTAATGACAGGTTATTGATCATATGGATATCTGATCTCTCTGATACAATAAAATGAGAATTTCTTTCAAGCTGTAACCATGTCAGTACTATTGGACTACATGACAGTTAATTGAATCATATGGAAATCTGATCTCTCCTGATAAAATAAAATGGGAATTCTCCAAGCTGTAGTCATGTCAGTATATTGTATGGTTGCACCACTTGGACTAATGACAGGTAATTGAATCATATGGAAATCTGATTTCCCTGATAAAATAAACTGGAATTTTCAAGCTGTAGCCATGTTGGTACCTATTGTATGGGTGCACCACTTGGACTAATGAGATATTCTCTGTGGATACCTATACATGGAAGAACACCAGTATAGGTTGATCATCAAACCTACACCAACCATGTATTTGCAGAAGACCTGCCATGGGTGATGACAGATTGGGATAGGTTCGCAATAGGGAGTTAGTGCCCTGATAATGATGAATCTATGTGTGTGAGTATTTTTCTGTATGTCTGGTATGTGTGCTGAGTTATATATGCGTACTGAGAAACGGCGTGTGTGTGGTTTTTGTAGTACATATCGGACTTGTGTGTGTGTGTGTGTGTGTGGTAGCCTTTAGACATTCTTGAAATTAATTAAAATCTAGAAAATTTTCAAAATTCCTAAAATTTTTAGAAAAAACATTAATTAGGAAGAAAAGAATAGAAAATTTTCGATTTGAATTGTCATTTTTCTTTTTAAATTAATTGAAAATTTATAGAAGATAATTTAAAATTTCAATTATATTACTTATTGTAGAAAGTATTATCTTTTTATGTATGGAATGAATGAGTGTTTATGTATCAATAGTCAACCATGTATGTTGCACAAAAGATATACATAAACACTCATTCATCCATACATAAAAAGAAATACTTTCTACAATAAGTAATTAATTGAAATTTTAATTATCTTTCTATAATTTTCAATTAATTTTAAAAAAGAAAAATGACAATTCAAATCGAAATTTTCTATTTCTTTTCTTTCCTAATTAATGTTTTTTTTCTAAAAATTTAGAATTTTTGAAAATTTCTAGATTTTAATTAATTCAAGAATGTCTAAAGCTACTCACACACACACACACACACACAAGTCCGATATGTACTACAAACACACACACACGCTTTCTCAGTACGCATATATACTCATGCACACATACCAGACATACAGAAAATACTCACACACATAATCATCATTATCAGGATGCACTAACTCCCTATTGCGACCTATCCCAATCTGTCATCACCCATGGCAGGTCTTCTGCAAATACATGGTTGGTGTAGGGTTTGATGATCAACCTATACTGGTGTTTCCATGTATAGGTATCCACAGGAGAATATCTCATTAGTCCAAGTGGTGCACCCATACAATAGTACCAACATGGCTACAGCTTGGAAAGATTCCCAGTTTATTTTATCAGGGAAATCAGATTTCCATATGATCAATAACCTGTCATTAGTCCAAGTGGTGCAACCATACAATAGTACTGACATGACTACAGCTTGGAAGAATTCCCATTTTATTTTATCAGAGAGATCAGATTTCCATATGATCAATAACCTGTCATTAGTCCAATAGTACTGACATGGTTACAGCTTGAAAGAATTCTCATTTTATTGTATCAGAGAGATCAGATATCCATATGATCAATAACCTGTCATTAGTCCAAGTGGTACAACCATACAATAGTACTGACATGACTACAGCTTGGAAGAATTCCCATTCTATTTTATCAGAGAGATCAGATTTCCATATGATCAATAATCTGTAATTACTCCAAGTGGTGCAACCATACAATAGTACTGACATGACTACAGCTTGGAAGAATTCCCATTCTATTTTATCAGAGAGATCAGATTTCCATATGATCAATAATCTGTCATTAGTCCAAGTGGTGCACCCATACAATAGTACTGACATGACTACAGCTTGGAAGAATTTCCATTTTATTTTATCAGAGAGATCAGATTTCCATATGATCAATAACCTGTCATTAGTCCAAGTGGTGCAACCATACAATAGTACTGACATGACTACAGTTTGGAAGAATTCCCATTTTATCTTATCAGAGAGATCAGATTTCCATATGATCAATAATCTGTCGTTAGTGGTGCAACCATACAATAGTACTGACATGACTACAGCTTGAAAGAATTCCCATTTTCAATAATCTGTCGTTAGATGGAGCATCCTGT
>CM042151.1:45674326-45679326 GCA_023376005.1 Doryteuthis pealeii
GATTCTGTGATCCACACGAAAACTTTAACAGACTTTAAGTGAACACACTTTAGATATTTTAGATTTTAGATCTACTCTGGCATGGAAGCATCAAACACATTTTTCCTGCACCTTTTTTTATTGGCATTTTTTCTTTTATTATACTATATTATATATTACATTGAATATATATATATATATATATATATATATATATATATATATATATATATTATATATATATATATATATATACATATATATGTATATATATATTTTAGTCAGATTTTAGCCCTGAAGAGCTTTATGCGAAACTAATAGTAGGTTCGTCTGACTCATTAGATTATCTTTATTATTGGCTCTACTTAGGTATCGAGCACTTTTTACTTATTAGCTTTCTCCTAGCGGTTATATGAATATATATATATATATATATATCTTATAATACATATATATACATATAAATTGTTTTTTTCTTTTGGCCAAATACTGTACCAATAGATTATGTTTTTGTTGGTACGAATATCTTGGTCCTTTCTTTTTTTCAAAAATTTTTTTCTTCCTGGTTGATGTTTGGTAGTATATTTTTACAATCAAACTTTCTGCTCGGTTTTTTCTCTCCGCAAGGATCTACCAACACGCTTGGTATATTAAATATATATATATATATATATATATATATATTATGGACTCTCTCATCAATTTTCGACGCATGAGGTTTCACAAACAATGAACACACACACAGTGATTTTTTTATAGTGGTGAAGGCTTGTGTTGGACCATCCACACTTTTTGGCACAGTCGATAGGAAAGAATTGGTGCATCAAGGGTTGCTACAAACCCAATCAACGACCGACCTCAGGAATTTTGAATTCAGAGTTATCCCTCTCCTAGACTGGTTACCTACCCAAGGCTGAAGGGCCCAGTCTGCCCTACTATTTAACCCATAGCTGGAGGGAATTTTTAATTCAGAGTTATCCCTCTCCTAGCCTGGTTACCTACCCAAGGTTGAAGGGCCCAGTCTGCCCTACTATTTAACCCATAGCTGTATATATATATATATCACTGTCGATTTATATCTATCTATGTATCTATCTGTTTATTCATATCTATCTATCTATTCATCTATGGATTTATCTATCAACCAGTCTCTATCTATCTATCTATTTATTTATGTCTCTTTATATCTATCTATCTATCTATCTATCTATGTCTGTATATACCTATCTATCTATCTATTTATTGCAGTCTCTTTAAATATTATTGGCTTCAATTTATCAATCAATCAATCTAATTTGATCCATCTATTTCAGAAGGGTCCGGGTTAGTTCAGTCAGTAGAGCGTTTCGGCTAGAAACCGCAAGGTTCCTAGTTCGATACCGGTCCTCGCCAACTCAGCGTATGAGTAGCACATGGATCTGTGCGGTAAAGTAAGGAGCTGATGGTAGGTGTGGCGCTCCAGTTCTGATGCTAAAAACAATCTCCTTGGTCTAGCGCTATTGAAAAGGGGATAGACTCCCTCGCTGACTGGCTGATACTGACTTTAGGCCGCCCTGTCGACTTTACTTACTTATCTATCTATCTATCTATGAATCTTTCACCCGCTCTCTCTCTCTCTCTCTCTCTGCCTCTGTTCCTCTCTCTCTCAATATATATATATATATATATATGTATACACACACATACACACATATATATATATATATACATGTGTGTGTAAGAGAGAAAAATATATCATGTACGAAGAAGAATCTATAAAGGTCAATTTGTTTTTAGCTCTCTTAATATTTAATTTGATTTCATATCTCGTAAATATTGATGTGGTAGGTGCATACCAAAAATGCTTAACTTTAATCTGATATACATAAGAATCATATGTATATATATAAAATAATCTAGCCCTCCTCTCATGACCCAGATGTTTGATTCTTCCATGATGCACCACACACACAAAAGTTTGCCCCACAAACTGAACTAGTGCTTACATCATGACCCAAGAGTTTGGCCCTTCCCATGATGCACCATACTACAATATATAAGGAAAATAGAGGAGGAATTTGGTGTAATGGTTATTGTCATTGGAAATGGACATCGCAAGGCTGTTTGCATTTCACCTAGTGCTAATACCATTGGGAAAGGTATACAACCCACTATTCTCCCTCCAGCTATAGGTAACTAGTAGGGCAGACTGGGCTCTTTAACCTGGTTAGGCAACCAATCTAAGAGAAGGAAAACTCTAAATTCATATCTGTTAAACTTCACTTAAGAAATTGACCTTGTGTCACATCCTACTCGTGCGGAGGGGTTGGTAAATAAGAAGAAATGCAAACATATATAATTCTCTTGTTTAAGAATCGTATAGGCAAAAAAACTGTCATTTACTAAGTGCCATTGACTTCATGTCTTTGCTACTCTAACTTAGATATGCATGCTCTATCAATGATATTGAGCACTCTTTTCTTATGAATCTAGCACACTATATTAGCAATATTAATATATATATATATATTATATATATATATAATATATACATGGAGGCGCATGGGCTAGTGGTTAGACGTGGAAAATGGACTCGTCAATTCCTAGACAAGCTGTTGGCATTTCACATAGCGCTAATACCTTGGGAAAGGTATGAATCCATATATTCTCCCTCCAGCTATGGGTTAAATGGTAGGGCAGACTGAGCCCTTCATCCTTGGGTAGGTAACCGGTCTAGGAGAGGGATAACTCTGAATTCAAATTCCTGAGGTCAGTCGTTATTGGGTTTGTGGCAACCTTGATGCACCAATTCTTTCCTATCGACTGTGCCAAAAAGTGTGGATGGTCCAACACAAGCCTTCACCACTATACAACAAATCCCTGTGTGGGTGTTCATTGTGTGTGTGAACCCTCATGCGTCGAAAATCGACGAGAGAGTCCATAATATATTCATAGTCATCCACAAACACTGTGTTTTGACATATCACATCTCTTCAGTGTGGCTAGACATTTGTAAGCTACCTACAGCCGGGATAGAAACCCAATGAATTCATCATCAATTGGGCTGCTTAAACACTCAGCCATTGTCACCTACAGAATGGGAAGGGGATTTTAACTGTTAAGTATACACATCTGTATGTATGTAAATATATATATAACCAGGTTAGTTGGTATTAAGAATGATTCTAAGCAAGGCCCTTTTTTAACATTGAAATATTAACATTGATATAGTCCATGTTGAAAGCTCAATATATAATAATTGTGGTATTATATACAGAGCAATACATCTAGCAAGGAACAGGCTTAAATACCAGTCATATTATCAGTTATGAATTTATTTCTATTGATAATAATTGGTTTCATCTGGATTCACAGTCTGATGAAACTGATTGAAATAAATGTATAACTGTTAATATGATAAATATATCTTAGTCTTTATATATATATATATTGTCATTCCCATTTTGCTGTTTCATGGCTCATCAGTGTAACTAGACAAGAATCTTAGGAATATTTTAAACATATTGAACAATAAATGTATAGGTCAGCCACCATATTATTTATTCTTGTTATCTTATATATATATATATATATATATACACACACACAAGGTGTGTCATAAAAGTATTGAGATTGAAGCTGTATTTACCAAGATAGAAAATGAACAATGAATGGAACGTTAATTTTTTTTCAGAATACAGGTGTGTCATAAAAGTATCAAGATTGAAGCTGTAATTTACAAATAGAATGAACAATGAAGGAATATTTTTTTTTTTGTGTCAAGAAGTACAACACATTTTTCATACACTTTTGAACACCCTTGTATATTTATATATATGTATATATATATATATATATATATATATATATATATATTATATATATATAAAGTTGAAGACTTTGCTTATAAGATAACAAAATGAATAATTTTTAGATTGACCCAGATAGATTTATTCTTCAATGTGTTTAAAATGTTCCTAAGCTGAAAATAATTTAGATATCCTAACCTTGTCTTGCAATTCTTGATATTGTTAATACATTTCGGTCAACCCTTTCTCCAACCATCCTCAGGTATAAAAAAAAATCCACCAGATAAGAAAAAAAATTTTGTCGCACAGACAAAGTTGGTCATGAATGTAACGATAAACAGAGGAATCCATTATGGTAAGCCTAGGTACATTAACACCAAGAAGGCCAAAAAGTGGTTCGATTGTCTGAGGAATTCCTGATAGGTAAAAATGATTCTTCTAAAAAAGGAATTGGTAGTACCAATGTCTCGGATGAATGACATTTTTTATTTTTTCATTTTTTATGAATAGAATAAATAAATATAATACATTTAAGTTTATTTGATTTTATTGATGTGTGCGTATATCTGTCAATACATTTGGAGTAACAGATTAGGTTTATATCTCTAGAGAGTATATTTATGGGACATTTAGAATATATATATATATATATATATTATATATATATATATATATATACATACACTATTGCCTTTATTATAATAGTATTTATTATTACTATAAATAAATCATATATCTATGTAAACACACACACACATATATATGTATGCATGTGTATATATATATATATATATATATATATATATATATATAGAGAGAGAGAGAGAGAAAGAGAGAGTGATGGATATAGATAGATAGTAATTGAGAGATAGATATAAGCTGATTAAGATATATTAATTGATAAACATGAACAAACTGAGATAGATAGATAGATGGATAGATAGATAGATATTAACAGACTCATATAGATAGATAGATAAATATGAAGAAAGATAGATAGATAGATAAATAGATAGATAGATATGAACAGACAAAGATAGATAGATAGATATGAACAGACAAAGATAAATAGATAGATAGATATGAACAGACAGATAGATAAATAGATAGATAGACATAAACAGAGATAGATAGATAGGTAGATAGATAGATAGATAGATAGATAGATATGAACAGACAAAGATAGATAGGTGGATAGATATGAACAAAGATAAATAAATATGAAAAGACAGA
>CM042151.1:45681826-45709326 GCA_023376005.1 Doryteuthis pealeii
ATATATATATATATATATATTATATATATATATATATATGTGTGTGTGTGTGTGTGAATAAAGAGAGAGGGAGAGAGGGGGGTATGTTCAAACAAATCATTTGATTATATATAAAAAAAAGTTAACAGTAAACCTAATATGATCAGCAATTGTGTATCTGTAGAATAGCATGAAAACAATACAGCACTCACTTTTAATTATGATATTTTATGAAACAACCTTTACTCAATCCACAGTGGGGCCCAAGTGGGTTGTATAAAGGTTGTTTACAATGTTTCTATGCATTAACATTACAATGTTTCTATACATTAACAGTGAATTGGTTAATGAGCAACTAACAAGAAAATGTCATACATTGAGCTACCGAAAAATTCCCTCTGTAAACTGTGTAATATTGGCAAGAAAAAAGTTATTCTGCTTGCAAAAGGGTTAAGATCCAACCTATGGATGTGGAAGGGTCATCTGGTAAAATTGATTTTAAAAATCATTGAATTAATTACTTTTTTAGATTTGCATATAAATTTCATATATTAAAACTACAACTATTATAGGACATTGGTAGTCTTTTTAAACTAATACTTTTTCTTTATTGTCTTCTTTTTATCATCATCAATTAGGTTTTTTTTTGGGGGGGGGTTGCTTATTGCTTTCTACTTCTTCTTCGTCTTTAACTTCTTAATACTCTTTTAATTCTCCTTTGATTTTTAAAATTTCTTTCTTTCTTTCTTTCTTGTTATTTCCTTCTTACTTTTTTCTTCCTTTCTTTCTATTCTTCTATTCTAATTCATTTTCTCTTTGACCTTTTTCTTTCTTTTTCCTTCTTCGTTTTTTTCTTTCTTTCTTTCTTTTTTTCTATTCTTCATTTCTTTTTCTTTTTTTCTTTTTTTTTTCTTTTTTCTTTTCTTTTCTATTCTAATTCCTTTTTCTGATCTTTCTTTTTTTTTTTTCTTTTTTTTCTTTCTATTTTTCTTTCCTAATTAATTTTCTTTTTGTCTTAGTTAATTTTCTGATCTGTATTTTCTTTCTTTCTTTCTTTTTTTCTTCTTTTCTTCTTTCTTTTTTTCTTTTCTTTCCTTTTCTTTTTTCTTTCTTTCTTTCTTTCTTTCTCTTTCCTTCTTTCTTTCTTTAATTCTCCCTTCCTTTCTCATTCCATATCTTTCTTTTCTTCTTATTCATTTTCTCTCTCTTTCTCTCTTTCTTTCTTTCTTTCTTTGCTTAAGTTTATTCTCTTTTCTATTTCTTTTCCTTTTTTTTCTTAGATTTTCTTTTTCTTAGATTTTCTTTTTCTTCCTTCCTCCATTAAAAAAAAAACAACAACAAAAAACCAAACATTTTACTGCCTTCCTACTCTATTTTCTCTTCTATCTCTCTCTTTCTTTCTTTCTTTATATTCTTTCTTCTATTTCTTTTTCTTTCCCCTTATCTTTCTTTGACTCCCCCTCCCCCCACGTTGTCTTTTGAGTCCCTGCCAAAATATCCATTCCACTCAATTCCATTTTTTTTTCAGAAATGCATTTTCCTTTCTTCCATTTTTCCACTAAATCTCAAATTTCTCCTGTCACTTTTCTATTTTGCTTCTTACGTAGACATTTTGAAAACATTCCCAAAGGCAGTTGGGGCCTTTTTCGAAACTTTTTCTCCATTATATTTTTATCTTTATTTGTTTATTTTTTTAATCCCATTTTTGACATATTCAGACTTAAAGGGCTTTTAGTATTTACCTTATGTTTGTTATTGTTATTTATTATTAATATTATTACTGTTTTTATTGGTAGTAGTTTGTGTATGACTTTAATATAAAAACCATAACTAGAAAATATTGTTCTTCTCATCTGCCAATAGTGGCCTATTGCTGGCATCATCTGGACAACGAGGGAGTCTATCTCCTTTTTACTCGCACTAGGCCCTGAAATGCTTTTAGTATTTGCCTTGTATTTATTATTGTTATTTATTTATTTATCATTGTTACTGTTTTAGTATTGGTAGTAGTTTGTGTATGTCTTTAATATAAAAACCATAACTAGAAAATATTGTTCTTCTCTGCCAATAGGCAGAGTGGCCTATTGCTGGTATCATCTGGACAGTGAGGGAGTCTATCTCCTTTTTACTTACACTAGGCCAGGAAGGGCTTTTAGTATTTGCCTTTTATTTATTATTATTATTATTTATTATTATTATTAATATATTTTGTGTATGACTTTAATATAAAAACCTAGCTAGAAAATAGTTCTTCTCATCTGCCAATAGTGGCCTATTGGCATCATCTGGACAGTGAGGGAGTCTATCTCCTTTTTACTTGCACTAGGCCCGGAAATGCTTTTAGTATTTGCCTTTTATTTATTATTATTTATTTATTTATTATTGTTACTGTTTTAGTATTGGTAGTAGTTTGTGTATGACTTTAATATAAAAACCATAACTAGAAAATATTGTTCTTCTCATCTGCCAATAGGCAGAGTGGCCTATTGCTGGCATCATCTGGACAGTGAGGGAGTCTATCTCCTTGTTACTTGCAATAGGCCAGGAAGGGCTTTTAGTATTTGCCTTTTATTTATTATTATTATGTATTATTAATATTGTTACTGTAGTGGTAGTAGTTAGTGTATGACTTTAATATAAAAACCATAACTAGAAAATATTGTTCTTCTCTGCCAATAGGCAGAGTGGCCTATTATTCGTATCATCTGGGCAATGAGGGAGTCTATCCCCTTTTACTTGTGCTAGGTCAGGGAGATAGTTTGTACATCAGAGGTGAGGCTCCTTACCTTACCACTCAAATTCAAGCTGTGCTACTCACGCGCTGTGATGGTTCCTAGGTGGATGCTCTACTGAGAGGTCCTTGCTTGAGTAGCACAGCAGTAAAGTGGGGAGCTGATGGTAGGTGTGGCACTCTACCTCCAATGCAAAAACAATCTTCTTGATCTAGAGCCAGTTAACAGGGGATAGTCTCCCTCACTATCCAGCTGATGCAGACAATAAGCCACTCCACTGACTTTATTTTAGAGAGGCCATTTTATCTCCATCAGTAGAGCATTCACAAGAGAACCACAAGGTTCCAAGTTTCATACCAACCCTCGCCAAGTCAGCACATGAATAACACAGCTTGGATCTTTGCAGTAAAGTGGGGGAGCTAATGGTAGGTGTGACACTCCACCCCAGATTCAAAAACAATCTCACTAGTCTAGGGCTAATGAAAAGGGGATAGACTCCCTCACTATTCAGCTGATACTGACAATAGGCCACTTTGCCAACTTTATGTTTACTTATTAATATTGTGGGTGTTTTAGTAGTGGTAAGGAGCTGATGGTAGGTGTGGCGCTCCACCTCATATGCTAAAACAATCTCCTTGGTCTAGCGCTATTGAAAAAGGGGATAGACTCCTTCGCTGACTGGCTGATACCGACTTTAGGCCGCCCCGACGACTTTTTTTTTTTTAGTAGTGGTAGTAGTTGGAGTTTGACTTTAAGATAAAAAACTGTAGAAATGTGTTGGGTGATTAACATCTAACTGTATTGTGAGATGAGCATGCTGTTGATTTGAACAACAGCAACTAAGCACTACTAAATGGTGCCCAAAACAGCTGGTATTTATGGAACCCAGGAATACTCCATTCATGTATTTAGGTGATTCCATTCCTTGAGTCCTGATTGGCTGCTTGGTTTCTGTGATGTTATGATGCTTTATAGATACTCTGGTATTCTGCAGTAGGCTTGCAACAAGGTAAGATCCGTATTAAGTTACAGCTTCCTTTTTGCCTTGTCTTACCAATTCTACAGTAATTGGAACTCAGTTTATTCTGTGTTTATTCATTATGAGAAAATATTATCATTCTTGTTTGCCATCGACATTATTTTTCATGATGCTGTTTACTAACATGTTGATATTGTTGATATGACGTTAAATTGCATCTAGTGGTGAGGTTCCAGTTCTGGAGCTCAGAGGATTGTGGAGAACAACTTTTTCGGTATTACTCCCAGGTCCACTCTTATCTGGATAGCTAGTACTGGCTAGGGTGCCATCAATGGATTAAATAGAAAAAAATCAGCTAAAAACCTGTTTAAAAAAATGAGTTAAAAAAAAATTCAATGTCCATCAAGAATGAATAAAACAATGCCTTTGGCATAAAATAACCCAACAAGAGTTGACATGCCATAAAATAATGAACCAAACTGTATTCTACTTTCTTCCTAACTTTAGGGAAAATGTCTAAATACAAAAAAATGGAACTTTAGAAGATATATATATATATATATATATATATATATATATATGAGTAAAAAATGAGTAAAAAAAAGAAATGTAGATGGATGAAAATGAATTTTATCAATATCACTTATTAATCAATATCATTTACACATGTGTTTCGGTCTGTTTATCAAAATGTATATGGATTTACATTATTATTATTATTAAAATAATCAGATGGAGTTGAAATGATGATGATAATAATAATAGGAAAAATGTATAAAATGTTCCGTACACAGAGAGATTTTGACAACCTTCATCAGAGTGGTTATTTTATTTTTTGAGTTGGAGACAATCTTTGCAATACAAATTATACCCTTCCACCAAAACTTTCAAAATGTTTAACTGTCTCTAACGGCCTCTGTGTTCCTAACGATTTAAAAAATATTCTTTTTCGAACATTTGAAATTCTTTTCTTTACTCATTTTTTCCTCATATGTCGGATTCATTTTCCATTCTCACATATATATATACATATATATACCAACCTCTCCGCATAAGTAGAATGTGACAGAAGGTCAATTTTCTAAGCGGAGTTTAGCAGGTTTGAATTCAGAGTTTTCCTTCTTCTAGTTACCTAGACAAGGTTAAAGAGCCCAGTCTGTCCGACTATTTACTCATAGCTGGAGAGAAAACAGTTGGATGCATACTTTTCCCAAGGCTATTAGCACCATGTGAAATGCAAACAGCCTTGTCCAGGATTTGAACTCAGATCAATGAGTCCATCTCCTACGACTCTAAACATTACACCATGCACCATATATATGCATGCAAATATAACAGGTAATATGCATATACAATCGCATCAAATAATTACTTTTATTCCTAAAATCTAAGAAAAGACTAAGTTATTGTTGATATATTGGTTATTGTTTCTCTCATTAAGAATTCAACTGATAATTAATTACGTTGAGCAAGACACTTTATTATTTATTCATGTTTACCTGGTCATTAGGCTTGATGTCATGTCACTATCTTATCTAAGAAAGATCTACTTGACATTAAATATTCCTAAAATAAAAGAAGAAAAATCAGAACAATAAGTTCATATATATATATATATATATATATATATATTGGTTAGGAGGTTGATTTAGAAGGCTATCACAATGCAGTTTGGAAAAAAATTTTTTAAATAATAATACGGTAACAATGGTGTTGTGTGTTGACCTGTATTTTTATTCTTTCTTGAATTTTCGAGGTAATACCTCTTTATCAAAAGAATTGAACTGAAGCAGTCCAGCTATGGCATTTCTTCCCAAATTAATTTTTTTTTCATTCGCACATACACACGTGCAATCCCGCGCTAGGATACAGTCTTAACGTCACAACCAACACGCATTTTCAATGTCACGTGTATTACAACATACACACACGTACAAACAAAAAAATAAACGCATTCACATTCACACGAGAATACAGTTATTTAAAAAATAACATCATTTTCAAAAAAAAAAAATTCTAATTGTGCTAATACTCTTGGGAAAGGTATGAATCCAACTATTCTTCAACCAGCTATGGGTAAATAGTAGGACAGACTGGGATCTTTAATCTTGGTTAGACAACTAGCCTAGAAGAAGGAAAACTCTGAATTCAAACCAATTGAACTCTGCTTAAGAAATTGACCTTGTGTCACATCCTACTCATGAGGAAGGGTTGGTAATATGTGTATATATATATATTTGAATATATATAAAGTAAGTAAATTCAATGGAGTAGCCTATTGTCAGTATCAGCCAGATAGCAAGAGAGTCTATACCCTTTTCACTAGCACTAGACCAGGGAAATTGCTTTTGTGTCTGAGGTGGAGTCCCACATCTACGATCTGCTCCTCACTTTATTGCTCAAATCAAAGCTGTGCTAATCATGCAACTGAGTTAGTGTGGGATGGTATTGAAGCTGGAAATTGTGTTTGGGAGTTCTCTATTAAAAGAGGCTCTTCCTTATAGTCTGATTGTATATGACTATCAATGCGAAAAAAAGAAAATCATTAGCATAGTAAATTTTAACATTTTAAATGATCATGATGATCATGATCATGACTGCCTTAATAATAATCTTTGAGAGTTACTATAATGGAACAATTTTGTTTATGCTGACCCACGTCTTTTTAACTGAATACATCGACAGTATAAAATCAAATCTGCCACACCATTCAAAACTCCCATGCAACAAAATACACTGACAACACCTCTCTTATGGGGTCATTTGTTGGCTGTGGGTGGAAACCCATAATACCTGAGGACAGGATTGTGGTGGCTGAGTGGTCTGTTAACTTTGGATCCTTCTCTTCAAACTCAGAAACCTTCATAATCAGAGGTTTCATGGAACTTTAATCTTAACCCTTTATTTAACCCATGGGGGTAGACTGTTTTCATTCTGTTAACCATGACTGAATACAAATGTTAAGCTATGTTAATTATTCTATGTTACTGTGACCAAGATTGAACCTGCAGCCTAGAGATAACTGTTACTTGGAACTGTATTAACTCAATGTGTCAGAGGACAATAGTGTAAATAATCCAAATGATACATAGTTCAGGTTAGTTAATGCTAAATTAATTCATTTTGATAAACAAAGGATGCAGGTTGCTTACAGTATCTGCTGTTGCTTAAGTGGTCACCCAATTAAGTATTGAACATGCTCATTGTTGCTTAACTCCAGTGATCTAGTGGAAACCAGTGCTTTCAGCAGGACTTGACCATAATAAAAAAGTGGACTCTCTCATCGATTTCGACACATGAAGGTTCCTCCAATGAACAACCTACACAGTGTTTTATTTACAGTGGTGAAGGCTTGTGTTGGACCATCCACACTTTTTGGCACAGCCGATAGGAAAGAATTCGTGCTCAAGGAATGTCACAAACCCAAACCACAACTGACCTCAGGATTTTCAAATTCAGAGTTTTTCCATCTCCTAGACTGGTTACTTATCTAAGGTTGAAGATCCCAGTCTGCCTTACTATTTTACCTATAGCTGGAGGGAGAATATATGGATTTATACCTTTCTCAAGGGTATTAGCACTATGTGAAATGCAAACAGCCTTGTCTAGGATTTGAACTCTGGTTGACGAGTCCATTTTCTATGAGTCTAACCATTAAGCCACACGCCTCCATAACCATAATAGATCACCTACGAATTATCACCATTAGATTCTATGTCTATTAAATATTCTAGATATATGGATTCATACCTTTCCCAAGGGTATTAGCACTATGTGAAATGCAAACAGCCTTGTCTAGGATTTGAACTCTGGTTGACAAGTCCATTTTCTATGATTCTAACCGTTATGCCACACGCCCCCATAACCGTAATAGATCACCTACGAATTATCACCATTAGATTCTATGTCTATAATACATTCTAGATATATGGATTCATACCTTTCCCAAGAGTATTAGTGCTATGTCAAATGCAAACAGCCTTGTCTAGGATTTGAACTCGGGTTGACGAGTTCATTTCCCATGACTCTAACCGTTACGCCACATACCTCCATAACCATAATAGATCACCTATTCTATGTCTATAATACATTCTAGATATATGGATTCATACCTTTCCCAAGGGTATTAGCACCATGTGAAATGCAAACAGCCTTGTCTAGGATTTGAACTCAGGTTGACGAGATCATTTCCCATGACTCTAACCATTAAGCCACACGCCTCCATAACCGTAATAGATCACCTAAGAATTATCACCATTAGATTCTATGTCTATAATACATTCCCTGTTATTAATCCAATCTTAATCATTATCATTATTATTATTATTATTATTATTATTATTATTAGTCATGATAATATTATTATAATTTGAATGCTTGTCATTAATGCAGTTGATAATGGAAATGAAAATTGTCACTCGTTAGCAATCTTATGTTTATTTCCGTCAAAGTGGAAATTCAGTACCATGTCCTAATCATTATAACTGCTATTGCCATCATCATAAATCAACACCCTCATTAGGTAATGATGATTCAGGTACGCACAAGTCACCAGGGTATTATGAAGTGGAGGCTGAGGCATCCATTAAGTGTGGGTGGGGAGACTAATACAAATGGAAGGGGAGGGTAACAATGGTTTTATGCTGTAAGAATTGGTATCCAAAAATTAGTTTACATTATATTCACAAGAGGGCAGGATTTTCAAGGTGAGAGTTACCTCCTTCTCTCAAAACTTGGCAACTGGCCCATTCATGCACTTTGTAGCTTCTTCTTCTTCTTCTTCTTCTTCTTCTTCTTCTTCTTCTTCTTCTTCTTCTGTACTGCCCTTCTTCTTCTTCTTCTTCTTCTTCTTCTTCTTCTCTATTGCAGGATTCAAGGCCTGATTTTCACCTACTGAAGCCCTAAGCCATGTTATTCAAGCACTTCTCTCAGTATCTCTCTCTCTCTCTCTCTCTCTCTCTCTCTCTCTCTCTGTGTATATATATATATATATATATATATATATATTAAGTAAAAAAAGTCGTTGGGGTGGCTTAATGTCAGTATCAGCCAGACAGCGAGGGAGTCTATCCTCTTTTCACTAGGATTCAAAGCCTGACTTTCACCTACTGAAGCCATAAGCCATATTTATTTAAGTACTCTCTCTCTCTCTCTCTCTCTCTCTCTCTCTCTCTCTCTCTCTCTCATATATATGTATATATATATATATATTATATATAAGTAAAAAAAGTCGTTGGGGTGGCTTAATGTTAGTATCGGCCTGACAGCGAGGGAGTCTATCCTCTTTTCACTAGCGCTAGACCAAGGAGATTGTTTTGGCATTTGATAAATGGCACTGTAATAGGTACTACCACTCTGTGTCATAGTGGACTTAGGAGTAATGACAATGAAGGGGTACTCCACTCTCCCATGAGCTCCAAAATTGTCACTCCTACACATTGTTTTAATTTTCATTATTTTGTTGTTTTAATAATAGTATACTTGCTTAATTCCAATTTGAAAGGCCGGGTTCTAAGCTAGTTAACTAATAATTCTAGTGATGTTTGGTCATTAATAAGTAAGTAAAGTCGTTGGGGCGGCCTAAAGTCGGTATCAGCCAATCAGCGAGGGAGTCTATCCACTTTTCACTAGCGCTAGACCAAGGAGATTGTTTTGGCGTCTGAGGTGGAGCCCCACAGCTACCATCAGCTCCTCACTTTACCACACAGATCACTGTGCTTCTCATACGCTGAGTTGGCGAGGGCCGGTATTGAACCAAGAACCTGGGGATTCCTACTACTCTCTACTGACCGAGCTAAACCAAATAAAATGTGTAAATAAGCCAAATTTTATTATAAAAGAGAGGTAATATTTTTTGTTGATTAACATTTAATAGAGGTTCCATTACTTAAGTTAAAGGCAACCTAAATTTTCACCATAAGGGTAGGGGTTAACCGCCATTCATGTGTCTTAATATCATTGAAATTTGATGAAATATGCATAATATCTTGTCATTTGCCAATAGTTTAAATTTCATATGAATTCGAAGGGAAAACATTTTCAGTAGAGATCCCCTTCGATTAAAATGAAATATACTTATCCAAGTACTCTGGATGATGTAGTTTTAAAATACATATGGTTATGGTGATCCATGTCCAAAATCCTAGGAGGAGTTTGTGAACAAACAAACAGACGGGAACTACAACTTATATATATATATATATACTTTGGTGTGGTACCAAGTTTCTTGGTACAAGGTGATTCTAGGCTGGTCCTATTCTTTACCAGTAGTTTGTTGTAGAGTTCAGGTTCAGTATGAGAGTTCAATGTTTAATTATTGTAAACAGAACAAAGTTATTTGTGAATAAAAAGGCCTTAAATACCATGGGTATCGTGTTTATGGACCATTTCCACGATACCCATGGTATTTAAGGCCTTTTTATTCAAATATATATATATATATATATATATATATATATATATATATAAGTTATGTAATTATTTTACCTCTAAAGAAATCTTTAAAAATTAAATTATTTTCAAGAATTTCGGGTTGTATTATCTAAGTATCTTACCTCTAAAAAATATGGACCCTATGACCATTAGGCACCTCTTTTTGATCTCGATTAAGAAAGGACATGTTTTTCATTTACACCGTCAATATCCGGTTCTTTATTAGGGGTTATGGTTAGGGTTAGGGTTTAGTTTTATAATTTAAAAAAGATCTAAAAATCGTCTGTTAAAACAACCGGATATTGACGGTGTAAATTAAAAACATGTCCTTCTTTAATCGAGATCAAAAAGGGGTACTAAAGGTCATATGGTCCAAAAATATGAAGAGGGTGACAAGATTTCGGACACCCTGTACTTTTACTTGCACATACGCACTTATCTGATTGCTGGAATACACACACACACACACACACACACACACACACACATATATATATATATATATATATATTTATATATATATATATATATATATATGTGTGTGTGTGAGTGTATGTGTGTGTGTGTGTGAAACAGTGTTTGCCAAATGTCACATTTGTGTGTCCTTTCCGCTTTCTTTAACAAATTCCACTTTTTCAAACCAAAGTCCATTGTGGTTTGGACTTGAAGCATTTCCCAATATTTAATCTCCTTTTCAGCAGGGATTACCTGCCCTTGATGACAGCGGGGAAAGTGAAAACAAGAGAAAGACGGGGAAAATACTGTCAGTACGATTATGGTCTGAACCGCTGAAATGATCATGAATAAACAAATAAATATAAATAATCTTGATGAAACTTTTCATTGGAATTCCTTTCACCTCAAAGAGTGTTTTAATTGTATTTGTTGGAGGGGAAGAAAGAATGATGAAGAAAGAAAGAATGAAAGACAAAAGAAAAAATGTTAAAAAAAAGGAGAAAGAAAAAGAGAGGAATTGATGAAGGAAGAAAAGAAAAAAAATAAATATCGAATGAACGAACAAAAGAATGGGTGAATGAAATAAAAGACACAAGAAAAGAGAAAAAAGAAAGAAAGAACAAAGGGAAAAAAAATTAAAAAAAGGAAAAAGAAAAAGAGGGGAATTAATGAAGGAATAATAGAAATAAATAACGAATGAACGAACGAAAGAATGGATGAATGAAATAGAAGACATAAGAAAAGAGAAAGAAAGCAAAAAAGAAAGAACGAAAGAACAAAGGATAAAAGAAAAAAAGAAAAAAAAGAAGAAAGAAAAGAGAGGAATTAATGAAGGAAGAAAAGAAAATAAATAAATAACGAATGAACGATCAAAAGAATGGGTGAATGAAATAAAAGACACAAGAGAAAGAAAAAATTAAAGAATGAATCCCTTCTTTTTCCTTCTCAACAAAAAAGAATGAATGAAAGAGAGAGTGGATGCAAGGAAAAACGAAATAAAAAGAACGAACGGACAAAAGAAGGAAAGAACAAAGAAAGGAAAGAAAGAAAAGACAAAAGAAAGAAAGAAAGGAAAGAAAAGAAAGAAAGAAAGAAAGAAAGAAAAAGAAAGAAAGAAAGAAAGAAAGAAAGAAAGAAAGAAAAGACAAAAGAAAGAAAGAAAGAAAAATGAAATCTATAAAGAATATAAAGGATAAATGAATGAGTGAGAAGAAGGAAGCAAAGAAGAACGACGAACGAACGAACGAACAGAAAGAAAGAAAGAAAAAGAAATCTCTTCTTCGCTCCTTTAAAAAAGACAGAAAGGAAGAACAAAAAAAAAGAAGAAGAATATTCAGGTAAAAACGATAAGAAGAGAAAAAAACTGAAGAATAAAACGGAGAAATAAAACAAGAAAAGTAAGAATAATTTTTTAAAATAATTGTAAAAATCCTGCAAAGATCGAAATATGTTTCAAGTTCGCCTGTGCGCAAAGCATTCTGGGTTCAGTTGAGAGTTCTAATCTCTAAGCCGTCCACAAGACCCCCCCCCCTACCTCATCGCACCACTCCCCTTCCCTCTGGTCCAATGGCAACTCTGCACTTCTTTAAGTCTCTCGATTCATATTCGGGCTATCAATCTTTCAAGACGAGTTAGAAGTGACAACTTGTATATTTGATATAACGTCGTTGTTGTTGTTGTTTTTATTGTTGCTATTCAATCTTTTTTTTATTTATTCATTATTTATTATTATTGTTGTTGTTGATTTCTGGTAGCTGTCAACGTTGATTTCTGAGTTGCTGCTGTAGCCGCTTTCTTGGACTAATTCGTCTTTATGATAACCTTTAACGTACTTTCACCAAGCTACGTCCCCGACATTTTTTTTTGTTTGACATTTTTTTTTCGACATTTTTATTTTCATTTTAAAGAACGGATTTATACTGGCAAAAACCACACGGACATGTTTCGTTCTTGTCACTATATATTTGACAAGCATTGCAAGTTTACGAAAGTGTATTTTCTATGCGTTTTATCTTATTTTATTTTATATAGACTGTTTGTTAGGTATGGGGTAAGGTGTGACATTTTATTTTTATAAATCTTTTTTTCTTTGTTGTCCGTATGCAGAGAAATTGCAGCTAGCTTATGAAGGGTGAGGAGAAGAGCGACATTTTTGTTTCCTGTATTTTAGTGTGATTTCTTATAGTTGTCCATACTGTTTTTAGAAGGAAGATCGTGGCATTTTATAGGATTTTTTTAATGTCCTGGTATTTTAACATCTCTCTCTCTCTCTCTCTCTCTCTCTCTCTCTCTCTCTCTCTCTCTCTCTCTCTCTCTCTCTCTCTCTCTAGGATGTTTCTAGGCGAAGTTTTCAAAGCAAAGATGATGATGGCTTTTCTTTGTCTCTCTATCCCTTATCCGTGTACCGGGTATGATGTTAAGCTGCATCTAGTGGTTAGGTTACTGTTCTGGATTTCTGACACTCGCTGTTCCATTTTAGTCCGATGTGGTAGTATCTGTTACAGTCCCATATCTGTGTTTAATAGATAAAACATGAGTTTTAAAAATGATCTAAAAAAAGTTAACCAAAATTTTCAAAGTTGCAAGCTATCAGGCATGATTAGACCCATTGGAGGCTTGCTAAAAATACCAAATTCATTGTTATTTTATTAATTTTCAATAGTGCTACACATGTTTTTTTGTTTCTTAGAATTCTTTAGATGAGGCTTGATAATTTGGATTGTTTGGATTGTTCGGACTATTGTCCTCATCTACATTGTTATCTGTACAATGTTTAGTAACATAGAATAAGAATTAACACAGCTTAACATTTGAACCCAGCTATGGTTAGCGGAATGAGAACAGGACACTCTCGTGGATTGAATAAAGGGTTGGGTTCAAAATTCCATGATGGAATAAATTTAGAATAAAAGTTGCAAACTATCAGGCATGATTAGACACATTGGAGACTTGCTAAAAATACCAAATTCAATGTTATTTTATTAATTTTCAATATTGCTACACAGTTTTTTTTTTTTTTTTAATAGCGTGTTTGGAAGTAAAAAAAAAAGAAGCCTTTCAAACACCGATTTGGAAAATTTCCCAAACGTTTCCATCGTACTAACTATCAGGATGTACGGGCATGCACCTTGCTAGAAACAACAGTTGGAATGTTAATTTCATAGTTTTAAAGCGTTCTACAAGCGTTTTTAAGGTTTTTTTAACATGCGTCAAAAACAATTTAAACGTATCAAAAATTGAATACCCATCAAGTATAAATAAAACAAAAACGTCTTCGGTATAAATACTGTATACTCTGATATTTGGTCTTCTTTCAACATAAAATATACAAGTCCGGTTATTTTAAAACATTTAGATAATATGAGGATAGGAGGGTTGGATTAAATCTGACAGAATGTAGTAAAGAATAGAGGAAAAGGTAGACAAAAAGAGCAAACTCAAACAAGTAGCTGTAAGAGAAATATTTCGTCCTGCATTGAGCTGGTCTTCATCAGTCACTTTATTAAAGCTTCAGTGCAACATACATTTGTACTTATAGAAGAGAAAGCGAATCGACGATGGATCTCTTCTGACCAATCAAATCATCACAAACTCTCGCCATCCTCCTGACTCATCACCAAACTCACCCCCACCCATTCGCTTTCTCTTCTATAAATACAAATGTATGTTGCACTGAAAGTTTAATAAAGTGATTGATGAAGACCTGCTCAAAGCAGGACGAAATATTTCTCCTACATCTACTTGTTTGAGTTTGCTCTTTTTGTCTACTTTTTCCTCTATTCTTTACTACATAGATAAATATATAATGGACAGACTAGGATAGATTGATAGATTGATATGTTGTATACCCTTCTTTCTTTACTTACTTCTATTCTTCTTCTGACGTCTCTTCTAGCGTCTGGACTTCGTCTTGGGTGTTCGGTCGCACTTAACTCATTTCTTCTTCTATTCTTCTTCTAGATCAGTCTTGTTACCAAGACATTCATTAATCACAAAACCGTGTTATTTTCTTAAGCTTTTATTTACTTAACTAAACATTTCATGTAACTAAACATCTGACTAACATAGCGCGCGTATGCAGTGAGTTCCAGTTAAGGCAGTACATCTCTGCCCGACGTCCAAACTGAAACTGAGGACCCAACCAGGTCCCACGTGACTTCACGTATTTCGTGGGCTTTCTGTACTATTCCATGGAAAGTCCCGCCCGTGATATGAAAAGGGCCATCCCTTTAGAAATACAGGGGGTTGACAATAATCTTATGCAACCGCATAGATTATGTAACAGATAGATAGATAGATAGATAGATAGATCTGTTGTACTGTTAGGGTCCCATCTATAAGTTAAATGGATGAAAATAAGTTTAAAATGTGTTCAAAAATATAATACCCAACAAGAATGATTAAACAAAAACGTCTTTGGCATAAAATAAACCAAAGGTTGGCATGACAAAATCCAACCAACCAACCAACCAACCAAGTATCCTCGCCACGCCAATTTTTTTTTTCATCCTTTTTAAAAAAAATTTCAGATGGTTTATTTTCCTTATTTCCTTTGCTTCTTCATATTCAACCTCTAGCATAGCCATGTTTTCTCCCGCTTTCTTTATTTCTTTCAATATGGGCTTTATCTAACTAAGCTAACCTTAACAGATTTTCCTTTTGTACCTGTTTGCTGTATTCACTTTAAGGACGTAACGGCCGGAGGACCCGGAATCCCCTCACCCGAAAAAATGACAACTTGTAATATAAAGAAATTAAAGTAAATTGAGCCCCTATGGAGTTAGGGAGGGGTAATTTACGAGTAACAATGGAGCAGAGAGAAAGATAGGCGGTAAAGTTCAAGGACAAGAGTACGACGATAGAATATATCTATTAATAATGGAGATTCGCTTTCTTTTTGTCTGTAACAAAAACTGCGTCACTGCTTACGTCACATGGTACAAAATCATCATAACATAGAATAAATATCCTCAAAATGTGAGCATGCAACGTTAGACAATCCTCATTGTTTTCTTACAAGTTTCAATTAATAGATGCCCGGCGTTATATATTTATATATACTTTGTTTTATTTTAATATATATTTAAAGTTATCGGAACTGTTTCAATTTCAAATTGTCTTTCTTTTTTTTCTTTCTTTTTTTTAAACATTTTTTACTCCTTTAATAAATTTGACGATTTTACATACGTAAGGTACAAACTATGGTATTGAATTTTCAGCTCCCATCCCCTCAGGCAATATCTTTCAAAAATTATTTTTACATCGCCCGGAGGGTGTCTTTTTATTTTGCTAGTGCAAACAAACTATCAAAGCAAGGAAGAATATGACTTTCATAAAACTCCGACGACAGAATTCTTTGTCATGGAGTCAGCTGTGTTGTGGTGTAATGGTTAGTCATAGGAAATGAACTCATCGACCCGAGTTCAAATCCTGGACGAAGCTTTAGTTCACATTGCGCTAATACCCTTGGGAAAGGTATGAATCCAACTACTTTCCCTCCAGCTATGGGTAAATAGTAGGGAAAATTGGGCTCTTTAACCTTGGTGAGGCAACCAGTCTCAGAAAATGAAAACTCCGAATTCAAATCTGTTAAATCCGCTTGGGATGGTCACTACTAAAATAGGCTCAGTCCTAATTAGTAATCTATTTCACTAATCTAGTTATTTCAAATAACCTCGTTTCTCTGATTTTTTTTAGATGAGTCTTGATAATTAGTATTATTTGTATTATTCGGACTATTGTCCTCATCTTCATTTCAATTGGCACGATCTTTACCTCCATGTTCCACAGTTTCCTCAGTTCTCTGGTTAGGTCTAAGTATTTGTCTATCTTTACGCTTTCTTTCATTTTTACTCGGTGGTCGGCCGGGACGGCAAAATCCACGAGATGACCGGTTCTCTTCTTCTTGTTAATCAATACTAAGTCCGGTCTATCATTATTATTTATACTAGCAAATATGCACCCTCCGGGTGCAAGTATCTAAGTTTTAATATAATAAAATATCATATTAAATTAGAAAGGCTAATTAAACTGAATAAGAATGCAGATAAAAATTTGAACAGGGGTATGATTGAAAAATAGAACAACTTTGAAAGTAACTCTTTCATCATTTTCCATTACTCCCTCTTTCATTGGTAAATTTCCTAATTTAACTATTTAGGAAGTAAAGAATAATATTAGTTATTCTTCTTTTAATGGATTTCTTTTAAGGGCAAATCAGTCTATGTTCTATGTACGTAGATATCAACGGTATTAATATGTTATAAGATATCAATCTTTTTTTTCCTTGGGTTCTTCACATTTTTCAAGTTTTCTTCAGCCACCTTTATTCCATGGCTGCCCTTCTCTAACTATTTTTCTCGTCATTAATGACATTTTTTTTAATTCTGTTTTTTCTTTTATTTGTCTCTTGGATATTCTCTTGTCCTCCTAATTTCGTCCTCTTTCTTTATTCCTCAATTTTGTTTTTTACTCGTCCATGGTCTCTCTCTCTCTCTCTCTCTCTCTCTCTCTCTCTCTCTCTCTCTCTCTCTCTCTCTCTCTCTCGTCTCCTCCTCTCTCATTTTCCGTATCTTCCTTCTTTCTTTCTCCTCCTAATTTATTTTCACCTTCTCCTCTTTCTCCATTCTACAATATTGCTTTTTACACACTCGTGGTCTCTCTCTTTCTCTCTCTTTCTCTCTCTCTCTCTCTCTCTCTTACACACACACACTCTCTCTCTCTTTCTCACCCCTCTCTCTCTCACTAACTTTTATCTCATGTCCTTCTCCCTCATTTCCGTATCATCTCTTTCTTTCTCTCCCCAACCTTTCTCTTTTTTTTTGTCTCCTAATCCCTCTGATCAGCTTGTTTGTTCATCTCCTTATTATACGTTCATTCATCATCACCACACATTAAACATTCATATTTCGCCTTTATTCAATTCCCTAAAATGCTAATGTGATATTCATAAACATTTAGTTAAACTAAATGATTGATCATGACAACCAACGCAAGGCCAAAACGATTTGAATTTATAAAAATACAAAAACAGATAAAGGAAAAACGAAAAACGAAAAGAAAGATCATCCTACAAAGAATTTCAATTTAAAATACAACAAACTAAAAATTAAAATAAAAAACCCTTAAAAAAAGCTTAATAAATACCATTTTCAAATTAGATTAAACCAAATTTTTATAAAAAATATTTTTTTTAAGAAAAGGGATTAAAAAAAAAAGATATTGATTTTTAAAAGGGGACACTGAGTAATAAAATTATTTCCAAACAAAATTCAAACAAAGGAAAATAACGATGAAAATTTGGATTTTTCGGACTCTTGTCTTCATCTTTATTGTTATATACACAACGTTTCTTCAGGCATTTCTTGTACAGTTGGACACATGGCGCAACGTAAAAAAATAATTAGTTAAAAAATGATTAGTGAAATAGATCACTAATTAGGATTAAGCCTATTCTAGTAGTGACCACCCCAAGCGGAGTTTAACAGTTTTGAATTCAGAGTTTTCCTTCACCTAGATTGTTTGCCTAACCAAAGTTAAAGAGTCCTACTATTTACCCATAGCTAGAGTGGGAATAATTGGATTCATACCTTTCCCAAGGATATTAGCGCTATGTGAACTGTAGCTTCGTCCAAGATTTGAACTCGGGTCGACGAGTCCATTTCCTATGATTCTAACCATTGGACCAAGCGTGTCCAACGCAACGTATATAAGGATTGAGTTAATACTGTTCTAAGTGACAATCATCTGGAGGCTGCAGGTTCAATCCTGACTACGGACAATAATGACATAGAATACTTAACATAGTTTAACACTAACCTCACAATTTACCATTTGGCATAAAATAACCCTGGTCGGATTGAGGTGCCGTTAAAATCAATTAATCAATCAATAAATTAACTACGGTTTATCTGCAAAGATGGTTTTAACATTAAATAACTCACGAAGTAATATTAAACAAAGTAGACAAACTAAAGTAAACCAGCCCTGTCGGATAGCGCAGTAAAATACCCCGACTGCGCCTCTGCAGAGGGGTAGAAATTCCCCCCCCCCATGGGTCGATTAGTTGGCTGTGGGTGGTGACCCGTGATGCGTAAGGATGGAATCCTGGTGGCTGAGCAGTCTATGACATTTAACACTCCACTTTGGCCCTTATCTAGGCTAGACGGGAGAGTTCGGTGAGGCCCCTAATATCAATCGGCTGGTTACGTCAAAACCTAGCACCTATATGATTGTCCTGACTCTATTGTCCCTATGAAATCTCCCAACCCTTTTTATCATATGTACTAGAAGGCGATGGCTGAGTTTTTGTGTCCTGAGTGTATTAATAATCCACCTTAATTACCTCCCCTTGGAAATCTGAGATCTATAAAAGTAGCACTTTGAAACGTCAGATAGATCGTAGTTAAAGTAAAGTGTAATAAAGCTTTCCTAAAAGTCTAAGCACTGGTTCTGTTCTTTCTACAATGAGTATGACGTTAAACCGCACCTAGTGGTGAGATTCCAGTTCTCGAGCTCTGGGGAGTGTGAGTACCCCTTCATTGCCATTACTCCCAAATCCACTCTGACTCAGAGTGTTATGACCTGATAGGGTGCAATCTATGGGTCATATTTATCAAAATGAGTTTTTAAAAATCTTTATGAATAGAATAAAACGTATTTCTCTGAATGTTTGAGATGAGGCTTGAAGATTAGTATTATTAGTGTTATTCGGACTATTGTCCCCATCTTCATTGTTATTTGTACAACGTTTCGGCCGATATACCCTCCAGCCTTCTTCAGGTAGTTCCTGAATTCAAAAAGAAGGCTCCCGAGTCCGAGAAGGTTCCCGAGTCCGACAAGAAATACCTGAAGAAGGCCGGAGGGTATATCGGCCGAAACGTTGTACAAATAACAATGAAGATGGGGACAATAGTCCGAATAACACTAATAATAAGAATAAAACGTTTTCGGCATAAAATAATAGGTTGACATGCCGTAAAAACCAACCACCCAACCAACCGAACCAAACCAAATAAGTGTAAGTAAATAAATAAATAAAAATGATTATTGTTTAAAAAGTTAATAGAATTAGAAACAATGTTTATTGATAAAAAAAAAAAAGAAAAAATCAGTCCATGAAAAAAATGAAAATTTGAACTACGAGAATTAAAATCAAATTACGTTGAAGTAAAAGTTTAAACACAAAACAGTTCTTTTTTAGATTCTTAAGACAATTCTGAAAAGAAATAAAAAAAATCAAAACGACTATGGTATTTTAATTGTTTTGAACAAATAAATAACTTGAATGCTGAAGTTGGATTTGAAAATAAAAATGTTATGAGTATAAAATTGTTTCCAAAAAGACGATAAAAAAAAACTTTTTGAACATTTTTATCAATTCAAAAAAATTTTAAAAAATAGATTAATAAAAAATATAGATCTTCACTCCTATTTCTCCCATCTTAATTTTTCCTGTCACTTCTCCTCACGGTAAATTGTATTTAAATAAAATAAAATACAATGAAATAAGAAGGAAAATGCTAACAAATCCGAAATAAAATAAAAATAATTTTTTAGACAATGATGTAAATATGCATGGTTTTCAAAATGAAAACTTTTCACCTAAACCAGAAAGAAAAACCAAAACGAATGTCGTATTTTACCCTTTCAAACTTTAACATCTTTTTGTTCTTATTTCTTTTTCTTCTCTTTCTCCAGAAAACCGATTACGGTTTTCTTTTCAATCCCCAAATTCTCCGTAGACCATAATAATTACGCTATACATGTTTCGTAAAGACCTGGTTCTATGATAAAAGATAATAAAAGAATAACAAACAAAAATCAACATCCAGTCAGTCATTAGATAGATACTTGTAGGTGTCTCTTATAAAGAGAAAGAGTAAACCAAAAACACTAGGACTCTTGAAACTGTGATGAAACTAAGAAAGACGACCGCTCTGTCGATGTGGCTTAAAATAGGATAGCTGTATCCCCTGCTGAAGAGTTCGACTCCCCGCTCCAAACAAAATGGGTGTGTCCTTGGTATGGCATTAAACTTCATTTGATAGTGTTGTATACCCTTTTCTTTACTTACTTCTATTCTTCTTCTGATGTCTTTTCTATCTTACGTCTTCTTCTAACATCTCTTCTAGCGTCTGGACTTCTCTTGGGGACTTCGTGTCTAGTCTTCCATTGGGGATTTCTCTTTATCAGAAGCCCTGTGTCATTGGTAGTTTTTTAGATAATAACACAAGACTTCGATTTAACTTAGATCATATTTATTTCGAAACCCCCACCATACTACCTGCGCAGATCGAGTCGGAGCGTGCAACACAACTCGACTCACCACCGTTGTGGTTTCTGGCCGACTGACTAAAATCTATTTCTAATCTAAACCGGAAGAGGGTCTCCTCCACCGATTCTCACGGTATCCACTGGAAAGGATCAGGATGATGTCAAGCCTTGTCACACATCCTTCATGGGCTGCAACTTATAACAGCCATTTTGATTTCTACACTACTGTACATAAATATTAAGATTCTATAATCATGTAACAATAGTGAGGCACCATTTCTGGAGATCTGGGAATGTGTGACGTCACTTCACTGCCATTATTCCCAGGTCCTCTCTGACCCTGAGTGATAGTACCTTTTAGGGTCTCATCTATGGCTCAAATAGATCTGTTTCAAAATTATCTGTATTCGATTGGACGATATACGAAAAGAAATATCTTAAGAAAAAACTACACAAAGAACGTAAAAATGAGCGTTAATACGCGATTCCCAGACATCTAAGCATAAAATAAACCTAGACGAATTAAAATGCCGTTAAAATCAATCAATCAGAAAAACGAGTGTGTGTGTTTAGGTATTTATCCAATACGTTTGCCATGGGTAGGATGTGACAAGGTCGCAAGTATGAGATATCCAGCGAGGATCGAACTCACTATTCAGCTGTAATAGATAAGCTAGACTGGCTTGCAAACCATTACACCACGATAAGTCGCCCACATGCAGGAGAATGTGTATATGTGTGTGTGTACGTGTTTTTGTTTTTCTTTGTGTGTTTGCGTATGTGAGTGCATGCGTGTGGTTTGTGTGTGCGTGTGTGTTTGTGTGTGTGTTCATGTGTGTTCATGTGTGTGTGTTGGAAATGGGTTTTGGGAACTTGATACGCGGTAAAGGCTGTATCCATATCCGGGGATCATAGAACGGTCCATTAGGGATGTAATACTCAATAATCAACCAATCTATAAATATAAGTACATTCTCAATTTCTAAACTGTCTACCCACTCAGTTTTTACTCATGGGCGTCTATCATGGTGTAATGGTTGTTAGCAAGCTAGGCTAGCTGACCATTTATTATTGTTCAAAGAGTTCTATTCTCACTGGATACCCCAATACTTCTGACCTTGTGCCAAACAAAGCTAAAATTAGTAAATGATTACATATTTCCGGCTAAAAAAAATGAAAATGAGAAGTAGGTATAACCTCACTTCCGTGTACTCTACTTTATTTCAACCACTGGTGCGAAGTGTGTATGTACCACACGCATACACGGAGAGAGAGAGAGACAGACAGACAGAGACAGAAGAGGGGACACACACACACACACACACACACACACACACACACAGTCGTTTCGGGAAGTTAGGATGTTCAGATGTTAAACAAAAATGTTTTGGGTTATTTCCTATAACTCCAACATAAACAAAGGGGAACTACTCTTGACTGATGGATTATTTATTTATTTATTGATCTACTAGGAAAAAAAGAAGACGGGGTTAGGGTTAGGGTTAGGTTTTAGGGCTAGAATTAAGGTTAGGGTTTAGGGTTAGGTTAGGATTGGGGTTAGGGTTTAAGGTTGAGGTTAGTTTAATGGGAAAATAAATAAAGAATTTATCAGTCAAGAGTGGTTCCTCTTTGTTTATGTTGAATTATAGGAAATAACCATGTTTTGTGTCATATTTATAGTTTGTATTTTCTGTGAAGTAAAAAAAAATCCTCTAAAGTGTGGAGATTTCATGTTTTTGTTAGTGACTGTAAAACTATAAAAAAGATCGAATTATATGCATTCAAGGAAATGTTTTCTTTTTTTCTTTTTTGTAAATATAAAATTGTTATGTATACAATGAGGTCAACAGATTATTAGAATTTGGACAAATTACTTCTCTCAAATTAAATCCAGTAGTTACCTCCCTTTGTTTATAATGATAGTAATTAATTCACTAAGTGCTAATTAAACGAGAATGGATTAGAACGGAAAAATTACCAGCTTGATTAGAGAAAGAAAGAGAAAGAGATAGAGAAAAACAGAACGGAGAATGACATGATTGATCAAAGAAAGGAGAGACAATAGAGAGAGAGAGAGAGAGAGAGAGAGAGTGGTGTGTGTGGTGTGTGATGTGTGTGTGTGTGGGCGGAAAACGTAAAAAATTACTTGCTTGATCAAAGGAAGAGAGAGAGAGAGAGAGAGAGAGAGAGAGAGAGAGAGAGAGAGAGAGAACAGAAAAAAATACTTGCTAGATCAAAGAAAGAAAGAAAGAAAGAAAAAATATAATATATACATAGAGAGAGAGAGAAGAGTATATAAAAATTGAGAAATATAACAAGGCTTCATATTTGAGGAACATTCAGAAGCCGCAAAACACTAAAAAACAGAATTTAGAAACTATTTTCTAAAAGCTGTTTTTCTCTTTCATATAAATGAATACCCTGACGATAGTTTGCTAAACAAACCGAAACGTTATAGCGTCGGCTCCTACATTGAAACACAATCCATCTGAACTCTTTGTTGTTTTTACAATATATATATATATATATATATATATATATAAGGTGTGTCAAAAAAGTATCGAGATTTTTGGTACTTTTTGACACACCTTGTCTTCTGAAAAAATTAACGTTCCATTCATTCTTCATTTCTATCTTGGTAACGTCAGCTTTAATCCCGATACTTTTATGACATATATATATATATATATATATATATATATGTAATATATGTGTGTGTGTGTGTGTGTGTAAGAATGAAAAGGGAATTGAATCCGACAATATGAGGAAAAATGAGTAAAGAAAAGAAATGTAGATGGATAAAAATGAATTTTATCGATATCACTTTTAATCGATATCACTTACACATGTGTTTCCGTCTGTTTATCAAAATGTATACGGATTTACGTTATTATTATTATTAAAATAATCAGATGGAGTGGAAATGATGATAATAATAATAATAATAATAATAATAGGAAAAATGTATAAAATATTCCGTACACAGAGAGATTTTTTACGACCTTCATCAGAGTGAATATAATAATAATAACGTAAATCCGTATACATTTTGATAAACAGACCGAAACACATGTGTAAGTGATATCGATTAAAAGTGATATCGATAAAATTCATTTTTATCCATCTACATTTCTTCTTTTACTCATTTTTTCCTCATATATTATATATATATATATGTGTGTGTGGTCTGTCTGTGTGTGTGTGTCTGTGTCTGTCTGTCTGTGTGTGTGTGTGTGTGTGTGTGTGTGTGTCTGTGTCTGTCTGTGTGTGTGTGTGTGTGTGTCTGTGTCTGTGTGTGTGTCTGTGTCTGTGTCTCTGTGTGTGTGTGGATGAGGTACATTTAAATATATTAATATCGTTGAAAATCAAACTGAGAAATCTTGTTTTCTAAGCGCGTGGTTTCTCATTAGATCCGAGCTTATATGTATATCCAGCATTCCGCGTTGGAATTTTGGTGGAGTCGTCTCTCAAGACCCGGCTTGCATGGTGTAGGTAATTTGCCGGTTTTGATACAGAGTTCAGCAATGACCCAAATCGAAAGTAGGTAAACCTATCAGGTCGAATAAAAATTCCCAGGGGCCAAACATTATCGATTTTCCCCCAGAAGTTGTATGAGTTGCTACACAAGTTTCCCTTTACACGCAAGCTCCAATCACAGGAGTTGGGACTGACATTATTCCGTTAAAACTGTGTTGGCTCTAATGACTCTTATAGTTGTGCCAGAAAGGTGTGCATATATATATATATATATATATATATATATATATATATATATATATATATATATAAGTTTTTTCATGAACAAGTATGTGAAAATAAAATAGAAATTAATCCGACAGTATGAATATGATACAATGAACAAACAAAAGATGTTTACAACTAAATAGGCTCATCGGGAGAGAAGTGTGCAAAACCGTTTCGGGGCCAATCTCTCGACGGTTTAAAAAGCAACACCGGCCCATCCTCACTAATATGAGGACCCTTCGCATTATAATGCATCTGATTATTTTTTAAATTAATAATGAGATTCATTTTATTTTTAAATAAAATTCATTTTATTCTTAAATAAAATTCATATTATTTTTAATATAGACAGCGCATTTTTTTTTATTAATTCCAACGTTTGACTAGCAGCGTTCTGTTTTACTAACGGTGATTTTCCCGTTTTATTTTTGTTGATGACCGACCCACGTGCGGTCGATGCATTATAATGTGAAGGGTCCTCATATTAGTGAGGATGGGCCGGTGTTGCTTTTTAAACCGTCGAGAGGAAGGCCCCGAAATGGTTTTGCACACTTCTCTCCTGATGAGCCTATTTAGTTGTAAACATCTTTTGTTTTTTCATTATATCATATTCATACTGTCGGATTAATTTCCATTTTATTTTTCATATATATATATATATATATATGAGGAAAAAATGAGTAAAGAAAAGAAATGTAGATGTATAAAAATGAATTTCATCGATATCACTTTTAATCGATATCACTTACACATGTGTTTCGGTCCGTTTATCAGAATGTATACGGATTTACTATTTTATTATTATTAAAATAATCAGATGGATTTGAAATGATGATAATAATCATAATAGGAAAAATGTAAAAATATTACGTACACAGAGAGATTTTTTACGACCTTCATCAGTGATTTTTTTATTTTTTGAGTAGAGATAAAAATCGTTGGAGACAAAAAAACAGAATTCTAAATGTTCGAAAAAAGAATATTTTTTGAATCATTAGGAACGCAGAGGCCGTTAAAGACCGTTAAAAATTTTAAAGTTTTGGTGGATGGATATAATTTGTATTGCAAAGAATGAAATGTTATTAATAATCTTAAACTTGTTGATGATTGAATGAAGCGTGTTTTCATTGTTATTGTTTGGGAACAAAGAAAAAAGAAAGAAATCGGTGAAAACCGAAAAGAGTCATCCCCTCAAAATGAGCGAATGGGTCAAGTATGTTTTATTGTTTATGGAATATTGAATACTTAGTAACGCTAGGAAGGTCTAGATACTCAGTAACATTAGTAAAATTTGGATATTAAGAAACACAAGGAAGTCTATTTAGAAAATCTAGGAAGGATTAGATTCCTTTTAACACTAGGAAGGCTTCGATACTTAGCAACAGTATGAAGACTTGGATACTTAGTAACAGTATGAGGGGTTGATACTTAGTAACAGTATGAAAGGGTTGGATACTTAGTAACAGTATGAAGGCTTCGATACTTAGTAACAGTATGAAGATACTAGTAACAGTATGAAGGCTGGATACTTAGTAACAGTATGAAGAGGATACTAACAGTATGAAGATTGGATACTTAGTAACAGTATGAGGGGTTGGATACTTAGTATCAGTATGAAGAGTTGGATACTTAGTAACAGTATGATGGTAACAGTATGAAGTTGGATACTTTGGAAGACACTTAGTAACAGTAATGAAGGCTTGGATACTTAGTAACAGTATGAAGAGATACTTAGTACAGTAATTGGATACTTAGTAACAGTATGAAGGCTTGATACTTAGTAACAGTATGAAGACTTGATACTAGTACAGTTGAAGCTTCGATACTTATAACAGTATGAAGACTTGGATACTTAGTAACCAGTATGAAGGGTTAGGTATACTTGGATACTAGTAACAGTATGAAGGCTTCGATACTTAGTAACAGTATGAAAGGCTTCGATACTTAGTAACAGTATGAAGGATACTTAGTAACAGTATGAAGACTTGGATACTTAGTAACAGTATGAAGGAACAGTAACAGATGAAGGTTGGATACTATAGTAACAGTATGAAGGCTTGGATACTTGTACAGTATGAAGACTTGGATACTTAGTAACAGTATGAGTTGGCTTCGATACTTAGTAACAGTATGAAGGCTTGGATACACAGTATGAAGGCTTCGATATTTAGTAACAGTATGAGGGTGGATAGCAACAGGTATGAAAGATACTTAGCAGTAATGAAGAGTTGGATCTTAGTAACACTGGGAATTTAGATAATCAGTAACATTAGGAAAAGTTGGATGCTTAGAAACACAAGGAAGGACTATTTAGAACTATTTAGACTATTGCTACAGTAGCAATGATCTCCAAGACCAGTTTTTTAATGATTAGTCGTTAAAAATAATTGCTGTATGTGTGTGTGTGTGGGGGGGGCTATTCATCAAACCCGTTCGCCACGAGTTGGATGTAATACAATATCTCAAATATGGGGCATCCAGCAAGGATTGAACTTGCTATTAACAGTAGTAATGGATCTGTGAGACTAGCTTGCTAACCGTTATACATCAACAGCGCGTCTGACTAGATTTTGGGATGCGTAAGGTATTTTGTTCATCGATTACCTTGAGACAGGAAGAACTATCAATAGCGAATATTACATAGCATTATTGGTGCGTTTGAGAAGAAATCGCCAAAAAAAAAATGGCGGGAAATGAAGAAGAAAAAAGTCCCCTTTCACACACCCCCACACACACAGCAATTATTTTTAACGACTAATCGTTAAAAAGCTGGTCTTGGAAATCATTGCTATTGGGTGGTGAGTTCGATCCTCACTGGGTGACCTGTGCTTATGACCATGTGCCGAAAACAAACTAAGCCTATTAAATAATTTCACCAAGACAATGCACCGTGTCACAAGTTG
>CM042151.1:45714326-45719326 GCA_023376005.1 Doryteuthis pealeii
TGGAAAGAAAGAAAGAAAGAAAGAAAGAAAAGAGTAAATTAGAAAGAATAAGTTGGAAAGAATTAGTTTGAAAGAAAGAAAGAAAGAAAGAAAGAAGAAAAGAGTAAATTAGAAAGGATAAGTTGGAAAGAATAAATTGAAAAGAAAGAAAGAAAGAACTAAAGAAAGAAAGAAAGAAAGAAGAAAAGAGTAAACTAGAAGAATAAGCTGGAAAGAATAAATTGAAAAGAAAGAAAAAAAAAGAAAGAACGAACGAAAGAAAGAAAGAATGAGATAAAGAAAGAAAGAAGAAAGAAGAAAGAGTAAATTAGAAAGAATAAGTTGGAAAGAATAAATTGAAAAGAAAGAAAGAAAGAAGAAAAGAGTAAATTAGAAAGAATAAGTTGGAAAGAATAAATTGAAAAGAAAGAAAGAAAGAACGAACGAACGAACGAGAAAAAGAAAAAAGAAAGAAAGAAGAAAAGAATAAATTAGAAAGAATAAGCTGGAAAGAATAAATTGAAAAGAAAGAAAAAAAGAAAGAAAGAAGAAAAGAGTAAATTAGAAAGAGTAAGTGGGAAAGAATAAATTGAAAAGAAAGAAAGAAGAAAGAAAGAAAGAAGAAAAGAGTAAATTAGAAAGAGTAAGTGGAAAGAATGACTTGAAAAGAAAAAAGAAAGAAAGAAAGAAAGAAATAGAGTGAAAATAATAAGTTTAGCTCAGAATTTTAAAGATAATGATTTCGAACCAACTCTCCTCCGCACACGCACACACTCATACACTTGGTACTTAACGAATATGTCCACGCTCTAAAGTCGATGCAACTCCTAGAATATTGAGTCAGCAAACAGAGAGCCAACAAATAGATTGCCGGTTCAAATTTGCCGTATCATCCTGATTAAACCAACATGATTTTGAACTTATCTTGTAGAGCTCTAACCAGCCGGTATGTGGTCAAGCCGCGAACGTGTGTGTCCAACATCTAATTGAATTAATCAGCATCCCGTTCATCGTCCACAATTCAGGCGAATGACACGCAGTTGAGCCGGCGGGCACGTTGATACCGTTTGCACGCAGCTGAGCCAACCGGTATTTTGTGACTTTATTAACTAGGTCGTAGCAGCACCCGCCGAGTTGACCAAACAAATGTGGCCGAAACAGGCAGTTTGTTATTTAAGCAGATTGCGTGTAGCCGAGCCGAAACGACTGTATACAGTCGAATCAAACATCCTGTATTTGTTGCCGAAGCGTCTGGCATGTAGCTGAGCCGTTCTCTATGCAGCTTTGACGAGGTGTTGAGTCGTGTGAATTCAATTCATTCAGTCAACGGCTTCTGTTATTGAGCGTGCTTTTTCTTTCATACACACGATTTGCAAATACTATCTACTGCAGTCTAACTAACGCACAGGTCGCTCGTCTCCGCACAGTTTGGTTCTTTTGTATCAAACACAGCCAGTTTATAAAAGGTTCTTTCTGTAAGACCCTTTCAATACGACCCATTCACTTCCGTGGGCACATGCGAACGAATATAAATTGAATATATGTATCGGACCAGCCCTTTCCTTTTACTCTATGGCCTCCGCCATTGCACCCCCCGCCCCCGTTTCTCCAACTCTCTTTCGTTTTCAGTCAGATTTTCTCTTTTTTTCTTTCTCTTTCTTTTTCTCTTTATCTTTTATCTTTAGAGTGTTCCTTTTTGCTTTCTTCTTTTATATCCTTTTTTTGTCTTTGTCCTTGTCTCTCTCTCTCTCTCTCTCTCTCTCTCTCTCTCTCTCTCTGTCTCTCTCCCCCTCTCTCTCTCTGGTTTTCTTTCTTTCTTTCTCATCTTATTACCCACCCCTCGCATGACTCTCGTGTTTCATCTTTCTCTTTACTTCTATTTATCTAATTCTATTGATAGTCCGTTACGCTCTCTCTCTCTCTCTCTCTCTCTCTCTCTCTCTCTCTCTCTCTCTCTCTCTCTGGCTTTCTTTCTTTCTCATTTTATTACCCACCCCTCGCATGACTCTCTTGTTTCATCTTTCTCTTTACTAATTCTATTGATAGTCCGTTACTCTCTCTCTCTCTCTCTCTCTCTCTCTCTCTCTCTCTCTCTCTCTCTCTCTCTCTCTCTCTCTCTCTCTCTCTCTCTGTGTGTGTTCCTGTTCTCTCTTACTCAATGTATCTTTCTGAACAACTAATTCTTTCTTTCTTGTCTTTCTTTCTTTCTTCTTTCTTTCTTTATTTGATTATTTATTTATTTATTTCCAACCCATTCTTTGATTCTTTCATACATTCCTTTCAACTTATGCTTTCTTCCTTTCTTTATACATTACCACCTAATTCATTCATTCATTCTTTCGTTATTTATTTATTTGATTATTTATTTATCTATTTCCAACCTATTCTTTCTTTCTTTCTTCTTTCCTTCTTTCTTTCTTTCTTTCTTTCTTTCTTTCTTAATTTATTTATTTATTTGATTATTTCCTTATTTCTTTCTTTATCTATTTCCAACCTATTCTTTCTTTCTTTCTTTCTTTCTTTCTTCATTTATTGATTATTTCCTTATTTCTTTCTTATCTATTTCCAACCTATTCTTTCTTTCTTTCTTTTTCATTATTTATTTGATTATTTCCTTATTTCTTTCTTTATCTATTTCCAACCTATTCTTCTTTCTTTCTTTCTTTCTTCATTTATTTATTTGATTATTTCCTTATTTCTTTCTTTATCTATTTCCAACCTATTCTTTCTTTCTTTCTTTCTTCATTTATTTATTTGATTATTTCCTTATTTTTTTCTTTATCTATTTCCAACCTATTCTTTCTTTCTTTCTTTCTTTCTTTCTTTCTTAATTTATTTATTTATTTGATTATTTCCTTATTTCTTTCTTTATCTATTTCCAACATATTCTTTCTTTCTTTCTTTATTCATTTATTCATTTGATTATTTCCTTATTTCTTTATTTATTTATTTCCAACCTATTCTTTGATTCTTTCATATATTCTTTTCAGCTTATGCTTTCTTCATTCAGAACTAGCTTATTCGTTCATTCATTCATTGATTCTTTCTTTCTTTCTTTCTTTCTTTCTTTCTTTTTCTTTCTTTACGATTTATTCTTCCATTTTTCTTCCATTCTTTAGTTCTTTCCTGCTTATTCCTTATTTATTCAAAGCTATCTTTCTTTCATTCTTTCTTTCCAGCTTATTCTTTCCAATTTATCCTTTCTTTCTTCATTCCTTTTTTTCTTCTCAGTATAATCTTTCTTTCTTTTTTTCCCAATATTATATTTCTTTCTTTCATAATTATTGTTCCCTCTTGTCTTTCTTTCCAAATTATTTTTCTTTCTTTTCTTTACCCTTTCACAAAATCTCCATTTAAATCTATATAGATAAGTCCTTTTCTAAGTTTATTTCTCACGCAAATCTTCCTTCTCTCAATCCCTCCTTCCCTACCCCCTACCCTCTCTCTCTCTCTCTCTCTCTCTCTCTCTCTCTCTCTCTCTCTCTCTCTTTGTCATATTCACTCCCTCTCCAGTCATTTTTCATACTAGCTACCTCGCCATATTTATCTCCAACGTTTTTCAGGCATATTTTTCACCCCCCTCTCTCTCTCTCTCTCTCTTCTCCTTCATCCCCCCCTCTCTCTCTCTTCTCCTCTCTTTCTCTCTCTCCCCCTCTCTCTCTTCTAGGTATATTTCTTCCCACTTGTCTCTCTCTTTCTCTCTCTCTCTCTCTGGGCACATATCCTCCCTCTCTTTCTTTCTCTCCCTCTAGGCACATTTCCCTCTCGCACTCCTCTTTCTCTCCCCCCCCTCTCTCTCTGTAGGCATTTTTTTCATCAAGCCTTTTGGGCATTTTTCTCAAACACACTTTCTCTCTTTAGGCATATTTCCCCCACTTTCCCGGCATTTTTCTAGTACTCACTTTTCTCCCTCTGGGCACTCATGCTTTTTCTCTTTTGATGTATCTCTCTCTTTCTCCCCCTCTAACTCTCTCTATCTCTCTCTCTCTCTCTCTCTATATATATATATATATATATATATATATATATATATATATATATATCAAATAAACACACACACACTCACACACACACAATAATCCTTCTATCTACCTATCATATCCATCCTTTCTCTTCCGGTATCTCATTATTCGGTTAAATCGAACTTAACGGACCTAAATTCCACCATCAAATTTCATCCCGCCAAAAGAAAAAAATACCAAAAATCAGGGAATTAACCAAATTTAATCAAATTTTCAGCGTTGGTATATTAATGAATAAAAGATATAATGCATCAGTTATTCTATTTAAAAATGTTTACATTTTTTCAGGTCAGGTACCTTTGAACCACGTATCTTTGAGGTGCAACACGGATTCTAAAAGATACGTTTAAAGTAACCCATTATTCTTTTACTCTTACACTTCCTTCTCTTTAGACATTATTTCTTCCGTTCAGACTCTTTATTTATAGTTCCCATTTTCTTCAAATCTCAAAACAGAACTTTTCCTATTTTTTCGTTCGGTTTTTGTTTTTTGTTTTTTCAGTGTTTTGCTATTTTCTCTTAATTCTTTTTTTTTGTTTTGTTCTTCTTTCTTTCTCTACATTCATTTTACGTTCCTTTATACTTCTTTATTTTTCCCGTTTCTTTCGTTTTTTTTCTTTCTTTTCCCACTTTCTTTCTTTTATTTTTCGTTCTTCTTCTTTTCCTTCCTTCTTTCTTTCTTTCTTTCTTTCAATTCATCATTCTTTTCTTCTTTCTTTTCTTCTTTCTTTCTTTACATTCATTTTAAGTTCCTTTATTTTTTCTTTCCCTTTCTTTCGTTTTTTTTCTTCTTTTTTCTTCTTCTTCTTTTCTTTCTTTCTTTCTTTCTTTTTTCGTTCTTTTCTTCTTTCTTTCTTTACATTCATTTTACGTTCCTTTATTTTTCTTCCCCTTTCTTTCGTATTTTTCTTTTTCTTCTTCTTCTTTTCTTTCTTTCTTTCGTTCTTTTTTCGTTCTTTTCTTCTTTCTTTCTTTACATTCATTTTAAGTTCCTTTATA
>CM042151.1:45724326-45741826 GCA_023376005.1 Doryteuthis pealeii
AGAACTTCTTCACCCCACCTCTCTCCCTCGCCCTGGGGTGGGAGTGGGTCCCCGTGGCGTAGTGGCAGACGTGTTGGACTGCGACATCATAGTAAGCGAGTTCGAACTTCAATTGCGCTATTACGTTTGTTACATAATGAATGGGGTAGCCCATTCATTTTGTTATGTAGTGTAAAAATGTTCAAATTTAAAAGTTAACATGTACTTCGTTTGAAGAGTCATGAAATAACCATATATTTTGACTGACAGTTTTTTTTTGCCCCTTATTCATCTATACCGTCGTATTCTGACTGGTAGAATGTCACGTGATGGCTGAAATCTGTGGGAAAATTTAGTTGCTCGAAAATTGCTCGACGGAGCCGCACGCTAAATATGGCGTCTTCTCAACCCGTCGGAAAGTTGAGTTGTGTGGAATAAAAAGATAGAAAACTCTTATTATTCAACATGTTTTCTTTTTTATCTACTTCTTTTTCTTATCTCCCCTTCTTTCTTTTCTTCTTTTACAACAATTTTTTTCTTTATTTTCTCTCAATTCTTTTTTTCTTTTTTTTTTTCCTTTTCTTTTTCTTTTCTTTTTTTCTTTCTTTCATTTCTTGTTATTTTTCTTCTTTTTTCCCCTTGTTTTTCTCTCTTTCTCCTTCTCTCTCTCTCTCTCTCTCTCTCTCTCTCTCTTAATTACCTTTCTCACTCTACTTCTTATTTTTCTTCTATCACTTTCTATTCTTTATTGTCCCTTTTAGTTCTTCTTTGGGACCTAGCCGGGAACAAGTGACAGCAAGCAACAACTGACACATCAAACTGTTTCGCTGTATATAGAGGACAGACAGACATACTTTTTTCAGTTGTTGATATAGACCTTTATTGGGATCATTCAATTCTTTCTTATACATATTTTTTATATATCTTTTTTATTTCTTGGGGGAGCCATGTCGAGATGAAGAGATGTTCAAGAGATGACTGAACTGCCCTACAACCTCTCGAATGGTCAAGGATGTTGACTCTCCAAGTGGTAGAAAAGACGCGCAATCGATGGCGTCTCTCGAGCAGAACGCCCATAACTCCTCTTAACTTAAAAATTATTTCAGCAATAATTACCATGCCTTTAGTTACACATCGATACACACATTCAATAACATGCATGCTGTTTACACATGCACTCACGTACTCGCACACACACACGTAGACGCATACGCACACACCTTAAGATCGAACAGAAATTTACAGCTACTCTTTCATATATCTACGCTCTCTCCCCCCACCTCTCTCTCTCTCTATCTCTCTCTCTTTCTCTCTCTCTCTCTCTCTCTCTCTCTCTCTCTCTGGCCATCACAATCTCTTTTCTGTCGTTTTTTTTTTTAATAATCAATTTTCATATGCATATAGTCTTCTTTAATTTTTCTTTCTCTCTATTCTTCCCTACATTCTCTCTCTCCCTCTCTCTCTCTCTCTCTCTCTCTCTCTATCTATCTATCCCTCTCTCTCTCTCTCTCTGTAGTACAAAATTTAATGAGGACGCGTAGAAGCATATGCATTATGTAAATAATTCTTAAAAGAAAGGAAAAGGGTACCCTAGTTTTGATTTAAAATCAGAAATAAATTTCTTCTTTTCGCTCAATACTCCTCAGAGAAAATTACATTGAAAGATGGTAAAAAAAAAGTGTGGTTGAAGACAACGAATAGACAAGAAGCAGTGAGAACAAGGAAAAAAGTTTGTTCTTTTTTTATCTCTCAGAAAGAGAATTCGCAAATATCCGAAACTTAAAACTCACGTGGGGGGGTTCGGAAATTACGGGTGCCCCCGTTCGATAAACTGAGGCTTGAAATGCCGAAAAGGAGTAGCTGTTGTGATTGTTTTTGCACGCACAGGATGGGTTGAGTGCGAGAAATGAAGAGCGACTCAAGGATTTGAAGTTGTAGTTCGCTATTGGAACTACAAAGGACTGAGAACATCGCAGGATGGTAGGAGCGGGCACAGGCAGAGTTTCTTAATAGGTGTTGTCCTATGGTGGAAGGAGTATTTAAGCCTGCAGCTGTGGGACAGTCCACGTTGCCTGAACGGATGTTGTAGGGTATGTGCTGCTTGATTCGAGACTCCAGTCTCAAGGTAGTACGGCCGATGTAGCAAATCTCGCATTTGCAAGTAAACTTATAGATAAGGTGGCTTTTGTGATGAGGGGCAATACTATCCTTGATAGTATATATATATATATATATATATATATATATATATATATGAGAGTCCGCAAACAGTTTGTTTGATATGGCCGTAGCCGACAATGTTTGGAGAATTTGTGCTTAATTGAAGTCATACCTAATTTTGAAAATTAATTAGTTGATAATTAATGAATTAGGCGAATATATCTGTTCAAATGTAAGGCGTAAACAAATCGAGAAAAAGTCAATTTCTGTATGTACATTTCGGCCTATTATGCCTCATCAGCAGAGTTATAGAATGGAAGCCGCTTTGTGTGTGATTCGAACCCTAACTGCCAGGCTGACAGGCGGGGATTCTAACCGTTACACTAGCTTGTTTTTCCCAGATTTCTCGTTTTTTTTTATAAACTGATAAATCCTACATTTTTTGGAGACTTGCTGCACGACAGTATGAGAGTACGCAAACAGTTTGTTTGATATGGCCGTAGCCGACAATTTTTGGGAGAACATGTGCTTAATTGAAGTCATACCTAATTTTGAAAATTAACTAGTTGATAATAATGAATTAGGCGAACATATATATATATATATATATATATATATATATATATATCTCTCTTTTTCTCTGTTTCTCTGTCTGTCCGTCTGCCTGTCTGTCTATGTCTCAACCTCTTCTCTCTTTCTCTGCCTGCTACTGTCTCTCTGTCTCCCCTACTTTCTCTGTCTGTCTCAGTCTCTCTCTGTCTCTCTTTCATTCTGTATCTCTCCTGAAATCTTCTTGTCCTCTGCTCAGTCTCTTAGAGATTTCTCTCTTCAAATTGTCTAACACTTTCATCAGATGCGAATGATGCGAATGATGAATCTAGACAAAACACACTAAGACTTATATATATATATATATATATATATATATATATATATGCCTGGTTTTGCTCAGTCGGTAGAGCGTTCGCCTAAGAATCCAGGGGTTTCAGGTTTTAAACCGAACCTCGAACACATGCGCATGAGTAGCACAGGGATCTATGCGGTAAAGTGAGGAGCTGATGGTTGGTGTGGTGCTCCGTTTAAGATGCAAAAAAACTGAGTATATATACTGTGCTACCTTGAGTTACGAGTTTAATTCGTTCCGATCGTAACTCAATTTCCTCCTATATCAAATCGATATTCCCCATCAAAATAATATGTAATGCTAATCCTTAATTTTGCTATTTTTTTGTTACATAATGATAAATAGAATACATGTGTAATCAACAAACTCCAGGCCGAAACACGTGTTAGTAAATCTATTTTATCCATTCCGCATTTTCTTTCATTTGTATATTTTTCCTTTCGACATACCGTCCGATTCGCTTCCATTTTCAATTCACACACACACACACACACACACACACACACACACACACACACACACACACACACACACATATATATATATATATATATATATATATTTCATAAAAAAAGGTCCGCAAAATGGATTATGTTTTTAGAAAAAAAAATTATTATTTTTATCTTACATTTGCGACACGTGTTTCAGATCTTCTGATATCTTCTTCAGGCTTTGATCAATCATATATATATATATATATATAATATATATATATATATATATATATATATAGAGAGAGAGAGAGAGAGAGAGAGAGAGAGAGAGAGAATTCTTGTTAACACATTCATATAGATCGTCATAGGCCCTTTACAAATATGGTCATTTACAGTCAAATGCTCACATTTATTGCTTGTTTCATTCCATTGTTATTTGATTCGAGTGCGTTCTCTTAAATGGCAATCGTTTCTTTCTTTCTCTAACGTCATTTTTTTTCGGAGTGGGGTAAGGAAGATGCTAAATGAGAGTGGTGGCATACATACCGACAGTCTCTAACTCACCCTTTATTTCCCGCCATTTATTTCCCGCCTTTTTTTTCTTCTTCTTCTTCTTCTTCTGAATTACCCGCATTTTATTGATTTGCTGACTGACCAAAAACACCGAACAAACGTCCTGGCTTTTGAAAAAACATTTTTCCGTCATTCAAATCTGCTTCACGAACGATGCATTATCTGCCCAATGCATTTTATTCACTTTCTGAGAAATGAATGGGGTGGGTGGGTTATGGGGGGAAGCAGGGGTGGGAGCGAAGCGATGGTGGGGTGGGGTGGGGTGGTAAGAAGCATTCACTCGAAACCGAACAACTAGAGGCAGAGACAGGGCGTCCGCGCGTGTTGGAAACATTTCATACACAATTTTACTTATAGGTTGGTTTATTAATTTTAACGGCATATCAACCCGTCCAGAGTTATATCATACCTAGCGGCTGGAGTGTTATACATAATGTGCTTTCATATATATACTTTTAGTAATTGGTTTTAACAATGTGTTAGCATTATTGGGGATTATATTGTATGGCATTGATTTGTTTCATGTCTATATTCTATGGTATAATTTTATTTCCCTCAAAAAGGAGAAAATATCCCCAATGTTAACATTTTCAAATAGATCCTTCATATTGTTTGCTTTAAAATAATGGTTTCTGATGGGAGCAAAAAATATGCATTTCATCAATAAGTGTTTAACTGTCAGGGGTGTTTGACATGTTTCACATTGTGGTTGTTGTTCTTGTTTGAGTATATAAGAGTGCGTTAGTTTTGTATGACCAATGCATAATCGGGACATAATGACTTGTTCCTTTCTAGACTTCCTTAAAGTTGGTCTGCAGCCTCCCAAAGTCGGTTTGATTAGGAAGAGTTTATTGTGGATACAGTTATTCCAGTGTTGCTGCCATTTTGTATGAAGGAATCTATTAATTTTAGGTTTCAAGTCAGTAAATAGATAAATGGAAATAGCGGAATTATTTAGGTAGGTAATTTACCCAACCCGTTCGCCACGGATAGGATGGGAAACAAGATCGTCAGCATGTGGCAGCCAGCGAGGATCGAACTCACTATTCAGTAGTAATGATCAGCGAGACTAGATAACCATTACACCACGACTGGACGCATCGATGATTATTTAGACATATATAATATCGAAATACGATGAGGAAATTAATCCGACAATATGTGAAGAAAATATTTTAAAAAATATAACAAACACAGGATGTTACGAAAAATTGTTTCCTCCGATCGTAACATCCTGTGTTTGTTATATTTAAAAAAAATATTTTCTTCACATATATAACATGTAGTTAACTACATCATGAACTCCCGCAGTTAGCTGTAATTAATCAATATCTTGATGAATTCAGTGGATTTAACCCTGAAGATACATATGGTGAAACCCGAGTAGGTTATTTCTATACACACTATAATAATAAATCCGCTCTACTGACATATTGAGCACTTTATATTTGTTATAACGCTGACTTATCTTGGTAGAACTTGTGTCAACTACATATTGTGACCAATTTCACTGGTAAGTCATTCCTTTTTCATGAAGTGGATCGAACTCACTATTCAGTAGTAAAAGATCAGCGAGACTAGATAACCATTACACCACGGCTGAATGCATCGATAATTATTTAGGCATATATCGGCACTTGTGTAGAATCTGAAAATATTCAAATTATATATATATATATATATTTATGTGTGTGTGTGTACAGATAAAAGGGTATGAAAACAGACAATGCTGTTAAAATGAAAATATTTTATATCATATTCATAGCTAATATTGAACAATATTTCGATTTATAAAAATCATCATCAGAGCTTGTTTTTAATCCGGAGTGATCGCGAGAGAAGCAGAAACTAATCTAAATTCAAAACGGAAGCATTGTTGTTCCAAAAAGCGTGCAAGCCATGCGATCGTTTCGTTATCAGCATATATATATATATATATATATATATATATATATATTATGGGCAGTTGCGTGTATGTATGTATGTCGGAGGAAACTACAAAAATAAAACAATTACGGACAAAGTAAATTTATATTCACATACACTATTACCAGAGCTTGCTTTTTGTGCAAAAATACTGTAAATTTTATTTATATCTGGGAATATATTTAAAAATTAGGATTTGAAAAGTAAGAGAAGGGAAAGTCATTGGTGGCGTTTGTGATTAAAACATGTCAATTAAGTCAGATCAAAACAATCAATGGATCTGCGAGACTAACTTTTTATTATCGCTTCTCTACCCAGGCAATGTCGGGTAGCCGCTTCTAGTATATATATAAAGTGCTTTAATAAGACTATTAATAATTAAACTACAAAAAAGAAGCTGATAGGATAACAGAATGTTTCATTACTCAGTATTGCAACCAAGCTGATAATACATTGCAAAAAAAAGCTTCATCTTCAATACCAAAAATGATGCGTGCACTTATTTGCGTTACGCAAAAACCGACATCCAAATGAATAATATTATCTAGTGTTACCATACCAACGGAATTTATCCTTACTTTGTAGTGAGACCAAGTTGCGAAACCAATACATATATATATATATATATATATATATATGTACATGTCACATATTTCATATATAAGAAAATGTATACATCTTATAATCCTTTACACATGTAAGAGTACAGCACGAAACGCGATTCTCTCTCTCTCTCTTCTATATATATATATATATATATATATATAATATATATATATATACATATAATACACATATATATATATATATATATATATATATATATATATATATATATATATATATATATATAATTGATTATTGTATCTCGAATGTCAGCAATAGCCGGGAACACAGCTATGAATCTATGGATATAAATGTCATAAAATAAAAAAATGAAAAAAATGATCCTTGTGTACAAATAATGGCCGCCAATAAAATATCTTTTTGCCAATGCATTAAACTGACGAAATATTTCAATTCCTTCTTACAGAATATGTTTGTTCATTCCTTTTTTTTATTTATTTCTTTCAGTCCACTTTTCTTTTTTCTTTTTTTTTTTTTCATTCTTCGTCATTTTTTGTTTTCTTTGTTTTTTTCTTTGTTTTTTTTTGTTATTTTTCGGCATTTCATTTGCGTTTTTTTTTGTCCTTTGTTCCCGTTATACTTTATTTAGTTAGTTGGTTGGTCCTTTCTTCATTTCAAAGTCTTCATATTTATTTCCCTCTTATCTGTGACCTTTAATTTATTTATCTATTTATTCCCTCTTTCTTTCTTTCTTTTTTTTCTTCTTTCTCCCTCTGTCTTCCCATCTTTATCCTTTTCTTTCTTTCTTATATCCCCCTCCTTTTCTTTCTTTTTATTCTTCTCCACTTTCCTTCTTATGACCTTTCTTTCTTATTATTCTCTCCTCCCCCTCCTCCTCGTACTCCTCTTCCTCTGTATTTCTTTTTTTTTAAGACTTTTCTTTCTTTTTTATACTTCTCTCCTTCCGCCTTCTTTTTCTTCTCTCTCTTCTCCTCTATCTTTTCTTCCTTCTTTCTTTCTTTTTTCTTTTATGATTACGTTTATGAATTTCTTTCAATTCACGCTTTAAAATATTTTTTTTCTTCTTTCATTTTGTTATTCACTTTTCTTTCAACTCATTTTCTTTCTTTCTTTCTTTTTTTCTTTCTTTCTTTCTTTCTTTCTTTATTTATTTATTTATTTACAATATACATGAATTTCAATTTTCGATTTTAAAGATCTTGTTTCCTTCTTTCATTCAGCTATTCCCCTTTCTTTCATTTATTTGCCCTGTACGCCTTTCTTTCTTTCTTTCTTTCTTTTCTTTCTTTCTTTCATTCTTTCTTTCTTTCGTTCTTTCTTTTGCATATTAGGGATTTTTTAAAGAAAAAAAGCTGTTTCCTTTTTCCTTCGTTTATTTTCCCTCTTTCATTCATTTTTTGTCTTTCTTCATCTTTCTTTCTTTCTTTCTTTCTTTTTTATTATTAATGATTTCTCTGAATTTAAGACAAAATCAGATTTCCATTTTTCCCTTCCTTCATTTATTTTCCCACTTCTTTCATTTCTTTATTCCACCATAATTGTTTATATCTTTTATTCATTTCTTTATTCGATTAGCACCCACGCTAATTTCTTTTTTACAATTTACTAGTTTAAAAAAATTGTTGCACTCTATTTTTTACTCCTTTTTATTCAGTTCTTTTTTTTCTTCATTTCTTTTTTCCTTTTGTTTCTTTTCTTTTTTTTTCTTCATATTCTTGTCCTAATATACTTAATTATTTATTTATTCATTCATTCATTTCACACAGTGATGAATTTCTTTCAATTCACGATTTTAAAAAAACCTAATTCCTCCTTTTTCTTTATTTCATTCAATTTCTCTCCTTTTTTCCCTCTGTGTGTGTCCGTCCTCATTCATTCATTCTTTCTTCGAAAAGCATATATATATATATATATATATATATATATATATATATATATATATATATATATATATATATATATATATATATATATATATATACTGGATGTGCGTGGTGTAATGGTTAAAGCCATAGAAAATCATCTCGTCGACCCATGTTCAAATCCTGGACAAAGCTGTATGCATTTCACATTTAGAGCTAATACCCTTAAAAATGGTCTGAATCAATTTCCTCCCTCCAACTATGGGCAAATAGTAGGGCGTATTGGGCTTTTTAAACATAGCTAGGTAACCAGTCTAGGAAAAGGAAAACTCTAAATTCAGACCTGTTAAGCTCCTCTAAAGAATTTGACCCTGTGTCGCATCCTGCTCATGCAGAGGGGTTGGAATTATATATATATATATATATATATATATATATATATATATATATATAATGTGCATCTATGTATATACATTAAATTTCTTACATAGCTTACTTAAACAACGAAACACGATATATACATCTCTCTCTCTCTCTCTCTCTCTCTCTCTCTCTCTCTCTCTCTCTCTCTCTCTCTCACACACATATATATATATACATATATATATAGATGTGTGTGTGCGTGCGTATCGTCTTCAAAATATTTGAAACATTTCAATGGAGGACGACGTATATTCATCTCTGCAAATCTAAGGACAAATGATAAATATGTACGTATAAGAGATAACTATATATATATATATATATATATATATATACTAATGCATTCACAAATGTGTACATCGATATATATATAGAGAGACAGACAAATAGTATTGAAAAACTATTCAATTACTTATAATGAGACAAAATATTAAGTTTCCTCGATTTTTTTTTCATCTCGGTGCAATTATAAAGTTTTTCATCAGTCCTTTCATTGACAACTATGGAGTCGCATTGGGACTATAATTTATTAATGTTTTATCGTGTGTGGTTTTTTTTACCTTAAATCTGAAGAAATAGCCACAATAATTACGTAAATTGATGCATACACGAATAACCATTTAAAATAGAGAGAAAGAGGAATGAATTATCAGCATAATAGGATGTAAATATGCTAAAGATTTCAGTGTGCCCACGATATAGCACTAAACTGCATACGGTGATGAGGCGCCTGTTTTGCAGATATGGAGAGCGTGGAGTCAAATAAAACCTTTCGGTTTTGACATACATTTCATTTTGTGAATAATGTCTAACTACTGAGAGTCGGCAGAAAGGTTCATAGGCTCACCAAGATACTCTTAGTTGGAGGGGCCTGGTGAAATGGTTAGAGTCGAAGGAAATGGATTCGTGAACCAGAGTTCAAATACCGGACGAAGCTACAGTTCTCATAGCGTTAATACCCTTGGGAAAGGCATGAATCCAACTACTTTCCTTCCAGCTATGGGTAAATAGTAGGGTAGACTCTTTAACCTTAGTTAGGCAACCAGTCGAGAAGGAAAACTCTGAATTCAAACCTGTTAAACTCCGCTTTGGTCCCTACTAGAATAGGCTCAATTCTAATTAGAGATCTATTTCACTAATAACTATATTTTTCTCATGGAATGTGACCGAATGAGGTTTATTTTTCAACATAGACACCCTTGTGCTCAACACACCGTTTCTTTCGGTACTTGGATCCCATTGGTCAAAAAATGTTTTCAACAACAGATCTGACATCATCATATGACGTAATCACATGACGTCATAATATGAGCCTTTGAACTTTTACAGCCCACCCTCGTATTTCTGATCTCGTTGGAATTAGACAACTTGATATCATTTCTCTGAATTTTTTAGATTAGGTTTGATAATTTGGATTATTTGGATTATTCGGACTATTTTCCTCGTCATTATTGTCATCTAAAGAAGGCCGAAACGTTGCACAGATAATAACGATGAGGACAATAGTCCGAATAATCCAAATAATACAAACTTGATATCAGAACTGCAAAAGTAGCGGAGCCAATAAATATCCAGACTAATTTGATTGATATAAGATCAGATTATCCTGGAGATTATAAAGGATTATCCTTTAATATGTTTTTCTTTTAGAAAATGGTAAAAGGTTTTAATAAAGGAAAATAAAAAGATATATACATATTGAACAGAATTCTTATTGAACAGATTCGTTAAAAAAATGTTTGTTGAATAAAAAAGTGGTGCTCAAATTCTCACCAGCAGTGCAGTATGGAGATTAAAAGTAATTAGAATATGATGTTTCATTAGCTAATAAATTTTCATCTTATGATTATCTTTTATACATGAAATATAGAAATAAAACGTTAATAAGATATTGAGATTTTCTTTTCTTTTTGTATACATATATATATATATAAACTATATAAAATATATAAAAAATGTGGTCTGACGAAACTCGGTAGGCCTCAGATACCCACGAATGAAAATGGTCCATAATCACGATAACACTGGTATTTAAGGCCTTTTTATTCATAAATAAATTTGCTCTGTTTATAAAAATTAAGCATTGAGCTCTCATACGGAACCTCTATAACAAACTACTGTTAGAGAATAGGACTAGCCTAGAATCACCTTGTACCAAGAAACTTGTTACCCCAACAGAGAATATATATATATATATATATGTGTGTGTGTGTGTGTGTGTGTGTGTCATAATTTACTATACTATTAAATTGTGTTAACCATTGGTTTCAAAGCAGCGTATTAGCGGCTTACTCTCAAAACAAAGCACTTTGTCTTGAAGATTTCAGTTAACTTAGACTTTTCTCGTCTAATAACTATGTGCCCCTATGAAACACTCAACATTATTTCTTGGAAGGTCTTCACATGAACTGGAACAAACGCTACACCAGACTCGGTTACGACCCTTTCTTCACATACAACACCATTCTCCCGTTTTTCGAAAGTCAAAAAACAACACAAATTTTTCCATCGCAAGTCCTGATGAATGTTAGCTAAAAAAAAAAAAAAAAAAACGAAACGTTATAATGTTGACTTCACCATCCAGAAAAAAAAATCATCTTTTTGGAATACTTCTTGTTTTTTGTTTTTTTTTTTATACACACACAGATACACACAAAACACGCGCATATATATATATATATATATATATATTATATATATATATATATATATATATATATACACCCTCCGGGTGCAAGTATTTAAGTTTTAATGTAATAAAATATTGTATTAAATTAGAAAGGCTAATGAAACTAAATAAGAATACAGATAAAAAGATTTGAAACAGAGGGAGTATAATAAAAAATGGAACAACTGAAACTTACTCTTCCATCACTCTCGTCTTTCATTGTTATTTTTTCTAATTTAAGAATTTAGTTATTAGAGGAAGTAAATAATAAAATGACAGTTATTTTTTCTTGTTAATGGATTTCATTTAAGATTCATTGAAGAGATTTTTGCTTATATTCATTAAAATAAAACCAAACAGTTAGAAATCAATAATACTAAGCACATATTTATTAAATTCGATTTTTTAATATCAATATGCAAATTAGCCTTCCCGTTCACGCTGTAAACCGTTATTTTGTTGTATATATAAATATAATTGCATGTTGTCAGTATGTAGACATAGTTAACAGTATTAATAATGTTAGACAATTTTATTAATAATTGAGGTTTAGATTAAAATAAAATCATGGAGAATATGATGTCAATAACTAAGAGAATTGTGACTTGAGTAGGAATATAGTTTCGGTTACAGACAGAAAAAAACACAATCTCCATTATAATAAGATATATATATATATATATACACACACACATATATATATATATATATATATATATATATATATATAACACAAACTCTATTTTATCTCTAGATAGATAGACCCTTTTTAGTATATAGATAGATAGATAGATAGATAGATATACCCTTTTTGTTCTATGCCAGTAAGTTGGCCAAGCTATTCAGAGACTGACTTAGCTGTCGAAACCTTAGAAAAGTGAAGAGACTAGAATTGGCAGGAGTTTTCACTTGTACGTTTTCCTGTCTGCTCCTAAACAGTAAAAGCACTCAGTTTAAATGTTTTACAATTCTTGGGAAAAATCTACCAAAGGCGAATGAAGAATAAGGAAGAAGAAGAAGAAGAAGAAGAAGAAGTTAAGAAGAAAAGAAAAAAGAATTGGAAAAGTGAAGAATAATGAAGAAGAAGAAAAGTTCAGAAGAGAAGAAAAAGAATTGGAAATGTGAAGAATAATGAAGAAGAAGAAAAAGTTCAGAAGAGAAGAAAAAAGAATTGGAAAAGTGAAGAATAATGAAGAAGAAGAAGAAAAAGTTCAGAAGAGAAGAAAAAGGAATTGGAAAAGTGACGAACTAGAAAGGAATAAAAGAAAGAAATAATGAATGAAAAGAATGACAAATAGAAGAAGAAGAAGAAGAAAACAAATTGCAATATCAAATCTTCAGCAAAACTTTGTTAAATAACAGCCGAAAGGTTTTTGAAATTACGTTTTGTGTAAACAAAACAGAGAGAAAAAAAAACGTCAATCAATGGCGCATAAGCACATTTCGAAAAGTTGTGGCATTCAGAGAAAAATTAAATAATGCTCGAAAAAAAAAAAGACGTAGGAAAAGATAATAATAATAATAATAATAATAATAATAATAATAATAATAATAATCTAATCATATATAAACGTGACTTCATAATATATATATATATATATATATATATATATATATATATGTATATGTGTGTATGAGCCCCCTCCCTACAAAAATCTCTACAGCTATTGTTCGTTTGAACCCACTACCAATTCCTACTACCTCACACTATCAATTCTTACTACCTCCCACTACAAATTCCTACGCTACTGCTCGTTTTTAAAAACGAGACACCTGAAACATTCCATCAGTTTCAAACCTGAAGATGGCAGAAAGACATGTCGAAAGCGCTCTGGTGGTCTTTCACTGGAGTCTGAGTGACAGTAAGTCTCCTCAGGTCTCCAGGACTCTTCTGAGTATTCTGGCAGATTGTAGCAGTGCAGTGTTCTGAATGGTTTCAATCCTTCCTCTGATTTCCAAACTTTCCAAACCCTTTTCTAATCCTTTAGGACTGTTCCAAGTGCACCAACTACAATTGGTATCACCTTCACTTTCATGTTCCATAACTTTTTCAGTTCTCTGGCAAGATCACGATTATTATTATTATTGTTGTTGTTGTTGTTGGTGGTGTGGTCTTGTTGTTGTTGTTGTTGTTGTTACAGAATTGGAACTTTGTAGCTAAGAAAAAAGCATGTTTACTTTGAAAATATACGCATTATATAGAGTATTACATTGGACTGCAGCATATTCATAATCCTGGATATAGAATTTCAATGCTGCAGTGTTTGTTTATAAATAATAGATAATGATATTCGCTTTGCTTATGTAGAGTTGCATTAAAAGTAATAAAATCCTCGTATAGAAGAAAATTAACTTTTTAGACAAAAAATGTTTGGGGCGTACTTATTTGGGGGCGATAAATTATTTGTGTGTTATGCCTCCTCGGGCATCTCCTCTTTTAACTATCATCTCACATTCATTTTTTTTTAAAAAGGAGAGAAACCGAACACAGAACATATCAATACAATATCTATATACAGATCAAACTCTTTTAAGTAATTCATCCGAGAGTTCCCCAAAATGCTCTCTTAAATTCTTTTCTTATCATTATTTCTGAAATCACCCAATTCAATTTATTTTTTACACCATTGCTGTTTTTGATCTGATTAGGCAATTTTTCCAAAAATATATCCTTCTATTAGCAAAATCAAATTAGTTAATAGACTTAGTTTTTGAAATCTGCCTTGACAGACAATTTGCAGTTCGAAGAAAAATAAAAGAAAAAAGAAAAGAAAAAGATCTCTACCATAATTAGAAATTCCATTAATTATTTTAAAAGTTTCAATTAGATCACTTCCCATTCTTCTTTATAGTTAATCCTATTTTCTCCAATTCCTCCCTGTAACTGTATTCTTTTACTATTTTTATTAGTTTTGTCACTCTTCTAAAAAGATTTAGCAAAGTAACAACATATTGCTAATATTTTCCGACTGACATTTTATCCGAAAACAATTTCCTGATTTTTTGAAAAGAGAAATAATTATTATTTTTGTTTCAATTTCAGGTACACAATTTTTTCCAACGTGGAAGTTTGACGTCTGCTTATCGCTGGAGACAGCCAAGATATTTTTTTGAAAAAGAAAAAAACAAAAGAATAAAAAAAGTTAAAGTTGGGTAGTAATGGCTACAAGCGTAGCTCGGACTGCGCCACCGTCGTCCATATTTTGTTTCCTGTTTCTCGTTTCCGTCCTGCAAATATGTCTGTGCGTCGACCTCACCTACTATGTAGAAGAAGGCAAAAACCCCGGCACATTCGTCGGGGACATTGCCGTTGATTCGCACTTGTTGAATAGCGTGTCTATGCAGCACCGCAGCCTAATAAGGTTCTTACAGCTGGAACAAAACACAACTGGGGCCTCGAAAATGTTTCGCGTGGCCAAAAAGACCGGAAGACTCTACACCACACAAACCCTGGACGCAGAAACGCTGTGTACGTACAACACGGAATGTTTTCGCATGGTAGACGTTGCCGTCCGCCAGGAGACATCCTTTATTAAAATCCTTGAAATCAAAGTTGTGCTTCAGGATGTCAATGATCACCAGCCTGAATTTAAGGCTACGGAAGTCAGCCTTGAGTTTTCCGAAAATGACAGCAAGGGGATTAGAAAGCTGATCCCTAACGCCGTTGATAAAGACATCGGAGTCCTTAATTCGCAGATCACTTACCAGTTGAAAAGAAATCTGAACGAACCGTTCACGCTGTCGGTTGCCAAGAGTGTCGATGGCACGGCGGATTTAAGTATCACTCTTGAAGAAAGGCTGGACAGGGAGCTGCAAGATGCTTACAGGCTGCAAGTCATAGCCAAAGACGGCGGCGTACCACAGAAACAAAGCGTCCTCGACGTTCACATCTCTGTTAAGGACATTAACGACAACACACCGGTCTTTTCACAAAATATCTACAATGTCTCAGCTAACAATGAACTCCTTGGAGCAATGCCTGTTGTTATTTTGTCAGCTACGGATTTAGATTCGGGCAAAAATGGAAAGGTCTCTTACCACTTTAGTTCAAAAACCTCAAGAACAGCATTGGACCACTTCAGTATAAATTCCGAAACAGGAGAAATATTCCTACAAAAGAAATTCACCTCTCGACAGAAGATGACTTACAAACTCTATGTAAAAGCCACCGACGGGGGAATCCCACCTCTGAGTTCAGTCACCATGGTTCAGGTTAATGTTATCAACCAGCAGAATAACGCGCCAACGATAGATGTGAATTTCGTCTCGGCGTCCGACAAGAACACTGCGACCATTTCGGAAGACATCGAAGTGGGTAGTTTCATTGCCTACGTCAAGGTAACCGACGTCGACATGGGCCAGAACGGAGACGTCATCTGCGACCTTCACCACGACAAGTTTCAGCTGCGAAGCTTGGGACCCAAGAAGTATAAAGTCACCGTTAAAAGTCCCGTCGACCGAGAAACGGACGACCATCATGACATCACGATCAACTGTCAGGATCGTGGCTCCCCTCCGTTGCACTGTGAAAGCAGGTTTTCCATTCGGGTGAGCGACGTGAACGACGCAAAACCAGAATTTTCGAAGGAAACGTTTAAATTCTGGACGAACGAAAACGAAAAACCAAAGATGCCGATTGGCTTTATAAATGCCACAGATCCGGATCTCGGACTTGGGGGTAAATTAACTTACTCCCTGCTTACCAACAGCAAACATTTTCTCCCATTCCAAATATCTGACGAGGGTCTCATTTCGACCGTCGTGTCTTTAGATCGCGAATTTCAAGAGATCTACCAGTTCCAGGTATTCGTCAAGGATAACGGGGCACCGTCGCTTAGCAACACCGTCAATGTAATCGTGGAGGTGAAAGATGTCAACGATAACGCACCTTATTTCATCTTCCCCAACGTTAACCCCTTCACGTTGGATGTGCTCTACTATCCGCATCTGACCAACAACATCACCGTCCTGAAAGCCTCCGACAGCGACAGTCGGGAAAATGCCTTCCTCAAATATGAAATCACTTCCGGTAACGACAAACTGCTATTCATGCTCAATCACTATTCAGGATTCTTGACATTTACGCGTGAAGTGACCCCGCAGGACTCAGGCTCGTACGAACTAGAGTTCGTTGTCAAGGATAGCGGCACGCCGCCCCTCTCGGCGACCACCACTTTGATAATGGTCCTGACCGTGAGCAACAAGACGTCGGAGATGATGAACGTCGTGCATATTCAGGCGGGTAACAAGATCCATCTAAATCTGGTGATTATCGTCACGCTGACGGCGGTCGTTCTGTCCGTCGTCATCACGGCGTCAGTGTCGCTCTGCATTCTCCGATGTAACAACCAGCTGAACGTCCCCACCGGGTTGGTGTGAATTCGTCTAAGAAATGCGTCAACGAACAGAGACACCTCATGTGTCCGTCTTACTTGCAAACCTCGTGGAACGATGTGCCATTAACTATTACCACTGATTCGGATCTCAGGAGTTCTCTTTCCACAAAATCTCGAAGAGGGCAGCTCTGTGGAGAGGAATTGAGTGAAAAGGAGAAATGTGCCAGTTTAGGGGCAGGGACGAACCTACAATCGTCTTCCGACGTCTTACACCAGGTGAGTGATATCTTATTTATTCTTCACCAATATTCACGTATTCATTAATTTTATATATATATATAGTTTCTACAATATATATATATATATATATATATATATATATATGTGAAAATAAAATGGAAATTAATCCGACAGTATGAATGAGATATAATGAAAAACAAACGTTGTTTACAACTGAAATAGGCTCATCAGAAGAGAAAGTGTGCAAACCGTTTCGGGGCCAAATCGTTGAGGATGGGCCGGGTGTTGCTTTTTAAACCGTCAGAGATTTGGCCTCGAAACGGTTTGCACACTTTCTCTTCTGATGAGCCTATTTCAGTTGTAAACATCGTTTGTTTTTTCATTATATCTTATTCATATATATATAT
>CM042151.1:45746826-45754326 GCA_023376005.1 Doryteuthis pealeii
TTTGGCGATCCCTGAAGAAGAACAATGATGGCATATATATATATATATATATATATATATATATATATATATATTTTTTTAAAAATGTGATATATTCATATATATATATATATATATATATATATATTATATATAATATATATATATATATATATATATATATATATATATATATAATTACTTACACCGATTGATTGTGGTCTACATTGCATGAAACTCTTAGTCACTATGTGAGAAATTGAGTTGATATTTTAGTTCTTATGTTTTTTGTCACTATCTTTGTACATTGGTCATTTTTATATTTCTTAAATGCTACATTTTTCACTCTTGTTATTTCAAGTATATATATATATATATATATATATATATATATATATATATATATATATATATACTTCAGTAAGTCCGTATCCTAATAATCAAAGGAAAACATTTCTTTTACCCAACATATATTTATTTGTTAATGCACTTAATCCAGTCGTCAATATAAGGTGTGTTCAGAAAGTATCTAGACTTAATTAGTTGGTTAGTTTCTTTGTTTGAATGATAGCATAGCAACCTTCGTGGGTTATCTTATGCTAAAGCCATCCTTCTAGAAGAACATGTAGTGGTACTATTTAACCAAAAGCTACGGGGCTAAGGGATTTCATACCTTTCCCAAGAGTATTAGTCCGGAAGTGAACATAATTGCGCGACTGGAGTTCGAACGCGCTTACTGCGATGTCGCAATCCAGCACGTTAGCCCTTACGCCACGAGGGCTGCCCCCATCGAGAGTGAAGCTGTATTTACCAAGACGGATATGAACAATGAACGAAGCATTAAGTTGTTTCAAAATAGCTCACTTTTGGCATTCAAAATAGTTATTCCAGCAAGTTTCCTATTGGTCGAAGTACTCCTGAACCTCGTGCGTTGATACGGTGAAAAGGTTTCATGGAGCTTTATGAAGGATGCTGCACTTGCACAATCCTATGTTTCACTCCAATCTGCTGGACAATAAGAATAGAGTATGCTGTTGCATTGTCATAATGTCACTAGTCACTTTCGAATTAATTCTGCTTTGTGACAGTTTGACCACAGGGAGCATGTTCATGGTGAAGTGCAGCCTCTCTTTGGCTGAGCTCTCGTTGCCCTTGGTGATGATGGAGTTTGGCATCCTAACCATATACACACAGTTCTTAATATGCTATGGTTTGTGTTATTCAAATTTTTCGGACTCTTGTCCTCATCTTTATTGTTATATACACAACATTCCGACCGATGTGCCCTTCTGCCTTCTTCAAATGTTTCTTGAATAGTTCGAGGACCTTCCTGTCGAATTCAGGAGACTTCATGTCGGAATCGGGTGTCAACACACAACTTTCGCTCAGAAACACCCAAAGAAGGCCGGAGGACCCTCGGCCGAAATGTTGTGTATACAACAATAATGATGATAACAACAATCCGAAAAATCTAAATGATACAAATTATAAAGCCTCATCTTTAAAAAAAATTCCGAAAAATAATCTGTTATTATAGATTTAAAAAGAAATTGTAATAAATTAATAGATACAGTTTATTCAAACAGCATATCAACTCCCCATGGGTTATTAATGCCGAAATTTGATTCATTTGTAAATGTTTGATTATAATCGTAATTATATTTTCAACATTCTATTGCAATCATTTCTTTTTAAATTGCACTTTTAAATTTGTCAATAATAATAATAATAATAATAATAATAATAATTTATTTGCACAAAATTATATGATATCAAGTATTCCTATCTAATACTAATCATTTTTTTTTTTACAATTATATAGTTTCAACTAATTAATTCAATTTTAATAATGCTAATAATAATTTGTTTGCACACATTTATATAGTTTCAATAATTCCTATTCATTACTAATAATTTTCAAACAGGTCTATATGACCCATAGATGGGACCCTAACAGATACTACCACTCCGGGTCAGAGTGAGCCTGGAAGTAATGGCAATGAAGGGGTACTCCACACTCCCCAGATCCCCAGAACTGAAGCCTCACCACCGAATGCAGTTTAGTTGTCATACCCAGGACACGGAATGAACTTTGCTGCAACTCGTCCCCAAATCTTCAGTAAGAATGACTTGACATGACCCAACGGAAATGCTGATCTGACCACAAAGTCCTCTCTGTTTCCGACTACACCAGACTGCGCCTTTTCTCAACTGTTTCAGAATTTCTGTGGGTGGGAAGGTCCCCCCTAAACACCCATCTTTTTCATCTGATGTTCTTCCTCCCTCGAAGCAGCGATGCCAGCAACGACGACAATGGTACGGCTCATTGCATCATGTCTATACAATTCTTTCAAGATTTCGATGAGAAATTCAGAACTAATTTGACAATTTTTTTTTTTTTTTGTAAAATTGAATTCAGTATTGTGACTCGCTGAGAGAAAAATGTGTATATAAATGGACGTATGTACAATAGGGTAGGTCGATTTTTCACTTTTTAAAAATATCAAATTGTCCATCTATGCGAAGTTGTGTATTAATATACTAAATACTGATACGAAAAATTAGATCTTTTACTTGCACCATTGTTTGAGGAAATAACATCAAAGATTGTCTACTAAAATGCACTACGTTGTCGCAAAATTTAGCCTTTAGAAAACGCGGATTTTAAGTGCATTTTAGTAGACGATCTTTGATGCTATTTCCTCGAACAATGGTGCAAGTAAAAGATCTAATTTTTGGTATCAGTATTCAATATACTAACACACAATTTTCGCATAGATGGACAATTTGATATTTTTAAAAAGTGAAAAATCGACCTACCCTAATATACAGCTCAGCAATCTTTTTTATCCAAGTGAATTCTTAGAAGATGGTCTTTCATCTTTGTTGATTTCATATCATCCTTACTAAATACCCTTCAACGGTGGAGAAAAATAAACTTCATTTTTTCGACGGTCGACTACATGCACAAATTGAGAAATATAATTCTTTTTAGCCCCTAATTGGCGGCAAAACATTTGAAAACTAAACTACCTGGTGGGCTATAAATCCCAACATATTTCATATTAACTGTTTCTCAAATCTACCAATTTTCATTTTCATTTTTTCATCAGAAAACTGTAAATATTTACGTTTTGGTAACTTCATATAGAATTCTAAAGGTATATTTGGATTCCCTGACTAAGGGTCTCTAAGTATACAAATGTCCTTAATTTCTGGACAGTGGATCAACGGACAAAAGGATTTTCTGTGAGATCCTTGAGTCCAAAAATGAAAATGTCCGCCGGCGGAAAATAACAAAGTGATATCTAGACGAGCCAGAAACCAATTTTAAAAGACATTTGTGAAGCTTGTCTCGATACTTTTTGAACACACCTCGTATGATCGTATAGATCGAACATTATACAAGAGAAAAAAATGCAGATAATAATTAGGTGCCAGGCTACGGACTTATTGATGTATCATTGTATATGGTGATCTCCTGAAAAAGGAGATGCTATATGTTAGTATTTTTTAAGCTGGGTGAATATACTAAATGACAAAAAAAAAAAAGAAAAGAAAAAAAAAAGACATCAAGATGTTGTGATAAGTCTTTGTTGAAAATTTACCGAAAACAGAACTGATAATTTCAGAATTCTATTCTCATTGAAAAACGCAAAGTTTCGTTCATGAATTTTTACTCTTCTTCCAAGCACACACACACACACACACACACACACACACACACACACACACATGTACACGCAGACCCTCATTTACTGAGAAAACGGTTTGTTTTCATACAAATAGGAGTGGGGTATAGAAGGTATTATCTTCAAATTCAGATTGGGACATTTATTTTAGGATGTATGGTTTATAAGAACAAAAAAAAAAATACAAAAAAAGAAAATTTTTATAAAAATTGAAATATTGAAATAGTTTCCACCATTTATTTTACAAAAAAATTCATAAAATCAATAAATTTTGAATTTTTATCATTTACTTAAAAAATCTCCTGTTTTTTTTTTGTTTTTTTCTATTCTTAATTAGTATACAACTATAAAACCTGTTTCTGTATACTTGGTAAATTTAAGATCCAACGGCCAAACTACAGAAAGAATAAAAATTGTCTTTGAAACACACTGAAAATACATTTGCATAAATTTAAAAAAGAGTAGTACATTTCTATCATTCGGATTTGGCTTGATATTTTAATATTATCGTCATTTTACACCCTAATTTTAAAGTTTTTCTTTTTACTCAAATAAGGCCCGTCTTTTTCAAAAATTATTAAACGCTTAACTCTAACTTTCTAGTTATATATCAATTGTTAATTTATGGTTAGATTGAAAGAATACAAGTGGTATTAATTATAAGAAATTCAAACTTTTAGAAAACTTCCGTGATTTTTTTTGTTAAAATACATTAAAAAATAAATGATGAGCACTGTCTCAATTTTGAACAAAAATAATTTTGTGTGGTGTGGTGTGTGGTGTGTGTGTGTGTGTGTGTGTGTGTGTGTGTGTGTGTTAATAGAATAAACTTCCCAAAATATTGTCATCACTTTGAAGATATGACAAAAATGGCTTCTATAGCTCATCCCTATTACGACATGAATACTTATCTATATTAATTTCAGAGTTGGGGATCTTTTTTATGATTAGAGATAATACTGAAATTTATTGTCGATAAATAAAAGCCGAACTCAATAATATTTTAGTATGTTTAGAAGAAAAGCTAAACTTTTAATTTATAACTTCAATTTCAATTAATATAAAACCACTTGAAAAAAAAGAATGAAAAACTTTTTTTTTAAATTACCATTTTGATATTGCTTTTTGTGAGAAAATATCGGAATACCAGGCTCTAAAGTAGGGGTAAGGAATTTTTATCGGTCTTTCGATTAAGCTATGGAATACTGTACTTGATTGTTTAGATGGGTGGATTGGTTAGTTTAATGGCATGCCAACTCTTGTTGGGATATTTAATGCTGAAGCCAGTATTTCTTTTTTTAAATTACTCATTTTTGGCAAGCGATTCAAGCTATCGGCTATACATACCTTGGTAAGATCTCTAGACGTGTCCACACAGAGTAGATAAATGTCGGTTTTTGCTTGTCGACTAACACTGGTGTGTCCATCTGAGAGAGTCCATTGGAGAACATCGCTTATGAGTTCGTCCTTATTTCTTCAGCAGTGTCAAGCATGTCCTGCTTGTCTTTCTTGGATGGTTTTTAGGATGGGAGGGCAAGTGACCGTATAACTGGCGGTTTGCAGGGTGCTGCTTCCAGGATTTGCTCAAAACAGCACGCAGTATTCTTGTTCCCTTTTTCTTGCCTTTTCTCCAAGGGTTTCGTGAGATCCTAAATAGTGCAACCATACGGTAGTACTGACACAGCTACAGCTTGGAATATTTATTTTATCAGAGAGATCAAATTTCCGTATGCTCTATAACCTTTAAATAGCAGTCAAATGCTTTACCTATGCGTATGTTGACATTACATTCAGTAGATGAGATATTGCTACCGAAATTTGTAGATTGCTCTACGAATTTCAGAAGGCTTGCTGTCTAATGAGGAGCCTCCGAATAAGAGTGAACATGGCAACGAAATCATAACTACACACCAAACCATCCGAACTTCCAGAAATGCAATCGGCTTATTTTAGGTTCCACCTTAAGTCTACATGTTCCCTATCCCTGTTCTAACAGAAACCAGGTTTGGTTTGGTTTCTTTGCTTTTAATGGCATATCAACCTCCGTGGTTTATTTAATGCTAAAGCTATCCTCGTAGAAGAACAAGTAGTGGTAATATTTAACCAATATTTGGGGTAATGAAGCGGTTCATACCTATAAGGACCGGTTTAGCTCAGTCGGTAGAGTGTTCGGCTGGGAACCTCAAGGTCCCTGGTTCGATATCGACCCCCACCAACTCAGCGTATGAGTAGCACAGGGATCCTGTAAAATCAGGTAAGGGGTTGGTGGTAGGTGCGGCGCTCCACCTCAGATGCAAAAACAATCTCCTTGGTCTAGTGCTTACAAAAAGGGGATTGACTCCTTCGCTGTCAGGCTGATACCGACTTTAGGCCACCCGGCGATACCTTTCCCAAGTGTACTAGTACGAAAGGGAATGTAATATCGCGACTGGAGTTCGGAATCAGTTGCTACGATGCTGCAGTCCAGCACGTTAGCCACTACAACCGGCCCCCACCTAACTGAAAACAGTTACCTATTAAAATTTACCGTACTAAAAAAATTTTTTTTTTGCTCCCCTCATATTTTTGCCCCCATCCTCATATTTTTTGCTCCCCTCATATTTGTTCACTCCCCTCATATTTTTTCGCTCCCCGCTCATTCCTTCATTACAGTATTTGATGTCTGTGTAAGTCGTAAATCAATCAATTGTTTGTTTTTATTTGTCTTAAGTTACTGAGCAGAATCAAGTTAATTGTCCTGTTTCTCACCCATCTAAAATGCCTTGTACCATACGCCTGTGTTAACTTATTAAATGTGACAGAGTTCTGAAGTTTAATACAAAATTTGATTTTTGTTTTGTTTCTGTGACGCAATTGACCAAACACATTTTTGTAAATAATCCAAGATGGCTCTGCTGAACGCCAATTCTTGGCAGCAAATATGAACTGAAAATTTTTTTTTTTTTTTACAAAGACAATGTTGATCAACTGATTTTTTTTATCAGATTTGGCAACCTGAAAAAAAAAATGTTTTTAATTACAATCTAGTCCAGAGTGGGTTCTGTGGAACCTCAGGATTCCACGAAAAAAAAAATAATAAAAAAGAAACAATATGGGTTCCGCAAGGTAAGATGTCTTTTGATAAAAAAAGGAAAATGAATAAAAAAAATTTCATATGAAAAACAGTATTTAATTTTTCTTTTTTCTAAATTGAAAAAAAAACCCCAAAAAAACCCAACAAAACAAAACAAAACAAATCCATCGTTACAAATGAAAGATATAAAAAAGAGCAGCAAAAACACATACAGACACACAGACACATACACACAGAGACACACCATACACACACACACACACACACACACAAAATCACATGTCCTTAAACGAACTTCTCGATTATATATATATATATATATATATATATATATATATGAGTAAAGAAATAACTAAATACTTAGTCTATTTCAGACTATAATGCTAAATCTCTAAGTCTTTTGTTATTTCTTTACTCATGTATTTGCTCTGTGACTCTAACATTAAACTGCGACTTGGTTTTGTTTAAATAAAACTCTTGTGTCGTATGGAATATTTCTTCTCTGGACTTGTGGATTATAAATATATATATATATTTTCATCAAAAGTTGTTACAAAGTTTTCATTGTTGTAGCATTAGTAGTTAATCCAAAAGTGCTCAATATATTTTCGTAAAATAAAGGGCATTTATAGTTGTAGAAAAAAGTTTCCCTTAGAATAATCCTAATACCAACATACCTGGTAAGTATATATAATATATATATATATATATATTATATATATATATATAAAAGCACTATCGCTGATATTAAGCACT
>CM042151.1:45756826-45791826 GCA_023376005.1 Doryteuthis pealeii
CTCCTCCTCTTTCTCTTTCTTCCCTTTTTCTTTCTTTCTTTCTTTTATGTTTTTCTTCTCTTTTGTCCTCTTCTTATTCCTTCTTTCTTTATCTTCTCTTACCACCCGCTTCTCTTTTTCTTTCTTTCGTTCTTCTCACCTCCTCATCCACATTCTTTCTTTCTTTCTTACCTTCTTTTCTCCTCTTCATCATCATTTTTCTTTCTGTCTTTCTTATTGCTCTCTCTCCTCCACATTATTCTTTCTTTCTTTCTAATCATTCTCTCTTTCCTTTTCTTTATTTTTCTTTCTTTCTTCGCACCACCAGCACCACCACCACTCCTCCTCCTCCTCCTCCTCCTTATCCTTTCTCTCTTTATTTCGTTCTTTCTTCCTCCTGAATCGCTGAGAGGCTATCGGATTTCGTTTTTGTTGTTATTGATCCCCTATTTTATTTATTCGATTTCTTTCTGTTGCCTTTTTTTTGCAGCTCGTGAGCAGATAGCATCAACCAGCATAACAGATAGAAAATTAATTTTGAATTCTTCTGTTTGATTCTTACCCTTCTTATCTACCGTATTTTGCTGCCTCTTTCTTTACTCGTACTGTAATATTAAATTAAAAAGCATGAGCACCAAAACATTGGCGGAAAAAACAAAAAAAAAAAAACAAAACAACAGCAAAAACAAAACAAAAGTTACAAGAACAAATGAACATACCATTCAATTATTATAAAAGCAAAACAAACGCAGAGACAATATGTGCAGACATCCATACAGGTACGCGCTATCGTACATATGCAAGCTTACTCATATACTCGTATGAATACACACACACACACACACAGACACACGCACACACACACACACATATATATATATATATATAAACGTATATCAGCATGTATACACATACACACACACACACACATATATATATATTTATATATATATATATATATATATATATATATATATATGTTTACTCAATAAAATATAAACATTTACTGAAGGGTGGATAATTGACTATATATATATATGTATATATATGTATATATATATTATATATATATATTACTGTATATATATATATATATATAATATATATATATATATATTAGAATATATTTTATTATATATATATATATATATATAAGAATATATATATTACTGTAATATATAAATATATATATGAGATATTAGTACATACAAACACACACACACACACACATATATATATATATATATATATATATATATATATATTGATTATATAAATATATATATACATATATATACAATAAATTGATTATATATTTGATATATATTAATATATATATATATAAAATATATAATAAATATATGTAAATATATGTGTATCTATATTTATATAATCAAATGTATATATATATATATATATATATATATATATATATATGTGTGTGTGGGGGGGTGTATGTACTAATATAGGTCTCGTATATATATTTATCTAAATAAATATATACACTAGTATTCAGGTAGACTTTTAATGTATATATGTATAACGAATTTACATTCATTTGTAACTTTTCGGATCTATTTGACCCATATCTGGAATACTATCACTACGAATAAGAGTGGATATGAAAATTATGGCGATAAAGGAGTACATCGCACTCCCCAGATCTCTACAATTGGAGCCTGGACTTCAGATGCAGTTTAGTGTCGTACTGCAGATACTCTTCTTTGTTTTTTCGATTAGGTCTTATCCCTCTGCCAGGGATACAGTCAGTGTATTCTAATCCCCACCGACGGTGTATGTGGACAGGTAGAGCAGAATCATAGTACAGTGATACCTTGAATTACGAGTGTCCAAACTCCCAAGTACTTTTTCTTTTTTCTTTTTCTCATCTTCTTCATCCTCCTCTTTTGGTTTCTTCTTCTTCTTCTTCTTCTTCTTCTTCTTCTTCTTCTTCTTCTTCTTCTTTTTTCTTTATTTTCTCTTATTTCTCTAATTTTTCTTCATCTCTTCTTCTTTTGGTTTTCTTCTTCTTCTCTAATCTCTTCTTCTTTTTTACGTGGTCTTCTTCTTCTTCTTCTTCTTCTTCTTCTCACCTTTCATCTCGCCCTACTTCTTCTTCTTGCCCTTTTTCTTCTTCTTCTACTACTATTTCCATTCTTCTTCTTCTTCTTCTTCTCTCCCTTCTTCTTCTTCTTCTTCTTCTTCTTCTCTTCTTCTTCTTCTTCTTCTTCTCTTCTTCTTCTTCTTGCTTTTCTTCTTCTCTCCCTTCTTCTCGCCTTCTTCTTTTTTCTTCTCGCCCTTCTTCCTCTCGCTCTTCTTCTTCTTCTAATGGCCTCCATTTTCTCATATACAAAGTTGCACCGTAATTCGAGCACTTCGTATGGCTTTGCTCAACGTTTCTGGGGTCAATAATCTTATATCTACACAGATATTATCCTGTTGTAATGAAAAAGATTTCTATGATTTAAGAATGATTTTCTAATGAGGATTTTTTTCCTTTAAATTCTAATGAAAACTTTGTACAATCTAAGTATCTAGAAGGAACCGGTGTTTTCAACGTGATTTGATCGTAAACTCACGAGGAAGTTACGAACAGAACGAATTAAACTCATCGCTGTATTAGGGATCACTGTATTAGTTCATTTTTTTTTAATAATAAAGGAACTTACATAGAATTATTATTTGGATTATTCGGACTATTGTCCTCATCACAACGTTTCGGATTCATGCCTTCTTCGGGTATTTCTTAAAATCATCGCTGTATTAGGGATCAGTGTATTAGTTCATTTTTTTAATAATAAAGGAACTTACATAGAAGTATTATTTGGATTATTCGGACTATTGTCCTCATCACAACGTTTCGGATTCATGCCTTCTTTAGGTATTTCTTAAACTCATCGCTGTATTAGGGATCACTGTATTAGTTCATTTTTTTAAAAATAAAGGAACTTACATTGAAGTATTATTTGGATTATTCGGACTATTGTCCTCATCACAACGTTTCGGATTCATGCCTTCTTCGGGTATTTCTTGTCGGACTCGGGAACCTTCCCGAACTCGGGAACCCCCTCCTCGAACTTGTGAACGTTCCCTTCGAACTCAGGAACCAAATTATACAAATTGTCAAGTCTCATCTAAAAAAACAAAAACAATAAAAAAACAAACAAAAAAACAAGAGAAATATTACCTAGAAGTGTTGAGTTTTTGTTTTTAATCCCCGAGTATTGGGAGAAAAAAAAAGAATTAATTTAAAATCGCTTGAAGGATCTGGATTCGAACCATTTCCCATGTTATTTGGAGTATATCGAAAGGTGCCTTGAAACTTTTTCTTATTATATTCTCGTTGTATCTTGCGGCTATTAAAAAAAAGAAAGAACAACCCTTGATAAACTTGGCTGTTGTTGTACAGCATGATTATTGAATTTCCAGCTTATTTCCAATTTGTTTTTTGTTTTTAACGCAAAACAAATCCTCGAGCCAAAAAGGAATATTTTGCCACAGCCAATTCCTCTTTACCAATATAGTTCATCTCATAAATGGCAATATCATTTGTGCATTCCTACTTGCCTATGAATTCAAAATGTTGGAACCAGTCGTGTTAACGAGTTGAGAACACAGTGGCATTTATTGACTGAAATCCTTCATATATATATATATATATATATATATATATATATAGGGTAAACTATAGACACGTGTTTCGAGGTATCACCTCTCATCAGTATAGTTATACGATTTTTAGCAGCTGCCTCTGGCCGGGTTCAAGACCCGAACGAACTTACGCTCGCCAAATCTCTTACCCACACAGCCACAGTCAGTCGCCAAGTATAGCAGGCTATCTAATCTAATCGCTACATTCCTAAGCGGAAATAAACTTCACCTAGAGTTCTCAAACTTTGTAAACAAAGTGAGATTTAGCTGAGCGCCGAATACGGTGAATTTGCAATTATATACCTCCTAAATAAAGTATATATATATATATATATATATATATATAATATATATATATATATATATGTGTGTGTGTGAAGAAAATGTTTTCAAAAATATAACAGACACAGGATGTTACGATCAAAGGAAAATGTTTTATATGTCTATACTTAAGTATTTCGATTTATGATAAACCATCATCCGGACAATGCAAAAGAATTTTTGTAAGGGAGAAAAATGAAAAATGTTAAGTGTATGGTGGATGTGTGAATATACACTTAACATTTTTCATTTTTCTCCCTTACAAAATCTCTTTTGCATTGTGAGCAATGAGCAATGGTGATGAAGGGGTGCTCCACATTCTCCAAACCTCCAGAACTGGAACCTCACCATCAGATAGAGTTTAACGTCATTCTCAGGACATGTAGACCCTCAGCCACCGCCTTCTAGCACCCATATAATAAAAAGGGTTGGGGTTTGCCATAAGGGCAATAAGGTTGGGCAATCATATAGGCTCTAGGGCTTGACGTAATTGATCGGAGGGAGCCTCTACGACCGCCCGTCTAGCCTTAGTAAGGGTCTAAGTGGAGTGTTGCATGTCATGGAATGCTCATCCACCAAGACTCCGTCCTTAAGTATCATGGGTCACTACCCACGGCCAACAGGTGGCCCCATTTGGGGGAGTCTTACCCCTCTGCTGAGGTGCAGTCGGTGCATTCTAACGCCCCAGCCGACAGGGCGGAAACTAGTTAGTGTTAAGAAAAATAATGTTAATTATATAAAAAAAATTATCAATCATATAAAAATATAAAAGGTAATATTTATACTACTACTACTTATAATAATAATAATAATAATAATAATAATAATAATAATATAATAATAAAGCAAAAATTGATAAGATGCAACAAAATAGTAAACGTAGACTATGCGATGACAGAGATGAGACTGTAAATCATGTATTAAGTGAATATAGCAAACTAGCTCAACGAGAATATAAATCTAAGCACGACTGGGTTGGGAAGGTGATTCACTGGGAATTATGCAAAAGATTAAATTTTGACCATACAACAAAATGGTATATGCATAATCTGTTCTTGAGAATGAAACGCATAAAACTCTCTGGGACTTTGAGATAAAGATGAATCACCCTATCACATCCTGGAGACTAGACCTAGTGTTGATTAACAAAACAAAACAAAAAGTGTCTACCGGTTGACTTTGCGGTTCCAGCAGATCACATGGTGAAGCTAAAGGAAAATGAAAAGATGGATAAATACCTGGACCTTGCCAGAGAATTTAAAAAGCTGTGGAATATCAGAGTGAACGTGATACTAATTGTAGTTGGTGCACTTGGAACGGTCATAATAAACTTGGAAAAAAGACTAGGGGATCTGGAAATCAGAGGAAAAATTGAGACCATCCAGACTACTGCACTGCTGGAATCGGCTAGAATACCCAGAAGTATCCTGGAAACCTGAGGAGACTCGTTGTCATTCAACCTCCAGTGAAATACCATCAGCTAACGCTGATGTGAAAAAATTAAAAGGAATAATAATAATAATAATAATAATAATAATAAATGGACAAATACCTGGACCTTGCCAGAGAACTGAAAAAGTTATGAAATATGAAAGTTAAAGTGATACCAATTATAGTTGGTGCACTTGGAACGGTCCCAAAAAGATTGGAAAAAAGTTTGGAAAACCTGGAAATCAGAGGAAGAATTGAAACCATCCAGAATATTGCACTGTTGCAATCGGCTAGAATACTCAGAAGAGTCCTGGAGACCTGAGGAGACTCCAGTGAAAGGCCATCAGCTAACGCTGATGTGAAAAACTCCAAAGGAGTAAACAACAACAATAATAATAATAATAATAATAATAATAATAATAATAATAATAATAATTGCTTCATTTTGCAGTTCGAGCAGATTACAGGGTGAAGATGAAAGATAAAGAAAAGATAGACAAATACCTAGACCTTACGAGATCTGAAAAAGAATGTTGAATATGAGGATGAAAGTGATACCAATAGTACTTGGGCACTTTGAACTGTTCCAAAAGCTAAGAAAAAGACTGGAGTAACTGGAAATCAGAGGAAGAATTGAGACTATCCAGACAACAGCATTGTTGAAATCAGCTAGAATACTCAGGAGAGTCCTACATACTTGTTGAGACTTGTTGTCACACGAACTCCAGTGAAAGACCATCAACTATTGCTGGTGTGAAAAACTAATAATAATAATAATAATAATAATAATATAGACTGTCTGTCAGTCTAAGTGGTCTTGTGTTTTTGTATCTAAATTTATTTAGCAGGATTAAATTATAAAGCATCTGTTACATTTTCCAGGGCCATTCCTTGACCTTATAGCAGAAGCGCTTATCTGGTGGAATCCTTGATAAAGAGTCCGTCGACAATATGAATCCTTTGGTTACTAAAGTGTTCTCAGTTACTGGTAATCATATAAGTCCTTCGAGAGTATTGGTACAGATCCGGCAATCCTATGTGTGTCCGTCCTCAAAGAGTGTAGTTTTAATTATGACCAATGTGGGGGGGGGGTTAAGTATTCTATCAGGCCAGTAGTATTGCTAGTGATTGGTTACAAGAGTCAATCACGTGACCTTGGCTTGTCTATAAATAGAGGTGGGTATTTAGAGCACATCCTATATCCAAATGATCCCAACAGCATCATAGGTAATTAACGTTATATATAATTCTGTATTAAATTGTAGTTGGTATTGTACATGCAACACTTATTTTTTCATTAGTTGATAAGATTTGTACATTACTGGTGTTAATTTGTTATCTTACTCGGGCAACGCCGGGTGTCCCTGCCAGTAAATTATAAAACATCAAACTCAACTACACACAATGACATCACAGTCACGATGTAAACTGATTCGCCAGTCACGAAGCAATGATGTTTCAAGTAACCAATCGCAAGCCAAGATAATTTTCCACCTTCAAAATCGTAACGGAATTCTGGAAGATAATTAGGAGAATCGAATGTCAAGGCACCACTATATATATATATATATATATATATATATATAAAGTAAATACACAAGTGATGTGTTTATGATATGGCTTTTTTTAGCCGACAATTTTTGGGAGAATATGTGCTTAATTGAAGTCGTACCTAATTTTGGAAGTTAATTAATTAATAATTAATTAATTAGGCGGGCATACCATTTTTTCTCGTTTTGTTTAGCCTTACATTTAAAATGGTATGCCCGCCTAATTAATTAATTATTAATTAATTAACTTTAAAAATTAGGTACGACTTCAATTAAGCACATATTCTCCCAAAAATTGTCGGCTAAAAAAAGCCATATCATAAACACATCGCTTGTGTATTTACTTCTCATATATATATATATATATATATATATAGAGAGAGAGAGAGGGGGGGAGAAAGAGAGAAAGTGACGGGCAAAATGTGAAGTATGAGACCGGTCAGTTTTTGACTTAATTGCAAATAAGGACTAATTAGAAACAATTAAAATGGAAGTTTTTCAAATAAACAATCCTAGAATTAAGTAAAACTTTGATATGAATTTTGTGTCATTATACAAAATAGGAAAAAAGCCTTTAGCGAACAATCATTGATTCACTCAGCTTTAGTATAATAATAGATATATACATTTGAGTTAATATATATATATATATATATATATATATATATATATATATATATATATATGTATGTATATGTATATATATATATATATATATATATATATATATATAGTCATCCACAGACATCGTGTTTCAACGTATCACGTCTCTTCAGGGTGGCTAGACATTTGTAAGCTACCTACAGTTGGGATAGAAACTCGATCGATTCAGCATCAGTCGGATCTGCAAGGTTCTCCAACTGCTCTAAACAGCAGTAAACAAGTAGTCTTGGACCAGTTAATTTATTCCCAGAAAAGGTAGGATAGGCTAGTTCACAACAATTGAACCTACCTTAAATGAATTTTTAAAAAAAACGCTATTTTAATTAATAATCGCAGTCAAATGCTAAAAACAAATTTGGACTTTTTTTTGTTGTTGTTTTTTTAAATTTTTTATTAAGTTTCACAAGAAGAAATCACTCACAGACTTAACAGGTCTGCTTGTCAGATAGATTCCCTTGATAGGGTGCTATTCTTGTTGAGAAATTCCAGCATTTTTTCTTCAGCATTTAGGGATTTAATAATTTGATTCTCTACATTATGTTGAAAAAATATCTCGATTATTAATTAAAATAAATCATTTTAATTGGTTTGAGATATGTTCCGTCAAGCCAGAAAGTTTGGCTATCCAATAATATAAGTTTTCTTTTTGATTTGTACTTAGTGTATTTTTTTATAGATTAAGGATAACTGAAGAAACTTTTTCTAAGAGTGACTTATATATATATATATATTTGCTTAAATTTGCAGTCAGGTGAAGCCAGTATATTGGTGGAAATAAATTTATTGTTAGTTATTTAAGACTTTTATTTGTTAAATATATTGCCCCGTATATAATTCTCCAATTATTGTGCATTCAGCTCATAATATGAACTAAACAAATTTTAACATTCTAATGTTAAAAGGCCCTTCTTGGAATCATTCCTAACACCAAAAAACTGATATATATATATATATATATATATATATATATATATATATATATATATTTGTGTATGTGCGCGTGTGTGTGTGTGCGTTTGTGCTATAAGATACTATACGTTTAAAAGGCGTTTGTTACCATTGGTTTCAAAGGAGCATATTAGCCGCTTATCATTAAGACAAAGATTTTTCCAAGGCCTTCTGTCTTGATGATAAGCGACTCGGCTACTTTGAAACCAATGGTACCAAATACCTATTAATTGTATAGTATCTTATAGTATAGTATCAACTGTGCCGTTATCAAATTATGACTGGGATCACCCATGGTTTCTGGGCCAAAGTATCTATATATATATATATATATATATATATATATATATATATATATATATATATAAGGTAGTAGGGACATGAAGTCAGCGGCGCTTGATAACTGACACTTTAAAGCCTATACAATTTTCAAACAAGTGCTCCCCGAAAATATAAATGCTCTATCAATGGTATTGAACACTCTTTACTAATAGATATAGCAAACTATATTATAAATATATGTTTATACATGTTTGTGTGTGTGTGTGTGTGTGTGTGTGTGTGTGTGTGTGTGTGCATGTGTGTGTGCGTATGTGTGTGACGAAAAGTATTGGAAAAGTGAATAATGAACACATTCAATTGATATTTCGTAATAATGATAATAATTAATTAGTAATAATATTAATTATCAAAATAACTAATTGTAATAACCAATGAATTTCTTATTCTTATTCTTCTTGTTCTTCTTGTTCTTGCCCTTGTTCTTGTTCTTTCTTTCTTTCTTTCTTTTAGCTACCTCTAATTATTTTTGCTCGTAGTAGTAGTAGTTATGGTGATACTATGATTATTGCATGTTGCCGGGCAACCAAATTCCGAGCAATTACTGGCCAAGGATAAGATCTTTAGGAAGTGACCCCAGTTTAATTTGTTTTTTGACAGCATCTTTGAATGGCCTCCCACCCATTCGAAGAAAAGACGTTATTCAAATGCGAAAGAGATTTTTTTCTTCAAAATAATTCAATGGAGACGATTTCGGATGAAACTTTTCAGTTATCCGGTCTTTTGTGAATGGGGGGAAAAATTGTATACAGCCATTTGACTCACCTTTTAACCTGCGTTCCCTGCTGGGGGTTGAACAACAGAAGATAATCTTTTATCTGATTTTTATTTCTTTATTTTTCTTTTTTCATTTTCCCTATTTTCTTCTTCTCATAGTCAATAGAGTGTATATGTACGAGAAAGAAAAAGAAAAAAAAAGAAGAAAAAAATAAGCAAACATAAAAAATAAATCTATAAATATATATACAAAATGGAATTTATTAAGACGAAGGAAAAAGAAAAAAAAATGAATTCAAACAATGAAGAAAAAAAGAAAAAAAAAGAAACGGAATTGAAAAAAAAGAAAAAAAGAAAAAAGAAAGATTGGAATCTATATCATAATAATGCGATTTTTTTATGTACGGTAAACAGCCAAAGATATGACATATACATACACACACACACACACACACACACACATATATATATATTATATTATATTAATGATTTGAAGGCTATTACAATGCATATAAAAAATAAAAACAAAAAGATGTTATTTTTGTTTTTTGTTGTTTTTATTGTTTTTATTTTTTATATGCATTGTAATTGCCTTCAAATCATTAATATATTATAACATACTTAAAAATGCTTCAAGCAAATTACCAATTACTTATATATATATATATATATATATATATATATATATATATATATATATATTTCAATGAAAGTTTTTGGTATGTACGTGTCGACCTATAACTCAGAAAAGAGGAGTCACTCAGATTTTTAATCTTGCATATAGATTAATATTCTTCTAAATAAGAAACAACCCAAATTTGGTTATTGATTTTTACTAATTAATTTTGTTAGCGAAAAAAAACCTAAAAAGAACTGACATAGGATGTAACCCTTCATAAACGAACAATATGACTCTTTAGCAAAAGTGTAGTATTAGACAACGTGGGAAAAAGCATGAACAATAACTAGGAAGAAGGTACAAATAAGGTGACTGCATGATGGACGTGTAAATGTCTTAACCATACAAATCCTCCTGTACCATGATCGACGAGAAATGGAAACAAATATTGTTGAGTTTAAGAATACGTTTAACTGTTTTCTATTATATGCTGTGGTTCCTAAATATGAAACAACGTAGCAAATGTTTTGTTAGCCCCAGTGAAAGAGAATAAAACTATTATGGGAGATAATTCTTGCCTAACGTACGATACGGCTCTTTAGTGAAAGTGTAGTATCAGGCAATATGGGAAAGATCACGAATCACAACTAGGAAGGAGACACAAACAAGATGGCTGCATGATGCATGTACATGTCTTATTTAGATTTGAGTTGTGAAAACTCAAACCTGGATTGTTTGCAATACCAAGGTTATATATACTAGCAAATATATGCACCCTCCGGGTGCAAGTATTTAAGTTTTAATGTAATAAAATATTGTATTAAATTAGAAAGGCTAATGAAACTAAATAAGAATACAAATAAAAAAGATTTGAAACAGAGGGAGTATAATAAAAGATTTGAAACAGAATGAGTATAATAAAAAATGGAACAACTGGAACTTACTCTTCCATCACTCTCGTCTTTCATTGTTATTTTTTCTAATTTAAGTATTTAGTTATAAGAGGAAGTAAAGAATAAAATGACAGTTATTTTATCTTGTTAATGGATTTCATTTAAGATTCATTGAAGAGATTTTTGCTTATATTGATTAAAATGAAACCAAACAGTTAGAAATCAATAATACTAAGCACATATTTATTAAATTTGATTTTTTAATATTAATATGCAAATTAGCCCTCACGTTCACACTGTAAACCTCTATTTTGTTGTATATATAAATATAATTGCATGTTGTCAATATGTAGACATAGTTAACAGTATTAATAATGTATGACAATTTTATTAATAATTGAGGTTTAGATATAAATAAAATCATGGAGAATGTGATGTCAATAACTAAGAGAATTGTGACTTGAGTAGGAATATAGTTTCGGTTACAGACAGAAAAACACACAATCTCCATTATAATAATTATATATATATATTATATATCACTTTTTCTGAATAATGGGATACGTTAACGCCAGAGTAAGAGGTGACACGGTCTGGTGTTTGAATGCATTTCACAAGTGCTGTCTTCGCCAAATCTGTGGATACACACTATAATGCAAAACAGAATCTCAAACTTTGATCTTTTTTGCTAATTGAAATATTAGAAGTATAGGAAACTTCCTCATATAATCACAATTGAGATGGACTGGACTCATTCATGGTCAGCATCGTGGCGGATACAGAAATGTTTACCCATAGCTAGAGGGAGATTAGTTGGATTCATATCTTTCTCAATGACATTAGCGCAATTCGAGAGCGAAAAAATAAAAACGATGCGCGAGTGACGGCCCTGTGTTTGAATTGGTTATGGGTAGTCGTCGGAATACCAATAATTAAAAAAAAACTGTAGTACGCACTAGCGGTAATAGTCGCAGCCTAGTGGGGAGTCTCTGAAAAAAGATTTTCTTTATTCTTTTTTTTTTTTTTTTTATTTTTTTTTTTTTTTTCAATCTCCGTCTTCTCATTCCTTAGATTTTCCTTCCTAATTTTTCTTTTTTACATCTTCGTTTTTCCTCCCACTTCTTCTTCCTTTTTCTGTCTTTCTTTCTTTCATTCATTAATTCATTTCTTCTTTCTTCTTCTTCTTCTTTCTTCTCTTCTTTTCTTCTTCTTCTTCTTTCTTCTTCTTCTTCTTCTTCTTCTTCTTCAATTAAGTTCATATTCTCCCTCTCTTTACCCCAGTCAATATCCACTTGCTTTCCTCTCAAATTCTCTCTTTCTTCTTTTCTTCTCTTTTTTCCTGTTATAATTTTCTTTCCTTCTTAATCTTTTATCTCTTTCACTTTACAAAATTATATATATATATTATATATATATATATATAATTATATATATATATATAATATATATATATATAACAAACACAGGATGTTATGATCAGGGGAAACAATTTATGTGTCAATACTTAAGCATTTCGGTATAATGTACCATCTTCAGGACACTGTTAAGTAATGTTTATGTGAGGGACAAAATGAAAGATGTTAAGTGTATAGTGAATGTGTGAATATGATGTTATTAACCATTAATTTTTATATGTGCGTTTGTTTACGAAAGCCAATGACGTGATCATTGCATGTGCAAAAATGGAAGGTGAAGCTCATAGGATGACGCATGCATAAACGTGAATAAGCGGAAAAGAACAAACGTGCATATAAAAATTAACGGTTAATAATATCATATTCACACAATCACTATACACTTAACATCTTTCATTTTGTCCCTCACATAAACATTACTTAACAGTGTCCTGAAGATGGTACAATATACCGAAATGCTTAAGTATTGACACGTGAAATTGTTTCCCCTGATCATAACATCCTGTGTTTGTTATATTTTTAAGATATTTTCTTCTCATATTGTCGGATTAATTTCCTGACCATATTTCCATATATATAAATATATATATATTGGAGGATATGTGCTTAATTGGAGTCATACCTAATTTTGAAAATTAATTAGTTAATAATTCATGAATTTAGGCGGGAATATATGTTCAAATGTAAGGCTAAACAAATCGAGAAAATGTCAATCCCTGAATGTACATTTCGACCAGGGATTGACATTTTATCGATTTGTTTGGCCTTACATTTGAACATATATGCCCGCCTAAATTAATTAATTATTAACTAATTAATTTTCAAAATTAGGTATGACTTCAATTGAGCACATATCCTCCAAAAATTGTCGGTTAAAAAAGCCATATCAATAAACACATTGTTGTTATTACTCTCATTATATATATATATATATATATATATATATATATATATATATATATATATATATGTCAATTTCTCTTCTTTTCTCTTTCTCTCACATCATTTGGCTTTCCTCTTCCTTTTTGTTCCTTTCATTCTTTCCTTCTTTCTTTTCCTGCGTCACGTTTCCTTATCTAGCGAGTCTATCGCGTCAGCTCCAACAAATGATTTAATTTCTCCTTTTCAACTACACCAATCAACTTACTGTAACGCTTTCTCCGGAAAAAAATATTTAAATAGATAAACATAATTAAAAATAGCAGAGATTTAAAAACAAAACAAACAAACAAACACACACACACACACACACACACACACACACACACACACACGAAGTGAACTAAAATTAGAAAGAATGATCTTTGAAAGACGAATGATATCTACTCGTGACGTCACTGTATCCAAGGGCGGTGGTGTAAAATGACTTGATAAGTGACAGTTACCGAAAAATTCAATGACGTCATGAATAATTAGCAATATTCTATTAATTGACCGTGTCTTTTTTTAAATGTGAAATCTTGATATGTATCTGTTACATTCATTTAAGTTTAGAACACGTTCATCACTGTCTGGCCCACATGTCTCAGATGGATTACAGTTCTTGGTATTACTAAGTGGTTACCCTCGTCGTATTGACCAAGCTCATCATTGCTTAATATCAGCGATCCTATTTTCTAAGTTTTGCTAAGCCTGGTTCCTTAAACAAACTAGAGTAAATTATTTAAACTAGCAAATATATGCACCCTCCGGGTGCAAGTATTTAAGTTTTAATATAATAAAATATCATATTAAATTAGAAAGGCTAATGAAACTGAAAAAGAATGTAGATAAAAAGATTTGGAAAAGAGGGGGTATGATTGAAAAATAGAACAACTTTGAAACTAACTCTTCCATCATTCTCCGTTACTCCCGTCTTTCATTGGTAAATTTTCCTAATTTAACTATTTAGTTAAAATAGGAAGGAAAGAATAAAATTACAGTTATTTCTTCTTGTTAAGGGATTTCTTTTAAGATTTATTGAAGAGATATTTGCTCATATTCAAAAAGAAATGACCAAACAATTAGAAATCAATAATACTAAGCATATATTTATTAAAATCAATTTTTTAAGATCAATATGCAAATCAGCCTTCCAATTCACACTATAATCTGCTATTTTGTTGTATATATAAATACAATTAAATGTTCTGCGTATGTAGATATGGTCAACAGTAAATTGATGTCAAACAATTTTATCAATAATTGAGGTTTAAATAAAAATAAAATTATGGAGAATGTGATGTGAATAACGAAGGGAATTGTGATTGTATAGTAATATGTTTCGGTTACAGACAGACAAAAAACCACGAGAGTCGGTCACATTAACTAGGCATGAGGAGTTCGAGGTACTCTGAATAGCGAGATATCGGTCTTTTCCTCAAGCATGGATAACAGACTTCTTATTTCTCTGAGATAGCTTTTTTGAGAGATATTAGTGGCTTCATGTACAGTTGACTGTGGTTCCTTCACTCTCTTGGTTTCTTTTAATTCGTACGCATCGGTCACGGATCCTCACTTGTGTATTTGTACAATCGTTGTCCGGCCGATGTGACTCGCGGCCTCGCCTGCTTCGAGTCGACGCGCTGTTTTATATATTACCTGTGACCTACGCGACTTCGCGTGCGACAAACGTTTCTGTTCGGACTGGGTTAGTTTCAAATAGTTACCACTGCATTGAGTTCGTCACCGCGAGAAGAAGTAATCAACAGTGATTATGGAACATGCGCGCTTACGACAGAAAGTTTCCGAGTTCTTTGTGCACGAGAGACACGAGATTCCCTGTGCGCCGGAGAAGCATAGTTCCCGCAGTTCCGACTAAGAGGAATGAGCGCGTGGAGAAAGCGGTACCTGCCAACTCTTTGCTCTTACGTGTCTTCGCCAGTGCGTGGGTGCCAGCGGACATCGAAACCCAAACGATCCATATGCGTGCTAGAAGTATAGGAAATCCTCAAAAATCCAATATTCAGCACAGGGAAATTTTACCCATAGCTGAAGTGTTAGATCAGACTTACGGCACTAGAGACGTGTGCGTCTGAAAAAATATACAAGACGAATCAGCTAGAGCAAACATATCACAGAGAGACCAGATGATACGCAAAGGATAATAGAAGAGTCTTGATATCGAGATATATCTATTTTGTGGGCGAGAATAGCGCGGAGCATATTATTATCTTATCTACTTTTATTGAGATATCTTGTATAGAATTAAAAACCTCTGATAACGAACGGAAATATCCAATGGGTATATATATTGGTAAAAAATAATGGCAGAGGAACAAGACTGTACCGCCAAGTCACACAAGAAGATGTGGGCAAATACGTAGTGTCTGTGCCTCTTTTTTAGAGCTGCAAGGAGTAACCGCCTCGGCGTAATCGACTATTGCGACATGGGGAGGTCTATATCCTGTTATTAGCTGAACTACTTACCCCCAGTAGGCTAAAAGAGCACTAGACTGAGTATATTATTACAAATTATATACGAACAATATATCTTGTGGAAAAGAAAGACGAGCTGGGCTACTTGGCCTTTCCAAATAATGTGATCAACGCGTAAGGAAAAACGCCGGTCTCGTCACACAGAATTCGAAACATCTGGACTACGCATATTGTCATTTTCGATGGCTGAAAACCGTAACAACATCACCGCCTTAAAGCACTAAAAATAATAGAAATAATACACCACAGAAATAAAGCTCGTTTAAGGAAGAAAAAACAGGGAAAAGAAATGACCAGGGAACAAGAATTCGAACCAAAAGCATTGGACTGCTAGGAACCCAACTCCTGTGTTACCCTGCCACGCTAATAGATGTGAATTAGTAGTCACCCATGAACAATTGTCCTTACCATGGCTAGAGAACCCAGGTCTACTCTGCAATTTTACCCCATAGCTTGGGAAAACGCGGGAAGAGTTAGATCCATTGTTTAAATTTTTGACATATAGTTTACTCTGCTAAGCGCTAGCTTAGATGCGGCACATAGGAAACTCGTAAATAATGCGATGTGCCCAATGTAATGACATTACTAACGGTGATCGACGCTGCAGATGCTCTACAGGAAGTCGCCCTAATTACTTCATCGCTACAGGATATCGGGATCTTTGTAAATGGTTAATAGTCAAAGGGGATAATGGACTTCGTCGGACCCGAGTTCAAATCTCTGGGACGTGGCAATTATTCTCACTTAGCGCTTAATTACCTCGGGGATAACGTCACTGATGGAGTATACTCTCTACTCTTCCCTCCAGCCTATATCAATGTCGTTAAACTAGTCGCTCGAGACAGCACTCGCGGCTCTTAATCCCTTGTGTCTTAGGGGTGACGCACTCAAGATGAATAAAACTGCCTGCAATTTCTAACCAACCTGTGGATCTGCCTCGCTCTAAGGATAACAAGACCTTCGTTACTCTGTCAGCATCCTGCTCAATGCGGACAACGGAAGTATAAAAATAGGAGTAAGATAAATTGAATGATGAAGTGTGGTGCTCCAGTCCCCTGCCTGGATTTATAGACTTAGAGCTAGAGCGAGACGACGTCTGGAGTACTATAAAGCAGCTCATTGCAATCGACGTGAGAAGGACGACGGACAGAGTACAGCTAGGCGCCAGTACTAGCGTGGCTGAATGAGCAATTAGCGTATAAAGCGAGCGATGAGATTCGTCTTGCCGTCTATCGGAGATAAATCTGAGATCGAGTAGAGCCCGCGAGCATGACGTAATAATGGCAAGCAAAGGATCCTAGAGATTGCTACTGAGCGCGCGAAAGAGGAAGAGAGGACGTAGGGCCATATAGTAGTTCGTTACCGACTGGGAGAGAGGCCACAAAACAAAGAAAGTAGTATAAACCGAATCATGAAGCCAAGCGAAGAAAAGGAAATTCAATCCTGCGTATCCAAAGTATACATAGTACAATCCAGTCACATCATTTATATACTACAATCACATATCATCAGCTGCCAACAACCCTGATTCTAGAGATTCGAACTTGGCAGAGCTCGTTCTGACTAATCTCTGTCTTCGTCTAAGAAGTAGCCGAAATGATTAATTTAAAAAAATTAATCAAAAAGAGATGGATTTGGAAGTGAAGGCGCTAAACCGTGCGCGAATGGGTTTATAAGCCGCCAACAAGCAAGAATTACAAAAGAGAAAAATATTGAGTTGAGAAAGAAAGAATAGAAAGAAAGACATAAAAGAGAGGAGGAGGTAAAAACGAATTGCAGGCAGAGCAAAGGAACGTCTGTGATGAGAGAACCTAGAACACAAAGTGAGAAGAAACACACGGGATGGACAAAAGAAAAGTAAGATAACGCTGGTTTGGTGGGTTTGGGCGAGAGAAGAGCCGGAGTATGTATTTAGATGTATTTGTTTTTTCCTTGCTCTGTTGCGATATAGAAACAGGCAAAAAATGTTGCCCTTGATTTTGTAAAGTACGCATTTCGTTATCGTCGTCGCCATGTTGCCTATTGTCTTGGCTCGAAATCTTCCTGCGAGCCTGTCTTTTCTCTCTCTCTCTCTCTCTCTCTCTCTCTCTCTCCTCTCTCTCTCTCTCTTCTCTCTCTCTCTCTCTCTGCATCCTGGTTTCTCCACGCGCCACGCAAATACCTGAACAATTTTTCTTTTCTCTTTCTCCCCCCCCCCCCACCCTCACCACCACCTTGAAAGATGACTTTAATTTCTTTGGACTCTTCTCTGCATTCCCGACAACCAGCCAACCAACCAACCAACCAACCAACCAGCCCTGCTGAAATCAGTTTATCTCTCTTTGATGCTCCTTCGATCTTTTTTATTTTATTTTCCTTTTCTTTATTTCATTTGCGTTTTCTTTATTTCTTTCTTTCTTTCTCTCTCTCTCTCTCTCTCTCTCTCTCTCTCTCTCTCTCTCTCTCTCTCTCTCTTCTTCTTCTTCTTCTTCTTCTTTTTTGGCTGTCCGTCATGTTCATTTGTCACTCTATCTTCTTTCTTTTCCTTCATTCTTATTTCTTTTCGTGTTTTTCTTTCTTTCTTTCTTTCTTTCTCTTTCTCTCTCTCTCTCTCTCTCTCTCTCTCTCTCTCTCTTCTTCTTCTTCTTCTTCTTCTTCTTTCGTCTGTCCGCCACGTTCATTTGTCGCTCCCTCTATCTTCTTTCTTTTCCTTCTATTTATTTTTCTCTCTCTCTCTCTCTCTCTCTCTCTCTCTCTCTCTCTCTCTCTCTCTCTCTCTCTCTTGCTTTCTCTCTCTCTTTCTCTCTTTCTTTCTTTCTCTCTTTCTTTCTTTCTTTCTTTCTTAAATTTTTTCGCCTGTCCGTCATGTTCATTTGTCGTTCCCTCTGTCTTCTTTTTTTCCTTCTCGTTATTTCTTTTATGCTCTCTCTCTCTCTCTCTCTCTCTCTCTCTCTCTCTCTCTCTCTCTCTCTCTCTCTCTTGCGTTCTTTCTTTCTTTCTTATTTTTTTCGCCTCTCGGCCATTCATTCGTCGCTCCGTCTATCTTCTTTCTTTCCTTCTCGTTATTTCTTGTATGCTCTCTCTCTCTCTCTCTCTCTCTCTCTCTCTCTCTCTCTCTCTCTCTCTCTCTCTCTCTCTCTCTCTTGTGTTCTTTCTTTCTTTCTTTCTTTCTTTCTTTTTTTTTTCGCCTCTCAGTCATTCATTCGTTGCTCCGTCTATCTTCTTTCTTTCCTTCTCTTTTATTTCTTTTCTTTTCTTTTCTCTCTTTCTTCTTTCTTTCTTTTTTTTCTTTCTTTCTTCCGTTTTCTTACTGCTTTTCCCCTCTTCGTCAAATTCAATTGTCGCTCTCTTTCCTTTCTTCTCCTTCTTTTTATTTATTTCGTGTTTCTTTCTTTCTTTCTTTCTTTTCGCTTGTCCATCTCATTCACTTGTCGCTCTATTTCTCTCCTTTCTTTTCCTTTTCTTTATTTCATTTGTGTCTTATTCTTTCTTTCTTTCTTTTCTTTCTTTTCCTTTCTTTTTTTTTCTTTCTTCTTTTCGCTTGTCCATCTCATTCACTTGTCACTCCATTTCTCTCCTTTCTTTTCCTTTTCTTTATTTCATTTGTGTCTTCTTTCTTTCTTTCTTTTCTTCTTTTCCTTTCTTTTTTTTTCTTTCTTCTTTTCGCTTGTCCATCACATTCACTTGTCGCTCTATTTATCTCCTTTCTTTTCCTTTTCTATTTCATTTGTCTTCTTTCTTTCTTTCTTCTTTTCTTTTCTTTTCCTTTCTTTTTTTTCTTTCTTCTTTTCGCTTGTCCATCTTATTCACTTGTCGCTCTATTTATCTCCTTTCTTTTCCTTTTCTTTATTTCTTTTGCGTTTTCTTTCTGTCTTTCTTCTTTCTTTCTTTTGTTTTCTCTCTTCCTTTTTTCTTTTCTTTTTCTTTCTTTTTTTCTTTCTTTCTTCTTTTCGCCTGTCCGTCACTTTCACACCGCCCATTGTATTCGGTGATAACAGAAACGAAAGCCACCCAAAAATAAACACGTCGCCCCCGGGGCCCAATCAATAAATTTCTCTGATGAACCTGTCAGCAGCATCATTAGTCTTATAGCCCGCGGCTCAGGTATGATGATGTAGAAAGAATGCAGGCAGAGAACGGTCTTTTTTTTTCTTTTCTTTTTTCTTTTTGCAATATGGCTACCCATTTCCTTGCCTCGTTTTCGTGTCAGTGTCGTTCTTTCCTTTCTTCTGCTCTGTTTCTTCCGTCGTTATTTTTTCTTCCTTCCTCGTTTCCCTTATTCATTCCTTTGCTTCATAAGCGAACAGTGAAGCAAATAAAAGAGATTTTCGTTCATGTCCCCCATCCATCCATCCACGCCCGGCCCAGCCCTTCCCATCAATCCTTTCGTTCGTTTGCAATCCGAGGCGTTTAGCCTCCAGTCATTTTCGCTGGCCACACGTGCCTCCCTGCGATGTCCTTGATTAGAATAGCTCCCCCTTCCTCTCCAACCCCCCCTCCAATTTCTCCACCTGATACCAACCTACCAATCGTCTTTAGATTTCTTCCTTTCGCATATTGCATTCTATCATATTTGCTTTTTACTACGTTCGTTCGCATTTTTCTATCTCAATGATTTTTTCATTTATGTTTCTGCTTACTTTCATTCTTTTGTCTTTTTTTTTCTCCTATTTCATCTTTTGTCATCTTTCTGTTTTTAAATATTTCTTCTTTCTTTCTTTCTTTCTTTCTTTCTTCTTCATATTTCTTCTTTGACCATTTATTTTCATTCTTCTTATTTCTTCTTCCATGTTTCTTCTTTTGTCTTTTGTATTTTTCTTTTTTTTCTTCTTTCTTTTTTTTTCTTCTTTCTTATTTCTTCTTACTTCTTTCTTTTTCTTACTTCTTGCTTCTTTCATCTTCTACTTTCTTATTTCTTCTTTCTTTTTCTTACTTCTTTCTTATTTCTTCTTATTTCTTCTTTCTTCTTACTTCTTTGTACTTCTTTCTTATTTCTTCTTCTTATTTCTTTTTCTTTCTTCGGTCATTTTACTTCTTCTAGTTTCTTTCATCTTATTTCTTCGTATTTCTTCTTTGGTCTTCTTTTTTCTTTCTTCTTACTTCTTGCTTCTTTTATCTTCTTCTTTCATCTTCTTCTTTCTGATTTCTTCCTTCGTATTTTGTCTTATTTCTTCTTCTTTCTTTAGTCATCTTTCTTCTTCTTCTTTCTTCTTCTTATTTCTTCTTTCTCCTGTCATCTTTCTTCTTACTTTTTTCTTTTTTTTTATCTTACAACTTTTTTTCTTCTTTCTTCTTCTTAATTATTTCTTGTTTTTTTTCATCTTCTACTTTTTTTCATTCTCCTGTCTTCTTCTTCCTCTTCTTTCTTCTTTCTCTTTTTTAAAATCCATATTGTCCATATTTATATTCTTACTTTTGCTTTTTTCTTTGATTATTCTTTATCCAGTTCGTTCTTTCTTTCCTTGTTTGTTTGTTTGTTTCTTTCTTTCTTTTTTCTTTCTTTCTTTCTTTCTTTCTTTCTTATCTAAACCTCTATTTCCCTTCGTTAATTGACTTTCTTTCCTGTTTTGTCTTTCATTCATTTATTCTCATATTTTTATTACTTATTTCATACAATTCTTTCTTTCTTTCTTTCTTTCTTTCTGTCTTTTCTCTATATTGATATATTCTCTCTTTCTCTTTCTCTTTTTTCTCTTTCTTTTTCTCTTTCTCTAATTCCCCTTCCTTCCTTTTTCTTTCTTTTATCTATTTATTCTTATACACTTTTATTTTTATTTCATACCATTCTTTCTTTTTTTTCTTTCCTCTTTCTTTTTTCTATACTCGTAGAGATATATCGTCTTTTTCTCGTTCTTTCTTTCTTTCTTTCTTTCTTTCCTATCGATATATCCTCTGTGTCTCTTTCTCTAATTGACCCTTCTTTCCTTTTTTATTCATTTATTCTTATACTTTTTATTGGTTATTTCATTCAATTCTTTCTTTCTTTTCTTTTTTTCTTTCTATCCTCATAGTGATATACCCTCTCTTTCCCTTTCTCTTTCTCTAATTCATTCTTCTTTCTTTCTTCCTGACTTTTATTCATTTATTTTATTACCACTTTATTGGTTATTCCGTACTATTCATTATTCATCCATTTCTTTCTTTCCTTCCTTCTTTTTTTCTTTCTTTCTTTCTTAATAATATCCATTTAATTTTCTTTCTTTCTTATCACACCTTTCTTCTTTCTTTCTTTCTTTCTTAATAATATCCATCTAATTTTCTTTCTTTCTTATCACACTTTCTTTCTTTCTTTCTTTCTTTCTTTCTTCATATCAACATATTCTCTTTCTATAATCTATCTTTCTTTCCTTCTTCAGGCTTTTATTTATTTATTTATTCTATTACATTTTATTGGATATTTCATATTCTTTCTTTATATTTTCATTTCTTTTTGTTTATTCATATCATATTGATATTTTAGGGCTGGGTTAGCTCAGTCGGTAGAGCGTTCGGCTAGAAACCACAAGGTTCCTAGTTCGATACCGGCCCTCGCCAACTCAGCGTATGAGTAACATAGAGATCTGCACAGTAAAGTAAGGAGCTGGTGGTAAGTGTGGTACTCCACCTCAGACGCAAAAACAATCTCGTTGGTCTAGAGCTAGCGAAAAGGGGATAGACTCCCTCGCTGATTAGCTGATACTGATTTTAGGCCACCCTGACGAATTTACTTTTTATATTGCTATATCCTTTCTCTCTCTCCCTCTTTCTTTCTTTCTCTATCTTTCTTCCTTTCTAATTCTTCATCTTCCTTTTTATGCCTTTTCTTTCATTTTTTCCTGATATTCCTTATCCACCTTTCTGTTTGGTTTTTCATTTCCGTTATTCATTTCCTTTGTTTTTAAAACTCTTTGATTATCCATTCCACTTCTCTGCCATTTCTTATTTCTTATTTTCTTTGCTATTTTCAAATCCTTTCCGGTTATTGTTGACCATTCTTTTAGTTCAATCGGTAGAGCGTCGGATTAGGAACCACAAGGTTCCGATTTCGATACCGGCCCACGCCAACTCAACGTATGAGTAGCACAGGGATCTGTGAGGTAAAGTGAGGAGCTGATGGTAGGTGTGGTGCTCTACCTGAGACGCCAAAATCAATATCCTTGGCCTGGCGCTAGTAAAAAATGGGATAGACTCCCTCGTTGTCTGGCTGATACCAACTTTAGGCCACCCCGACGACTTTTTTACCACATCAATATATCCCCCTCCCTCCCTCTCTCACACACACTTTCTCTCCGTTTCTCTCTCTCTCTCTCTCTCTCTCAAACACACACTTTCTCTCCGTCTCTCTCTCTCTCTCTCTCTCTGTGTGTTTGTGTGTGTATGCGTGTGTACATATGTTTCTTTCTCCTTAATTCATCTATGAAAAGCGACAATTACTCCAAGTCATAGTCGTATCCGTTCTATTGTACGGCTGCACCACTTGGACCCTAATAGGGCACCTGAAGAATAAGCTAGATGAGAGTTGCTGCACGCGGTCTTAAACAATTCGGAGAAGCAACACCGGCCAAGAAAGCAGCTGTACGGCCACCTGCTTCCTATCACACAAACCATCCGAGTAAGACGAACAAGACATGCTGGACACTGCTGGAGAAGTAAGGGCGAAACCATAAGTGACGTTCTCATGTGGAAACCTGCACATGGACACGCCAGGGTTTGCCGTCTAGCAAAGACCTACATTGATCAGCTCTGCACGGATTCTGGATGCTGCACAGAGGATCTCATGTAGGCGATGAACGGTAGGGACGGTTAGCGAGAGATTGTCATGGATATCCGTGCTGCCAGCGCGACATCATGCTGCTGCTGATGATTATTATTATTATTCTATTAAATCTTTATTGGTTATTTCACCTTTCTTTCTTTCTTTCTTTCTTTCTTTCTTTCTTTTACCCTCTCACTTTATATGTCTTACTCTCTTTCTATTTCCTAGTTACACTTCTGTGTTTCTTTTTCCTTCCCCATTTCCTTCCTTCCTTCTTTCCTTCCTTTTTTCCTTCTTTGCTTCAGTATTTTTTCTCTGTGTATCTATCGCTCTCTTTATGTCCTGATTATCCTTATCTTTTTTCTTTGCTTCTCCTGTTTTAGTTCTCTCTCTCTCTCTCTCTCTCTCTTCTCTCTCTCTCTCTCTCTCTCTCTCTCTCTCTCTCTCTCTCTCTCTCTCTCTCTCCTCTCGTTCCTACTTTCTTTCTCATTTCTTTGCCAAACTGCTATATTCTTTGTATCGCTCTTTTTCTCTCACTCTCTTTCTTTCTTTCTTTCTTTCTTTTTTCTTTCTTTCTTTCTTTACTACTCTGCTATCTCTTTTGTATCTCTCTTTCTCCCCCACTCTCTTTCTAATTCTTTCATTCCCATTGATATATCCTTTCTCACCTCGCTCTCTTTCACCCTGACTTAATTATACCGCCTTATTCTTCTAACTTTTATTCAGTTATTCTATTAAATATTCACTAGCAGGACCTGTGGATATACCACAGATTGATAATCTAATTATTACAATGTTTAATATGTTTACTTAAGAGCTATTGCTAAATAGTTCAATATGTAAAAATATGATAATCTTGATTTAACTTTCTTCACACTTTTTTTCTTTCTTTCCTTTACAACTTTTCATTATGTTCGATTGAAACAGATTAGCCTTATCACTTCTCTCATTTTTTTCTCATACTCTCTCTCTCTCTCTCTCTCTCTCTCTCTCTCTCTCTCTCTCTCTCACACACACACACACACACACACACACACACACACATACATGCACACACACACCCACACACTTTCTTTATTATTATATTTTTCTGTGTAGCATAGAATGTCCTTTTCCTTCCCCTTTATTTCTTTATAATAAAAACGGAATGCTCCATAATTTAGCCGATGTAACGACACTCATAAGAAATAAGAAATTGGTGGATAAGCGACACCAGATAATCAGAATTTACATTTTTCGCATTTCGTCTTGGGTGATTTGGACGGTCTCATCTTTAACCAGAGGGTGTTGCAAGATGATACCGTTCGGAAGATTAAGGCCTAGCGTATTATTAGATATTCATTATATTGGCTATTTCACACTATTTTTTCTTTGTTTCTTTATTTCTTTACCACACCGCCATATACCCATCTCTCTCTCTCTCTCTCTCTCTCTCTCTAATACACCATTCTTTTTGGCATTCCTTTTATCTATCTATCTATTAATCCTTAATTGATTTGATGTAACATTTGATTATAATCTATTACCTCGTGACTGAAACGGAAAGCTAACTTTGCTAAAGGTAGCATGGGAAGACCATTTATACCATGTGGTCACTCAGGCATAAGTAAAAGGGCACAAAGCTGAAGGCAAACAGGCATAGGAAAACAACACGCGAACTTAGTATTTTTGGGGCACCAGTTTATTAATTGTTCGCATCAGCATGGGTGGTTCAGTAAGCGAGAGAAAGACTGACTAATTTTTCTATTCATATGACCACTTCATTCTAACACCCCTGACTCCTTGTGGAACGCGACTCAGACTTGACCTCATTTCCTGTTTCCGGTTCTCGTGTTTTTTAATCATCTGGAACCCTTTCGAAAGTTCTGTTTTGCTCGGAAAATTCTAATCTTCCGGATTTGATGTCAGTTTCTTTTATTTAATAGCATATCAATATTCGTGGGGTATTTAATGTCAAAACCACCCATGTAGAAGAACGATACTGGTAATATTTAACCCATATCTGGGAGGATGGTTGGGGGGGGTTAATACCTTTCCCAGGGATATTAGTCCGAATGTGAACGTAATAGCAAGACTAGAGTTCAAATCATTTACTACAATATAGTAGTCCAGCACGTTACTCACTACACCACGGGGATTCCCAGTGAAGAGGTTTGATAAATACGCACACCTCATTCTTGTGCCACAATTTAACCAAGCTTACTAAATAATTATATCACGAAACAGTTGATGGTTTGATTTCTTTTTTTTAATAGCATGTCAACTTTCGCTGGTTATTTAATGCCAAAGCCATCTTTTTCAAGAACAGTTGTGGTAAGTTCATTACCTACGGTGTATAGGGTAACCAGTAAGACTCGAAATCACAAGTAATAGTTTGTCAGGTTAGCTTGCTAACCATTATACCTCACAGGGCACCCCCTTGGTTATTATAGTAAACAGATATTCTTTATTATATAAAATAAAGATCTCACGCTATTCTTTCTTTCTTTCTTTTTACCAACCCCTCCACACGAGCAGGATGCGACACAATGTCAATTGCTTAAGCGGAGTTTAATAGGTTTGAATTCAAAGTTTTCCTTCTCCTAGACTGGTTACTTAGCCATGGTTAAAGAGCCCAGCCGGCACTGCTATTTAACCATAGCTGGAGGGAGATTTGGATTCATACCTTTCCCAAGGGTATTAGCACCATGTGAAGTGCAAACAGCATCGTCTTGGAATTGAACTCGGGTCAACGAATCCATTTCCTACGACTCTAACCATTACACCACGCTGTTCTTTATTGCTTTCTTTCTCACTGTTTTCTTTCTTCTTTCTCAGCGTCTTTCTTTTTCATCTTTGTTTCTCACTTTTTTCTTTCTTTTTCTTTCTCAGCGTCTTTCTTTTCATAATCTTCTCATCGTCTTTCTTTCTTTTCTTTCTTTCTTTCTTTCTTTCTTTTTCATCATCTTTGTTTCTCATCGTCTTTCTTTCTTTCTTTCTTTCTTTCTTTCTCAGCGTCTTTCTTTTTCATAATCTTTATTTCTCATCGTCTTCTTTCTTTTTTCTTTCTTTCTTTCTTTCTTTCTTTTTCATCATCTTTGTTTCTCATCGTCTTTCTTTCTTTCTTCTTTTTCTTTCTCAGCGTCTTTCTTTTTCATAATCTTTATTTCTCATCGTCTTTCTTTCTTTTTTCTTTCTTTCTTTCTTTCTTTCTTTTTCATCATCTTTGTTTCTCATCGTCTTTCTTTCTTTCTTTCTTTCTTTCTTTCTTTTTCTTTCTCAGCGTCTTTCTTTTTCATAATCTTTATTTCTCATCGTCTTTCTTTCTTTTTTCTTTCTTTCTTTCTTTCTTTCTTTCTTTCTTTTTCATCATCTTTGTTTCTCATCGTCTTTCTTTATTCTTTCTATCTTTCTTTTTTAACTGTCTTCATTTCTTCTTTATTTTCTTCTTTCCTTCTATCTGTATTAATGTCTTCCTTTTATCTTTCTTATCTTTTCTCCGTCATTCTTTTTTTCTGACCCTTTTTTCTTCTTTCTTTTCTTTACTATATTGATATATCCTTTTTGTCTCTCTCTCTCTTTCTCTCTCTCTCTCTCTCTCTCTCTCTCTCTCTCTCTCTCTCTCTCTCTCTCTCTCTCACCCTACATTATTTCTTTCTGTTCATAATTTATTCTTGCATGTTCCTTATTTACTCTCATTGCTTTTCTTATCTGTTCATATTTTCTTTTGATTCCCCGTTGTCCCATCTGGAGCTCTGTGGAGTGGAAAGTAACCTTTTATTGTCATTAATCCCAGATCCACCCTGACCCAGAGTTATTTATTTATTCATTTCTCGCTCTTTCCTTTTCTTTCTTTTCTTCTTGCCTTTTTATTTTCTCTCCGTCTTTTTTCTTCTCCTTTCTGTCCTTCTCGCCGTCTTTCTTTTTCTTTCTTTCCTTCTAACCGTCTTTTTTTCTTTCTTTCTTTCTTTCTTTCTCATCGTCTTTATTTTTCTTTCTTTCTTTTCACTGTCTTTCTTTTTCTTTCTTTCCTTCTCACCGTCTTTATTTTTCTTTATTTCCTTCTCACTATCTTTATTTTTCTTTCTTTCTTTTCACTGTCTTTTTTTTCTCTTCCCTTTTCACTGTCTTTATTTGTCTTTCTATCCTTCACACTGTCTTTATGCTTTCTTTCTTTCCTTCTCATCGTCTTTCTTTTTTTTCTTTCTTTTCTTCTCGCCGTATTTCCTTTTCTTTCTTTCCTTCTCTGTCTTTTTTCTTTCTTTCCTTCTCATCGTCTTTCTTTTTCTCTTCCCTTCACACTGTCTTTATGTTTTCTTTCTTTCCTTCTCACCGTCTTTCTTTTTCTTTCTTTCCTTCTCATCGTCTTTATGCTTTCTTTCTTTCCTACTCATCGTCTTTCTTTTTTTCTTTCTTTCCTTCCCACCGTCTTTCTTTTTCTCTTCCTTGCTCACTGTCTTTATGCTTTCTTTCTTTCCTTCTCATCGTCTTTCTTTTTTGCTTTCTTTTCTTCTCGTCGTATTTCTTTTTCTTTCTTTCCTTCTCTGTCTTTTTTCTTTCTTTCCTTCTCACTGTCTTTCGTTTTTCTTTCTTTCCTTCGCCTATTTCATCTATCTTTACTTTCTTTCCATCTTTCTTTCATTCACTCACATCTCTTTGATCGTTCATTTCTATTTTTCAATACTTCATCACCCATATCTGCCTGTGATGATTCTATGTTTCAACAAAACGAAAGCAAACCAAGTCTGATCTTCCCGCCTAAAATTCAATCACCGTTACGGACGCCGACGCCGCCATTTTCCACAGCACTTTTGCTACTACCTGGCACGGATTTACTTCCTTCGACTCCACCTCGTTCTCTGCTCTTTCCTTTTTCCATTTTTCTTCCTCCCTTTTAATTAATTCTTTTAATCAGACTATTCCAGTTCTTACCAATTCGGCTTTCAAGTTCTCCCATCTCCGGCGATCTTATCTATGTAACTAATTTTCTGGCCTCCTTTAAGCTAACTCTCACTTCGCAAAAGTCTATAATCAGGCGGCCTTCTTCTCCAGTTACGTATTCCATGATTTGTGGTCTTCTTTTAATGTAAAGGACTTGGGAAAGTGTTTGATGCATTCACCCTTTTATCTTTCGCGTCATCAGCATCCATCTTCATCGATTCTTGTGCGCGTCTCTCTTCGAGACTTTCAGACCCTCTTCTCCGTTTTTCGTTTTCCATTCATACATCTTCCACAACCACCACCGTCCCCACCGAATGTCTTTTTCAATCTTCTTCTCTCTTTAAATCATCCCCGACGAACTTCTTCACTATCAGCCATCTTTCCTTGTGTCGTTCATCTTCGCTTCTTTTTGAGGAATCTTTCGCATATTCTTCGTTCTTTTCGGAGACGTATTATTAGCTTTGCTCCTAAAATTTGCTTTTCCGCCTCCTTTTTTTACCTAAGAATTTTTTTCTTCCCCTTTCTTTTTTTCTTTTCTTTTTTTCTTTTCTTTTCTTTTCTTTTGCTTTCATTCGTCTTCTCCTTCACAACTTTGCAAAGAGGTAACTCTTTCAGTCTTTTTTTCCTTCGTTTTATATTTTAGCCCAATTCTCATCTACTCATCTCACATCTTCATTTTCATAGATACTTTCCATTTTCTTTTAATTTCCTAAGAGTGTTACGATTTTTGTGGCCATCCTTAGGCTTCAAGCAGAAGCACTCCCCAGCGGAGATCCCTTGTTTTAAGCAGAGCGTGCTCCTTAGTGAAGAAACCCTTGGTGTTCCTCAGTGTTGGATATGATCCTTGTTTTTTTCCTTCGTTTTATATTTTAGCCCAATTCTCGTCTACTCATCTCACATCTTCATTTTCATAGAAACTTTCCATTTTCTTTTAAATTCCTAAGAGTGTTACGATTTTTGTGGCCATCCTTAGGCTTCAATCAGGAGCACTCCCCAGCGGAGATCCCTTGTGTTAAGCAGAGCGTGATCCTTAGTGAAGAAACCTTTGGTTACTCCTTGGTATTCATCAGTGTTGGATATGATCCTTGTTTTTTTACTTCGTTTTATATTTTAGCCCAATTCTCGTCTACTCATCTCACATCTTCATTTTCATAGTTTCTTTCCATTTTCTTTTAATTTCATAAGCGTGTTACGATTTTTGTGGCCATCTTTAGACTTCAATCAGGAGCACTCCCCAGTGGAGATCCCTTGTGTTAAGCAGAGCGTGATCCTTAGTGAAGAAACCTTGTTTTTTTTCCTTCGTTTCATATTTTTAGCCCAATTCTCATCCATTCGTCTCATATCTTCATTTTCATAGTGACTTTTAATTTACTTTTAATTACATATGAGAGCACCCCGTTGGAATTCAATGGTTAGTAAACTAGTCTTGCAAATCAATTACTACAGAGTAAAGATGTCGATCCACACTAAGTGTCCATACTTACGGCCTCGTGTCTATTGTAAGCTACACTTAGGCTTAAATGAGGGCGCCTCGTGCGTTGTAAAAATTTGTGAGATTGGCTTGCAGACCATTGTTAGTCTGTTCGATTTTCTCGCTCTATACACTGGCCTTGTGCCAAGCTAAGTTATGTTTAGTTAATAACAACGTTGAGTGTGTGTTCGATTCTCACTAGCTGCCATATAGTGGTTTTATTGTGCCAACCCGAAGGTAGGCTTAGTTTTAAGGGCACATCACGTGGTGTAATGGTTAACAAGCTAGGCTATCAGACTATTATTTTTGAGTTCGATTCCCACCGACTGTCTCACTCATTTCGTTCGTCTTCCTCAGTCATCGTCGCTTCCTTTTGAGGAATTTTTTTTAACAGGTTCTTTTTCTCCTTCCGAAACATATTATTAGCTTTGCACCTAAAATTTGCCTTCCCGTCTGTTGGATTATTTTGTATATAAGCAATAAGTTCTTCTTCTTGGGGACATCGTCTTGATGACTTCGTCTTGGTGGTCGGTCGCACTTAACTCATTTCTTCTATATCAGTCTTGTTACCAAGACATCCATTAATCACAAGACCGTGTTATTTTTCTTAAACTTTTATTTCCTTAACTAAACATTTCATGTAACTAAATATCTTACTAACATAGCGCGCGTATGCAATGAGTTCCAGTTAAGGCAGAAACATCTTCTCTGCCCGACGTCCAACTGAAAACTGAGGAGCCAACCAGGTCCCATATGATTTCACGTAATTTGGCGGGCGTTCTGTACTATTCAGTGGAAAGTCCCGCCCATGCTATGAGAAGGGCCATCCCTTTAGAAATACAGGGGATTGACAATAATCTTATGCAACCGCATAGATTATGTAACAGTTGAAGCCTAAAGGATGGCCCATAAAATCGTCACACCATCTCTTTATTTTCTTCTTAGAATGTTTGTTTTCATTAGTCTTTTTCTTCACAACTTTTACCTCATTCAAGATTTTTTTTTTTCTTCGTTTTTATACTTTTAACACAATTCTCATCTGCTTGTCTCATATCTTCATTTTCATAGTAACTTTCCATTTACTTTTTATTACATAAGAGAGCACCCAGTTGGAATTCAATGGTTAGTAAGTTAGACTTGCAAATCAATTACTACAGAGTAACGAGTTCGATCCTCACTAGGTGACCCACACTTACGACCCTGTGCCAATTGTTAGCTATACTTAGTCTTATATATGGGCCCCTCGTTTTTGCACCCTATTTATTTATTTATTTCCTTATTTTTGAAAGTTCCCGCTCTTTTTCTTTCTCCCTCTTTCCCAGTAACTTTCATGGGCTGACATTTTGATTTTCTTCATAGTTTATTTATTCCTTTTTACTCTTAGCCAGAACTTTTATAGATTTTAGATTTCAAGCAAGTTTGTTTTTCTTTTGAATTTTTTTTTTGTTTATTATTTGTGCTAGATTTTCATTAAAACTGTTCATTTTCGCCTTGTTACATTTTTTCTTTCTTCCTTTTTTCTTTTTCTTTCTTTCTTTCTTTCATTCTAATTTACCAGTACTTTCTTTTTTCTTTCTTTCTAACTTATCTCTTCTTTCTTACTTTCTTTATTTCTTTCTTCTTCTTTCTTTCTTTTCTTTCTAATATACCTGTACTTTCTGTTTTCTTTCTTTCTAACTTGCCTGTTATTTCTTTCTTCTTTCTTTCTTTCAAATTTACCTGTATTTTTTTTCTTCTTTCTAACTTATCTGTTCTTTCTTTCTTTCTTTCTAACTTATCTGTTTCTTTCTTTCTTTCTTTCTTTCTTTCTTCTAACTTATCTGTTCTTTCTTTCTTTCTTTCTAACTTATCTGTTCTTTCTTTTCTTTCTTTCTTTCTAATTTACCGGCACTTTCTTTTTTCTTTCTTTCTAAATTATCTGTTCTTTCTTTCGTTCTTTCTTTCTTTCTTATTTACCTGTACTTTCTTTTTTCTTTCTTTCTAACTTATCTGTTCTTTCTTTCTTTCTTTCCTTCTTTCTTATTTACCTGCACTTTCTTTTTTTCTTTCTTTCTAACTTATCTGTTTTTCTTTCTTTCTTTCTTTCTTTCTTTCTTTCTTTCTTATTTACCTGTACTTTCTTTTTTCTTTCTTTCTAACTTATCTGTTCTTTCTTTCTTTCTTTCCTTCTTTCTTATTTACCTGCACTTTCTTTTTTCTTTCTTTCTAACTTATCTTTCTTTTCTTTCTTTCTTTCTTTCTTTCTTTCTAATTTACCTGAACTTTCTTTTTCTTTCTTTCTAACTTATCTGTTCTTTCTTTCTTTCTTTCCTTCTTTCTTATTTACCTGCACTTTCTTTTTTCTTTCTTTCTAACTTATCTTTTCTTTCTTTCTTTCTTCTTTCTTTTCTAATTTACCTGAACTTTCTTTTTTCTTTCTTTCTAACTTATCTGTTCTTTCTTTCTTTCTCTCTTTCTTCTTTCTAATTTACCTGAACTTTCTTTTTTCTTTCTTTCTAACTTATCTGTTCTTTCTTTCTTTCTTTCTAACTTATCTGTTCTTTCTTTCTTTCTTTCTTTCTTTCTTCTTTCTAACTTATCTGTTCTTTCTTTCTTTCTCTAACTTATCTGTTCTTTCTTTCTTTTCTTCTTTCTAATTTACCGGCACTTTCTTTTTTCTTTCTTTCTAACTTATCTTTTCTTTCTTTCTTTTTCTTTCTTTCTAATTTACCTGAACTTTCTTTTTTCTTTCTTTCTAAACTATCTTGTTCTTCTTTTTCTTTCTCTCTTTCTTTCTTTCTAATTTACCTGAACTTCTTTTTTTTTTCTTTCTTTCTAACTTATCTGTTATTTCTTTCTTTCTTTCTAATTTACCTGTACTTTTTTTCTTTCTTTTTAACTTATCTGTTCGTTCTTTCTTTCTTTCTTTCTTTCTTTCTTTCTTTCTTTCTTTCTTTCTAATTTACATGAATTTTCTTTTTTCTTTCTTTCTAACTTATCTGTTCTTTCTTTCTTTCTTTCTTTCTTTCTTTCTTTCTTTCTTTCTTTCTAATTTACCTGCACTTTCTTTTTTCTTTCTTTCTAACTTATCTTTTCTTTCTTTCTTTCTTTCTTTCTTTCTTTCTTTCTAATTTACCGGCATTTTCTTTTTTCTTTCTACCTTATAGGTTCTTATATATATATATATATTATATATATATATATATATATATATTTATATATATATATATATATATATATATATATTTTGGTCTATTCTTAACTAGTTTGTTTTGTTAATTATCTATCATACTATCTATTTATCCTGGTTTATTCATATTATCTAGCAAGAAAGTATATTGTTCTGTTCAGATCTACTAATATATGTTCCTATCTATCTATCTATCTATCTATCTTTCTTTTCTATCTTGGTCTATTCATACCTGTCTAGCAAGGTAGTATGCTATTCTGTTCTCATATACTTCGATCTGATCCTATTAATCTGTATATATTGGTCTGTTCATACCAAGTTTGATTTATTAATTATCTATCTATCTATCTATCTATCTATCTATCTATCAGGTATGTTCATATCTATCTACCCACATGCCAATCAATCTATCTATCTATCTATCTATCTATCTATCTATCTTTGATCCATTCATACCTGATTTATTAATTATCTATCTATCTATCTATCTATCTATCTTGATCTATTCATACCAGATTTATTAATGATCTATCTATCTATCTATCTATCTATCTATCTATCTATCCAGATTTGTCTGTTCATGCCTAGTTTGATTTATTCATTATCTATCTATCTATCTATCTATCCGGTATGTTCATGTCCATCTACTCACATGCCAATCCATCTATCTATCTATCTATCTATCTTGGTATATTCATACCTGATTTATTGATTACCTATCTATCTATCTATCTATCTATCTAACTATCAGATATATTCATATCCATCTACCCTCATCCCAATCAATCAATCTCTCTCTCTCTCTCTCTCTCTCTCTCTCTCTCTCTCTCTCTCTCTCTCTCTCTTCTCTCTCTGTATATATATATATATATATATATATATATATATATATATATATATATATATATATTTATCTTGGTCTATTCATACCTGATTTATTGATTACCTATCTATCTATCTATCAGATATGTTCATATCCATCTACCCACATCCCAATCAATCTCTCTCTCTCTCTCTCTCTCTCTCTCTCTCTCTCTCTATATATATATATATATATATATTATATATATATATATATATATTAGTCTGTTCATGCCTAGTTTAATTTTATTCATTATCTATGTGTCTATTTATCTATCAGGTATGTTCATATCCATCTACCCACATGCCAAACTATCTATCTATATATCTATCTATCTTGGTCTTATCATACCTTATTCATTCATTATCTATCTATCTACTTTGATATAAGCGGCTTTGTTAGCCACTCTGATTTCCTATTCACATTACCCCCACCCACCCTCTCCCCCCCACACACACTTCTCTTTGCCATCTTCTTTTTCTCGCTAAGCCAGTTCTCCTCATCACCTTGTTTCAATTCTTTTGATCTTCTAGATTGTCTTCTTTTGTTCCACGGCAAATGCCGACCTGCTGACTTATTCATTAGCCGAGCGCACGAAATTTTCGGTTTTATCCTAATAAGAAGAAAATACCCCCACCTCTTTGCGCGACGGGTGATAGTTAAAAACAAAAGAGAGCTGTGGGTTAAGAGTTCGGAGCTCAGGTTCAGGTCACGGTGTAGAGGGTTGAAGTAGGGGGTGGGTGGTGGTATGGGCGGTGTTCGTAGATGAAAAATTAAGTGATACCCCCCACTCACATTAATCTTTTTTCTTTCTCTCTTTTCCTCGGCCAACCTGAACATAAAACAATAACACCGTCATTAATACCATTAACACTGCTGGTATGATACGTCTACAGTTAATCCGAACGCGGTTATCTCCCC
>CM042151.1:45796826-45806826 GCA_023376005.1 Doryteuthis pealeii
ATGCTAAAAAACAATCTCTTTAGTCTAGCGCTAGTGAAAAGGGGAAAGACTCCTTTGCTGTCTGGATGATACCGACTTTAGGCCACTCTGATATAACAGGCGGACCTTCAAAATGGACGACTTTAGGCATGCCGTAAAATCCAACCAACCTTAATTTCCCCGCCTTTTTTATGTGGCTACGCTTTTAAGAATTCCTTAATGAAGAAAGATGGAGTTTTTTTCTTAATCGGAAAAATGATAAATAACGGTAAAAAGAGTCGTAATTCTGACTACAGATTTATTTTGAAGCATGTCTGTATTTTTTATTTTATTTCTATTTCTTTTTTTTTTCTGTGGGGGTGGGGTTCATTTAGTTATATTTTCCGTTAATTTTTTTTCTCACGTTTGAGCACAGGAAAATGAAAATGATGAAGCGGTTTATGCAGAAGACTGAGGTGTGAAACGCTGGGAGTGCGACGATAGAGGTGGCAGGGGTAGGGGGGTGGGGTTATGTTTTGTTGTTAGAGCAGGGTAAAAAAAAAATGAGAAAAAATAATAAATAAAAAAAATATCAAGGGATAGAAAATTTGGGTGAAGAACAAAAATCATTACCATTAGCCTCACTCTTCAACACCCACCCGCCACCCCTCCTGCGATTTTCCCCCTTCCCACAATTCTCCAACTGCCCGTACGACGAACCACGCCCGTTTCCCCTCACTCCCACCACCACCGCCGCCGACGCCGACTTCCGCTTATATCTCTTCTCTTCACTTTCAACTACTTTCATCATCTATCTCGAACCGCTGCAAAATTTGACTATCTTCGCATCTTGAAAAATCTGTTTTTGCCTCGGTCTCTGCCACAATTGTCATTAGCGCTCATTCTCACTTAACACGTGCCTAATCAATTCACTCATCTATCTGTTCTACACTTCAATCAAATTGTAATGCAATTTCATACTCTATCCCCCCATCTCTCTCTCTCTCTCTTTTTCTCTCTCTCTCTCTCTCTCTCTCTCTCTCTCTCTTGCTACCTTCTACCCTCTGTCTTCTCGCTTTCTCTTTCTTTCTCTCTCGCTTGATTTCTCTCTCTGTTATTTGCTCTTTCTTTCTTTGTCTTATCCTCTTCGATTTCACTTTCTACTCTCTCTCTCTCTCTCTCTCTCTCTCTCTCTCTCTCTCTCTCTCTCTCTCTCTCTTACACTAGCTCTCTTTCTTTCTCTTGCTATCTCTCTTTCTCTCTCTCTCTCTCTCTCTCTCTCTCTCTCTCTCTCTCTCTCTCTGACGTTACCTTCTCCCCCCGTCTCACTCTTGCTTGCTTTCTCCTTCTCTTACTTGCTTTCTCTTTTTGTCTTATCCTCATCAATTTCTTTTTCTACCCCATTACTCAGTCTCTCACATACACTAGCTCACTTTCTTTCTTTCTTTCTTTCTTTCTTTTCTTCTAAACCTTTCCCTCTCACTACTGAAGACGTTCCTCAATTCTCCCATTTTACGTGGTTTTGACATTCTTCTCAGTGCTTATCATTGTTCGTCTCTCTTTCTCTTCTTTTCACATCTTGTTATTACTTCATTCATTCGTCTGTCCATCCAACCACACATCCATCCATCTATCTATATATCTATCTATCTATCTAATTCTGTTTATATTATCTATATAATTCTGATTCTATCTATCTATCTAATTTTGTTTTTTTATCTATCCCTATATCTATCAATCTATCTCTCTCTCCTATCTCCTCTCTCTCTCTCTCTCTCTCTCTCTCTATATATATATATATATATATATATATATATATATATATATATATATATCTGTGTGTGTGTGTGATAAATATTAACAGGAAAAGTGGATAAACCAACACAATCAAATTAATTCATGGCTAACTTAATATTTTGTCTTTATTTCATGAAAGACTTCATCAGATTCATATATTATACATTTTGTTGTATTTTTATCCAAACAGTGTTTATATATATATATATATATATATATATATATATATATATATATATATATATCAGTCTGCTCATTATCTGTCTATTTATTTATCTCATTCTGTTCCTATCTATCAATCAATCTATCTATCAATCAATCTATCTATCTATCTATCTATCTTAGGCTTACCTTAGTCTAATGAATTGACAATTCAGAGAAATTACGATTGGAAGATTGTATTGCGCCAATATATCTACTGTTCCGATCAAGATTATTGTCATCATTGAAAAATGACACCATGTCGAATAATCTATTGGAAAAAAATCTTTAGGCTATAAATGATGATAAAAGTAAATAAAAAAATCAGTTACAGAAAAACTATTTAAAAAAAAATATATATAAACGATTGCCACGACACTGGTATTGACACCCTTCAAATAAGTGTGAAACAATAATTAAATTTCCCTCACCTGTGATGAATAAGAAATTAGACTCACCTGTGATAAATTGTCAGTTCCACATGACTTGCATTCGCTAATGAATGATGATTTCAATGCTCAAAAAGCCACTGATTCTTTTGTTTTTTGTTTTTTGACACAATGGTGAATACAATGCAGTTATTTGAGAACACGGGGAAAAATGTACTCTCTCGTCGATTTCGACGCATGGGGGCTCATCCAATGAGCAACAAACACGGTTATTTGTTTATAGTGGTGAAGGCTTGTGTTGGACCATCCGCATGTTTTGGCACAGTCGATAGGAAAGAATTGGTGCACAAGGAATGCCACAAACCCAATCAACGACTGACCACGGGATTTTCAAATTCAGAGTTTTTCTTTCTCCTAGACTGGTTACCTATCCAAGGTTAAAGGTACACATTAACAACCCGGCCTTCGGGCGGGGGTCCGGTATGCTTCGGCCACTGGACCGGTGTGTTAAATTAATAGCGTCGATCCCAGGGGGCTATCCCCCAGGCAATACCTGCCCCCGTGGTAGCAGGGCTGGGTTTATTGCCCAGCGCCTGAGGCGCCCCCCTTGTGGGGGAATGCCGACGGGATCGACGCAATTTTTCCACTAACCACCCATAAGCTTCGGCTTGTGGGTGGGCCCACATAAAAATGTTCTTGTGTCAAGTCCTCATAAGTGGGATGAGCGGCAAATATCACCTATCCAAGGTTAAAGAGCCTTGCCTGTCCTACAATTTTACCCATAGTTAGAGGGGAATATATGGATTCATACGTTTCTCAAGGGTATTAGTGCTAAGTGAAATGCAAACAGTCTTGTCTAGGATTTGAACTCAGGCCGACGAGCCCATTTCCTACGACTGTAACCATTATGCCACGCGCCTCCATATAATTTGAGAACATAAGAAGTGCTCTTATCTCCAAACGCAAAATCTCTAAAAGGTAAAAGTGTTATATATCCTTTTAACATATATATAAACGGAGAGAGAGAGAGAGAGAGAGAAAAGAGAGAGAGAGAGAGGGGATGAGAGGATGAGATGGTTCTTACTTTTCTGCTTCTTACTTGTTCGGACGCCATTTTCCTCAGTGCTGATTTCTCTTTCTCTGGGCAGTTGGGCTCTTCTGTTGTTCTTTTCGGGCTGGGTGTCTGCTCATCTCTTGTTTAATAATCAAATAAGACTTTTTTATTATTAATTATTATTATTCTTTATTACAAAACTCCAGCCCAAAATGTTCTCGAACCGCGCGGATGAGAGCCGGTATCTTGAGAGCGACGATCCTTAACGTCAGCTCCCGCCGACTGTTGACCGACAACTGCTTACTAAAACTGATTTATTTGCACATGCTTCCTTTGGCGGGTTTTAGATGGGTAACGTAGAGGTTACCCCTGTCAATAATGCCAAGGGTAATTTCCAACTTAACTCCTCCGATTTTGAATTTTAACGGACTTCAATTCAACAATCTAGCTACTCTACTTACAAAATTTATAGGCTACCCGTGAATTATGTAATAAAAGCTATTTCCATACTTTGGTATCCGTGTTTAAAACAGTTTACAATTTGGTGATTCTGTTCTTTCCAGTCAGCAGCCATTTGTAATGTGATTTATATGCATGCACAGGTTCGATTCCGTATAATACTATCGCTTATGAATATACATGAGCTGCTGTGTATATAGGTACCTGTCCATAGGTGACGCCTCTATATGAGTATGATTTATGATACACTGTAACATAATATTGTAGGTAGCCTACGAATTATACCAATACAGTATATTTTACGGGTGTGATTGGGATGTTGATTTCTTTCCTGGGTAATTCTGGGTACGTCTCTTAGTTATTTACCAGAATGCTTTCTTTCTTTCTTTCTTTCTTTCTTTTTTTCTTTCTTTCGCTACTAGCGTCCAGTAACCAGACGAAAAGAAAAGAGAACGTAACAGGGCTCGTTATATTTGTAGACCAATACAGTATATTTTACGGGTGTTCTTTGGATCTTGATTTCTTTCCTGGGCAATTCTGGGTACGTCTGCTAGTTAGTTACCAGAATGCTTTTTTTTTCTTTCTCTCTTTCGCTACTAGCGCCCAGTAACCAGACGAAAAGAAAAAAGAGAACGTAACAGGCTCGTTATATTTGTAGACCAATACAGTATATTTTACGGGTGTTCTTTGGATCTTGATTTCTTTCCTGGGCAATTCTGGGTACGTCTGCTAGTTAGTTACCAGAATGCTTTTCTTTCTTTCTTTCTTTCTTTCTTTCTTTCTGAACACCTCATCTTTCTCTTCTACCCCCACTCCCCCACTCCCCTTCAAACCTCATCCCGTTCCTGCCTCTTCAAAGTTGGCAAATCATTGCACCACTATCACCTGACACCTCATCTTCACCTTCCATGCTCGCACGCTACCATTTTCTGCCACTTCTCTCCGAATGCGTTTTTCCCAAAATAATAATAATAATAATAATAATAATAATAATAGTAAAGCTCACAACATTTGTGTGAGGACCCCCGACCGCCATTTCTGATTCGGTGTTTGCGCATTCAGGGGACCAACTCCTGTTTTCCGTGACAGAACTCACGGCGTGCCGTTACAAAAAAAGAATAAATAAATAAAAATAAAATAAAATAAAATGAAAAAGAATGAAATAAATAAATGAATGAATGAATGAAAATAGAATTGAAAAAAAAAAAAGAAGTAAAACACCTTTACTTTTTTGTGACACGACTGTCTCGTTTCTGTGGCGAATAGTGTCGGCTTTTCTTCCTTTCTCTCCTCTCTCTCCCTCCCCCCCTCTCTCTCTCTCTCTCTCTCTCTTCTCTCTCTCTCACTCGCTCTCTCTCTCTTTCTCTTTCTCTTTCTTCTTTTCTATCTATCTCACTCTCTCTCTCTCACTCGCTCTTTCTTTCTCTCTCTATTTCTCTATTTCTCTCTTTCTCTTTCTCTCTCTTTCTCTCTCTCTCTCTCTCTCTCTCTCTCACATACATACACACTCTCTCTTATCTATCTATCTATCTGTCTCTCACACACACACTCTCTCTCTTTCTTTCTCTTTCTCTCCTTCTCTCGCTCTCTCTCTCTCTCTTTCTTTCTCTCACACACACACACTCTCTCTTTCTCTATCTCACACACACACACTCTCTTTCTTCTATCTCTCTCTCTTTCTCTCCCTCTCTCTCATTCTCTCTCACACACACACACACACACTTTCTCTTTTCTTTATCTCTCTCTTCTCTCACACACACACACACATACACACTCTCTCTATCTCTCCCTCTCTCTCCCCCCCCCATGCAAGACGGCTTTCGCTGGAGGTCACACATGCACATCTGAAGAAGATAAAAATACTGTCTTGGTTGGCAACTCTGATCAACCAAAAGGCATCCTGCGGAGAAGCACGACTGAAACAACAACAAAAGAAAGACAAGAAAAGAAAGATGCAGATATTTTGGATACAAAGGAAAGACAAAGATATAGGTAGAAAAAGAAAGAAAGAAAGAACGAATGAGACATATAAGAAAAAAAGAAAGAATGGGACAAAAGGAAAGAGAGCGTATATCCTCCCACCCCCCTTTGTTCCTTTGAAAAGACAAAAGTTGCGAGGGAATAAAAGGAAGAAAGGACAGCACTTGTGCAAAAGAAACCAGCGCCATTGAAATTTACATTAATCTTATTGGAACTTACTTAAAAAGGGTTTATACAAACAATAAATGCTAGGGCGAGTCAAAAGTTTTGCAATATTTTGTTAACATGAGGCACAATTCAGCAATTCTGGATACTTTTGTCGAGGCCGTGAAGATGACTGTTGTAGAGTAGCTAGTACCCCTTCTTCAGCTCTCTACTAGATGGACTGGCTCATAGCCATAAATAGCCTACGATTAAAGTAGATTAACTAGCTGAATAATATTCATTCTGACTTTGCTGCGTTGGCTATACCGAACCGACCCTCTTCTTTTAGTGTGAGTTTGTCTTGTTAATTGTTTGTTCTGTATTTGTATGTATCCGTTTAGCACCGGATGTTGGCATTTAATAAGGACCAAGTAACCAATAAGCACTCCAAATCATATGAAAGGTTCATATTTTAACTCTACACCGATAAGTTTCGCTTTCAAATATTTGAAAAATAAACGAACAGACGACTTTTGCGATTATATTGTTTCTGAAAAAAACAAATTTTTACAAATTGTGGGATACTATTTCTGAACAACATACTTATATTTAGATAAGCATAAAAATATTTTGTAAATAAAAACTATCTTAATTTAAATAAACATTTTAATTTAGATAAACATTTCTCTTCTGATTAAGTGAAAACTATTTTTGTATAAAAACGCCTTTCGTCTTTTTTTAAATCATCGTAAGTGTTGAAAAATATTCATAGATTTCTGATTAAAAAGTATTCATTTAAAAAAAAAGATTTTGCTATTCAATTTTAATTTGATTACTTGTACCAACCATTTATTTATTTGCTTTATTGTGAGTTCAACATCTCCATAACATTCTGATTAAAATCATTTGTTTACAAAAATTTAGGAGCGGAAGTAACCGGTGATGAGTTGAAATATGAACCTTTCATTAAATTGATGATTTGGGTGCTTATAGTTACATAGTCCCTTAATAAATGTGTTAAGCACAACACTGAGCTCGTTTGATAATCTCTGAGTTCTAGGGAATCCCATTATAATATAATGGTTAGCAACCTAGTCTCTCAGATCAATTACTACTGAATAGTGAGTTCGATCCTCACTGGATGCATATTCTTGCGACCTTATGTTACATCCTTCCCATACGAACGGGTTGGGTAATAGGAGCATCCCATCATGGTGTAATGGTTAGTAAGATAGTTTCACAGATCCATTACAACTGGATAGTGAGTTTGATCTTTGCTGGCCGCCCTGTACTTTCGATTTTGTATCACATCGTACCCGTGGCAAACATGCCGGATAATTAATATCCCATCATCGTATAATGGTGTGCAAGCTGGTATCAGAGATCCATTACTACTGATAGCGAGTTCAATCCATGTTGGGTAAAAAAAAAACCTGCATTCAATGAATAAGTGTTTAACAATCAAAGGTGTTTGACATGTTTCACATTGTGGTTATTCTTGTTTGAGTAGATAGGAATGCGTTAGTCTTGTGTGACCAATGCGTAATCGGGACACAGTGACTTGTTCCTTTCTAGACTTTCTTAAAGTTGGTCTCCAGTCTCCAGAATGCCGGGTTTTTTGTTCACATCAGAAACCGTTATTTCAAAGCAAACAATATGAAAGATCTATTTGAAAATGTCAACATGGAGAACCTTCTGTCCTTTTAGAGGGAAGTAGAATTATACCATAGAATATAGAAATGAACTTAATCAATACCATACAACATGATCCTTAATAGTGCTAACACATTGTTAAAACCAATCACTAAAAAGTATAAATATAAATACATAACATATATCACTTCCTTAAATGTTTGGCATGACATAATCCCAGAAGGGTTGATATGCCGTTAAAATCAATAAACCAACCAATTGTTGGATGTCCCGTATTTGCGACCTTGTATCACATTGTAACCTTGGCAACAGTATCCCATCATGGTGTGATAGTTAGCAATCTAATCTCTCAGATCAATTACTATTCAATAACGATTCCGATCCTCACTGGATGCCCCATACTTGTGTCACATCCTAAATACATACTATCGAGTGCCACTCGCCGGATTTGACTACGGCTTGGAGTACGGCCTCGGTATCCACGGTTAAGGCCTACCTGACCTTGTCCGATCATCGAGGTTCTTGCAACACAAGCAAAATTTCTTGAATCGTCTGGTGACACCTGTGTCTTCACCTTTCGCACAACAAACATTTTTGGTCCCCTTGAAGAGTCTCTTGGGAAAAAGAAAGAAATAAGCGAGGTGCACTTCATCTAGGCTCTTTAACCTTGATTAGACAACCGGTCTAGGAGAAGGAAAACTCTGAATTCAAACCTGTTAAACTTCGCTTAAGAAATTGACCTTGTGTCTCATCCTGCTTGTGTGGAGGGGTTGGTAAATATATATACATGTAATGTATTTGATGTCTATACTGGAAATCAACTTTGGCTAGAAATTTCTTGATTATGGATGTTTTCCAAATTGGCGAGGCGGAACTGAATGAAATTACCTTATAGAGATAGCATGTAGGTTCTTATTCTATGATATACTAGCAGGACCTGTCGATATAATACAGTATGATAATTTAATTATTACAACGCTTGATATGTTTACTTAAGATCTATTGCGATATACTTCAATATGTAAAAGGTATAATAATCTTGATTTAACCCTCATTCACTCTTTTTTTTTCTTTCTTTCCTTCTTTTTATCTTTTCATTGTGCTCTATTGAAACAGATTAGCGTTATGGCTTTCACACACTCACCTCCTCTCTCTATATTTCCCCTATTTTCTTTCTTTATTTCTTATTATATTTTTCTGTGTGGTATGTCCTTTTTCTTCCCTTTCTTTATAATAAAAACGGGATGGTCTATTATTTAGCTGAGGTGACAACACTCATAATAAATAAGAATTCGGCGGATAAGCAACACCAGATTTATTTATGTTTTCTTTATATTTGTTTTTATTATATATTATTCTTTATGTATTCTTGTTTTTGAATTGTTTAGTTCATTGCTTTTTATTATGTTTTATTATTATATTATATATTCCTGTTGTGGGTATATAAACAATAAGAGTTATTTGTGTAACAGAGAGAATAGAGACATTAGAGAGAGGCAGATAGATAGATAGATAGACAGATAGATAGTCGTTTACTTACTTGTTCTTAATTCTATCTTCGTTGAGTCGCCATGTTGGATCTTTACTTCCTACTATTTCTGGTCTTCCAACTTGTTGCTGCTTCATTTTCTTATTAAGGACTTCTTTTAAAGGCATCTTTTAAGTCATGTAATAACTATCAAGACTTGTATTTCTTTGATCAAAGCTTTATTTTAGCCCATTTTCTAACACCGCGCGGGAGTCAACAGCGCCAAGCAGAGAGACTCTCTCTGCTTAGCGTCTGGCAAGAAACTGATTACTTAACTAGTTCTCACGTGATTTGCAGGTTTCCCGCCTCTGAGATTAAACGGTCTGTATTTTTCCATTTAGGTTCTTTGCATTCTCACTATTGTCAATAATTATGTTACCACATAGATTATGCAACATTATTCTTTATTAATTTGTTTTATTTTCTAAACATTTTTAATCAATAATTTAATATATCATTGATTTATACCCTCATCATATTTTAGGAAGCGCGTGGTGTAATGGTTAAAGTCATGGGAAGTGGGCTCGTCGCTCCGAGTTTAAATCCTGGACGTGTTAATTGCATTTCACTTAGTACTAATACCCTTGGGAAAAGTATGAATCCTACTCTCCCTCCAGCTATGGGCAAATAGTAGAGCAGATTGGGCTCTTTAACCCAGGTTAGGCAACCGGTCTAGTTTTCCTTCTCCTAGACTGGTTACCTAGCCATGGTTAAAGAGTCCAGTCTGCCCAGATATTTACCCATAGCTGGAGGGAGAATTGGATTCATACCTTTCCATAGGGTATTAGCACCATGTGAAATGCAAACAGCTTTGTTCAGGAATTGAACTCGGTTCGA
>CM042151.1:45808404-45818404 GCA_023376005.1 Doryteuthis pealeii
GAAATAGAGAGAGACAAAATAATTGAAATTATAGAAGAAAATTAACAAGGAATTGAAACTAAGAGAGAAGAGAGAGGAGAGAGAGAGGGAGAGAGAGAAGGAAAGAAAGCGAGAAGTAGGATCGAGAAGAGAGACAAATAATTTGGAAAAAATTATATAACCAAAGAGCTGTGAAAACGAATAGTAAGAGGAGGAAGAGGAAGAGGGAAGGAGGGGGAGAGGGTAAGAGAGAGAGGAAAGAAAGAAAGAAGTATAGGGAGCGATAGAGAGAGACAATAATTTGAATTATAAATATAAAGAGGGAAAGTGACGAATTGAGAAGAGAGAAGAGGAGGGTAGGAGAAAGGAGGAGAGGGGAGAGAGGAAAGAAGACGAGAGTATAGAGCAGATAGTAGAGAACAAAAATAATTTGGGTGGGAAAATTAGAAATTAACAAGAGGAAGTGAAAGCATTAGGCAAGGAAGAGAGAAGAGAGAGGGAGGGGCGGAGAGATGGGAGGAGAGAGGAGAAAGAAGCGAAAGAGGGCGAATAGGGGACAAATAATGGAAATTAAAGAAATAAAAAAGAGAAAGTGAACGAATGACAGGAAGGAGAGGAGGAGGGGGAAGAGGAGAAGAGAGAGAAAGCGAGAATATATGGGAGCGAATAGAGAAACAAGATAATTTGAAAAATTATAGAAGATAACCAAAGGAAAGTGAAACGTAATAGGGAGAGGAGGGAGAGGAGAGAGCGAGAGAGGAAGAAGAGTATAGGGAGCATAGAGAGAGACAAATAATTTGGAAATTATAAGAAATATAACAAGGAAGTGACAATTAGAGAGAGAGAGAGGAAGAAGAAGAAGGGTGGGGGAGAGAGAGAGAGAGAGAGAGAGAGAGAGGGAGAAAGCGAGAGTTAGGGAGCAGATAAGAGAGACAAATATTTGGAAAAGTATAAGAATATACAAAGGAAGGAAACACGATAGAGAAGAGAGGAGAGAGGAGAGAGAGAAGAAAGAGAGGAAAGCGGAGAGAAGTTATAGACGAGATAGAGGAAACAAACTAATTTAATTTAAGAATAACAAAGAGGAAAGTAAACGAAATAGAGAGAAGAGAGAGAAGAGAGAGAGAGAGAGAGAAGCGAGAGTATAGGGAGCGGATAGGAGAAACAGAAAAATAATTGAATTATAAGAAAATAACAAAGAGGAAGTTGAAAGAATAGAGAGAGAGAGAGGAGAAGAGGAGAGAGAAGAGAGAGAGAAGCGAGGAGAGTATAGACGAGATAGGAGGGCAAATATTGGAATTATAAGAAATAACAGAGGAAAGTAAACGAATATAGGGGAGAGAGAGGAGAGAGAGAGAGAGAGAGAGAGAGAGAAGAGAGAGAAGAGAGAATATAGGAGAGAGATAGAGAAGACAATAATTTTTGAAAATTATAGAAAGATAACCAAGAGGAAAGTGAAACGAATATAGGTTAGAGATAGATAGATAGATATATAGATAGATAGAGAGAGAGAGAGAGAGAGAGAGAGAGAGAGAGATTGGATGAAATTAGAGAGGTAAAGATAGGATAAGATATAGATTAAGAGAGAATGGAGGCACCAAAGAAAGATTGAAGAGAGTTGAAATGAAAAACGACAAATAGTTGTAAGTGCATGCATGTGTGTGAGAGAAAGACAGAGAGAGAGAAGGGGAAGGATATGGGTTGACAGAGAGAAAAAGAAATTGGAAATTATAAGAAAGATAACGATGATGATAATAAAACGGAATACGTACATACATGTCTGATAGATAAATAGAGAGAGGGAGGGAGAGAGATAGGGAAAGAGAGAGCGAGAGAAGAGAGAGAGAGTAAAACAGAGGGAGAAGAAGAAGGTAAGAGAGAAGAATAAGAATTTGGAAAATTTCGAGAAACATAATGATGAGGGAAATGAAAGAAATAAGTGATACATAGATAGACAGGCAGATAGACAGACAGGCAAAGAGAGAGAAAGAGAAGAGAGAGAGAGAGAGGGGAGAGAGAAAGAGAAGGGTAGGTATAGAAAGAGAAGAAATTTGAAAATTATGAGAAAGATAACGATGAAAGTGAAAAATAACGTACATTTAATATATATATATAAATAATATATATATATTATATATGATTGTGTGTGTGTGTGTGTGTATATATATATATATATATATATATATATATATATATATATATATATATATATATATATATATATATATATATATATATATATTATTCAAAAGTTTTTTAGTTCTCCTGGGAAGTGTACCTTGAACACCGAAACCATGGTAGAGATAAAAAAATGTTTCTACAACTATATAATTATATATAATATATAAAGAGATAGATAGACAGATAGTTAGATAGACTAGCAAATATATGCAACCTCCGGGTGCAAGTATTCAAGTTTTAATATAATAAAATATGTTAAATTAGAAAGGCTAATGAAACTGAATAAGAATGCAGATAAAAAGATTTGGAACATAGGGGGTATAATCGAAAAATAGAACAACTTTGTAAATAACTCTTCCATCAATTTCCATTACTTCCGTCTTTCATTGGTAAATTTTCCTAATTTAACTATTTAGTTAAAATAGTAAGTAAAGAATAATATTACAGTTATTTCTTCTTGTTAATGGATTTCTTTTAAGATTTATATCCCAGACTTTTGCTCATATTCAATAAGATAAAACCAAACAATTAGAAATCATTAATACTAAGCATATATTTATTAAAATCAAATTTTTAAGATCAATATGCAAATTATCCCTTCCCATTCACTGTAAACCTCTTTTGTTGTATATATAAATACAATTGCATGTTTTTAGTATGTAGATATGGTCAACAGTGGCTTCGATCTCTGGACCATTGCTATAATTAACGGCGTCGATCCCAGGGGGGCCATCCCCCCAGGTAACACCTACCCCTTGATTTAAAGGCAGGGCTGGGTTTATTGCCCAGTGCCTGAGGCGCCCCCTTGAGGGGGAATGCCGACGGGATCGACGCAATTTTTCACCCGCCATCCCATGAGCTTCGGCTTGTGGGTGGTCCCACATAAATAGGGCCTTCGTGCCTGACCCGTACAAATGGGGTACGTGGAAAATATCATGTAGATATGGTAACAATATTAATAATGTAAAACAATTTTATTAATAATTGAGGTCTAAATAAAAATAAAATCATGGAGAATGTGACGTAAATAACAAAGGGAATTGTGACTTGAATAGTGATATAGTTTCGGTTACAGACAAACCCACAATCTCCATTATAATAAGATATGGAGCGAGAAAAGAGAGAGAGAGAGAGAGAGAGAGAGAGAGAGAGAGAGAGAGAGAGGATAGGGATATATAGGGAGAATAATTTTGAAAATTATAAGAAAAATAATGAAGGGGAAATTGAAACGAATATAGGAGAAAGAGAGAGACAGAGACAGAGACAGACAGACAGACAGACAGACAGAGAGAGAGAGGGGGTAATATGGAAAATTATAAGAAGAGGAAAATTAAACGAATATAGGAGAGAGACAGAGGCAGAGACAGAGGCAGAGGTAAAAGAAAAACAAAAAGAACAGATTCTACCAGGAAAAGAAAACCAAAGAAAGAGGATAACGTAGAGATTTTTATTTTTCAACTTTAATCATATTATCCCTCGCCAGATTGGCCTTCTGATGAGACCTGGCTCATTAGCAGACGACATTTCTGCAAATGATTTTCTGGTGCACGGTGAGGGTGACCGGAACGATCTTGGGCGGGGACGGTGTTGGAGAGAATTTGGGGTGGAATTCCGGAGGGGGAGTGCAAATGGGATTAAAATTTTGGCAATGATTAATTTTGCTGCTAGTTTAAATTACCAAAGAATAAATTGAAGTTTTCTCTGTAGAGAAAATGACATTGCACCGAGAGGTGTTTTTTAATGTTTTTTTTTTTTTTATTCTTTCTTGTGTTTTTCGGGGGGTTTTGCGATTTTTCTTCTGCATTAATTTTTCTACAACACAACCATCGCCATTTTCTTCTCTTGCCGTATAAATTAAGAAATTTTGCTTGTTAGATCTTCCTCTCAGCAAATACCCAAATTCTCACTTTCCTGGGCCCTATGTATCTGACGACGACGACGACGACGACGACGAAGAAGAAGAAGAAGAAGAAGAAGAAGAAGAAGAAGAAGAAGAAAGAAGAAGAAGAAGAAGAAGAACTAATAGATAAGGTGAAAGTTGTAAAAGAAGAAGAAGAAGAAGAACTAATAGATAAGGTGAAAGTTAGTAGAAGAAGAAGAAGAAGAAGAAGAAGAAGAAGAACTAATAGATAAGGTGAAAGTTGTGAGAGAGAAGAAGAAGAAGAAGAAAAGAAGAAGAAGAAGAAGAAGAAGAAGAAGAAGAAGAAGAAGAAGTAGAAATAGATAGGGTTAAAGTTGAGAGAGAAGAAGAGAAGAGAAGAAGAAGAAGAAGAAGAAGAAGAAGAAGAAGAAGAAGAACCATAGTTGCTATGGGTTGTCTATTTGAAAACGCCCTTCCTCCATGTCCTTGCTCTCAACAAGTCCTCTAGACGATGTCCAGTGTCCGCAGAGAACTGGCGAAAGTAAGTTTTTATTAGTTGTCCAAATGTAGGAGTCCATGCCTTAATATACATGTGATGACATCGCTTTCAGTAGATGAGATATTTCTGCCGAGGTGTATTAACTGATCTACGATAAGTATATGTTATCATTGTAGGGATTACATTCCTTACTTTCTGCGGTTCTTCCGCGAGGCGCTGGGTGGCATTGCAAGCAGCTTTATAAAATGTGAAGGGCCAAAGTCAAAGATCCCTTTTTACCTTCAAATCACCGAGAGAAGAACATATACCAGTTGTATCTTCTGCCCACGGAACAGAGAACTTTGAGCCACAACCTCGTGTCACATGGCACACGTGAACATAGCCTACCTGCAAATGTTATTCTTTACTTCATTACCAGCAGCTTCAAGACTATGGGGGTGGCAAGAAGTTTTACTGTTTACAGGTTTAAAGGTGGATGTGTTTATTCTTTGATGCGTATTCCTTTGCTTTTAACCCCATCTTATTTGGTAAGACTCCCCCAATGGGGCCGTAGGTGGCGACTCGTGATGCTTAAGGATAGAACCCAGGTGGATGAGCAGTTCATAACTTGCAATACTCCACTTTGGCCCTATCTTGGGCTAGACGGGCGGTCGGAGAGGCCCCCTCCGATCAATCGGCTGGTCACGTCAAGCCCTAGTACCTATATGATTTTCCCAACCCTATTGCCCTTATGGCAAGCCCCAACCCCTTTTTATCATATGGGTGCTAGAAGGTGGTGACTGAGGGTCTACATGTCCTGGGAATGACGTTAAACTCTATCTGATGGTGAGGTTCCAGTTTTGGAGGTTTGAGGAATTTGGAGCACCCCTTCATCACCATTTCTCCCTGGTCCACTCTGACCCGGAGTGGTAGTACCTATTAGGGTCCCATCTATGGGTTAAATAGAAAAATGTATTTATAAAAAAATTGTATTATCCATTGATTTATTTCAAAACTTTATCGGCATTAAATGATATGCCGTAAAACCAAACCAAACCAAACCAAACCCATCTTATTTAGTGGTCGTGCTGAAATGGAAGGGGTTCAAGGAACGAAAAAGGTCGAGATAAAGACAGAATGTGGTTTTATGATTGAGGCTTTATTCACCGGTCATAACCACCATGTAGCAAGGAAATATATCGCTGGCCAGTTGTAATGACTAGACACATTTAAGGTCTAAACTCGAATGGCAGACAGGTAGCTTTTTATTCCTGGTACGTGTTCCTATGATTTTCTTTTAACCCTATCTTATTTGGTGGTCGCGCTGAAAAGGAAGGGATTCAAGGAACGAAAAAGGTAGAGATAAAGACAGAATGTGGTTTTATGATTTAGGTATAAGAGGTTCACAGAGTGTTAACTCTGGTTCTTATAAAGCATTGGGTTACTTAAAGGATAAGTACCCAATACGGAATACTTCAGTTAGGAAAACAACAAACGCGTTGGTTACATTTATATAACTTTTATTATAACATATATAGGGGAACGAAGTTCCCCAGGCTATATAATGTCACAAGTGTCCAAACATGTATAGTAGTGTTAATAGACAAAGGTGGAAACCACTTACTGTTAGTAGAGTCTGTAACGTCTGGCATGCACCACAGGTGTCTGCTGGAGAGAGGTGACAAGCACGTCCGCACTTGTTAGTAGCATCGGAAAAAGAGGGTTCTCTTCTTGGGTTCCTGTGTCACCTGACCAAAATAGGGTCTTAGGAGATTATCCAGAACCCTCAGACAAGGGAGACTGCTCTTACATAGGCTTTATTCACGGGTCATAGTCACCTCTTGGCAAGGGAATTTCTCCCTGGCCAGTAGTGGTGTCTTGTCTCAGACAAAGGCCTAAGTTAGAATGGGCGAGATATTCTCTTTGGGGCCGGAAGTGGGCCCTTTTTCCCACATATGCGCGGAGGGTTCTCCACGTGAAGGCTCATGGGAGTTTGTTATTTTTTTAAATCTTAATTTTTTATTCTAATTCCCTAAAGCTGACCATATTCTCAAAGAATGAGGGTTCTAGTTTGTCTGGCATGTTGGACTTTGGTTTGAGGAAGCGAGCACCTGCTAGCATTTGGATGAGGATATCACAAGGAGGGGAAACAAGTAAAAAGCTGACAAACAGCCGCGAAATGCCTGCTTTTGTTGTTGCCACACAGCATCTCATGCAAATGAGACTGCCTCAGTTGATTGCTGGTTTGCACTTCGGAGCATTTCCTATTGTTACATAATCTATGCGGTTGCATAAGATTATTGTCAATCCCCTGTAATTCTGAGGGGATGACCCATTTCATACCATGGCCGGGTCCTTCTATGGAAAATTACAGAAGCCCGCCAAATATGTGAAGTCACGTGGGACCTTTTTCAGAGTCCCCAGCTGGCAGTTAGACGTCAGACAGAGCAGTCAGCCATGATGCTCTGTCTAAAACTGTAACTCTGCATACGCGCGCTATGTTATGTCTGGGTTGGGGATTTGGAAATAAAGTAACGTCAACGTAAATCGAAGTCTTGTGTTTATTACCTAAAAACTAACAATGACACAGGGCTTCTGATAACGAGAAATCCCCATAGAGTACCAGACCCGAGGTCCCCAAGAAAGTCAACACCAGACGCTAGACCAGACCAAGATGTTAGACGATCAGAATAGCAAAGCCGGCCAGAAGAAAAGACGACTAGAAGCAGGAAGTTAAGAAGTAAGAAAAGGGTATACAACGTTATATCGATTTGGTACTGTGAAAACGTCAGTATGCAACACTATGCAATGAGCGTCTCTTGTGACAATCAGCCGTCCCCAAAGTGTCAATATACGACAGGCCCCTGTGCCCTGTTAATGCCCTGTTATTTTTTAAATTTTTTATTTTATTTTAATCCCCCACAAGACTCTTATCCATTTTGGACATTACTTCGATACACATATGTATAAGCTCTTTGTAATTTTTTTATCCTGTTTTATATTTTATTAAATTTGCTCATGCAATAAATATCCTAGTTATCCCTTTTGTCATCACCTGTTCTTATATTTACTCCCTACGAAGAAAGGATATTCAACCAAAGGGCCGGTTTAGCTCAGTCGGTAGAGCGTTCGGCTAGGAATCACAAGGTTCCTGGTTCGATACTGGTCCTCGGCAACTCAGAGTAGCACAGGGATCTGTGCGGTAAAGTGAGGAGCTGATGGTAGCTGTGGCGCTCCACCTCAGACGCTAAAATAATCTCCTTGGTCTAGTGCTATTGAAGAGGGGATAGACTCCCTCGCTGTCTGGCTGATACTAACATTAGGCCGCCCCGATGACTTTTTTTTATGTCACATTACCTCCCACCCCCGCCGAAAGAAAAAATATCAATAATCAGGGGAATTAACCGAATTTAATAAAATCTTCAGTGTTTACATATTAATGGATAAAAGATATAATTCCCCAGTTAATTTTATTTAAAAACTTTTACGTTTTTTCAGGTCAATTAACTTTGAAACACGTATCTTTATGAATATGTATTACGCCTCAAAGATAAGTGGTTCAAAGTTAACTGACCTGAAAAAAATGTAAAAGTTTTAAAATAAAATAACTGGTGCATTATATCTTTTATTCCTTAATATATCAACACTGAAAATGTTATTAAATTCGGTAAATTCCCTGATTTTTGGTATGTTTTTCTTTCGGTGGGGTGACATACGATGGTGGAATTCAGGTCCGTAAAATTCGATCAAACCCTTTCTTCTATATCATTTACGAATATAACACTAAACATAACATGTGGATTGATATTATCCTCGAATTACCTTGAGATCTATCTGCCGTAGTTAACGAGGTCCTACTGTATTTTCTTCTGTATTGTGCTTATTTATCGAACTTCCTAAAACATTTTGAATAGAAAGAAAGAAAAAAAACCAGTAGTGATGAAAAAGAATGAAAATTAGGGAAAAAAAGGGAAAAAAGAAAGAGAAAATCAGAAAAGGCTTTGGATCGAAAAGAGAAAGAAAGAAAGAAAGAAAGAAGCAAATTGGTAAAAAAGAAAGAGGCAAACAGAAAAGCATATGTATCGAAAAGAGAAAGAAAGAAAGAAAGAAAGAAAGAAAGAAAGAAAGAGTGATGAAAAAGAATGAAAATTAGGGGGAAAAGGGGGAAAAAGAAAGAGAAAATCAGAAAAGGCTTTGGATCGAAAAAGAAAGAAAGAAAGAAAGAAAGAAAGAAAGAAAGAAAGAAGCAAATTGGTGAAAAAGAAAGGGGCAAACAGAAAAGGATATGTATCGAAAAGAGAAATAAAAAAAAGAAAGAAAGAAAGAAAGAAAGAAAGAGTAGTGATGAAAAGAATGAAAATTAGGGAAAAAGGGGAAAAAAGAAAGAGAAAAATCAGAAAAGGCTTTGGATCGAAAAGAGAAAGAAAGAAAGAAAGAAATAAATAAATAAAGAGTAGTGATGAAAAAGAATGAAAATTAGGGAAAAAAAGGGGAAAAAAGAAAGAGAAAATCAGAAAAGACTTTGGATCGAAAAAAAAGAAAGAAAGAAAGAAAGAAGAAGGAAAGAAAGAAAGAATGAAGCAAATTGGGGAAAAAGAAAGAAGCAAACAGAAAAGGATATGTATCGAAAAAGAAAGAAACAAACAAAGAAAGAAAAAGAAAGAGTAGTGATAAAAAGAAGGAAAATTTGGGGCGAGGATAAGAAAGAGACTAACAGAAAAAACAAACTATATATCGAAAAACGATGTGTTAGGAGAGAGTTATCTCCCCTAACGAACGTTGACTCTTCATTGAAAAAAGTGTAGTATCAGACAACAACATGGCTGCTTGATGAATACACAACCTGTTGACTGTTTATTGCTTATTCAACCCATCCTGCTGTATTCCTGATAGGTAAAAAAATTAAAAACGCCTATTGTTGTATTTTACAAACATATCCAACTTTTTTTTATATATATATATTTTGTTATTCCTAATATCTAGGGATATAACAGTAAGGAAAAAGAAAGAAACATAACATATGATATTATCCGCGAATTACCCTGTGATCTATCCACCATAGATAACGAAGCCCTACCGTATTTTCTTCTGTATTTCGCTTATTTCTCCCATTTTCTTCTTCATTCTAGTTCTCTTCTTTCTTCAGGTCCTTCTCTGCGTCTCTCTCTCTCTCCCTCCCCTCCCTGTCCCTCTCCCTCCCCCTCTCTCTCCCCCTCTCTCCCCTCTCCCCCTCTCTCTCTCCTCTCCCTCCATCCCCCTCTCTCTCTCCACTCCCTCCTCTCTCCTCCCTCTCCCCTCCCCCTCTCTCTCTCCCTCTCTCTCTCTCTCTCTCTCACCTTTAAAGCCGTGGAAACTTCCCACATAAAACGAAGGGTGAGAATTAGGAAAACTTTAGAGGTGTTGCAATTCGGTATTTCTTGAAGGTGTCATCATGGGGAAGAGGTAGAACTTTTGTTTGGTTTTTTAAAAAAATCTTCTGTTTCTACGGTGTCTTCTGATTT
>CM042151.1:45823404-45825904 GCA_023376005.1 Doryteuthis pealeii
TGATCAAAAAGTATCGAGACTGAAATTTTAGACTTTGAATTTTAAAATCTAGAATTTAAATGTAAACTGGGTGCAGAGCTGAGCAACTTATATAAAGTACGGCAGATATACCTCACATAATTAAAACTATTACCGGTGTGGTGCAAGTGATCTTGGGCAAGTGGCAAGGTTGCTCCACATTTTTTTTTTTTTTTTTTTTTTGATCAGACAATCTCAATCGCCGGTTTTAATTAACAGTTAAAGATTAAAATTGCAAATTGTCGTCAAAATTAAAACGGAAAAATTTGGCTTGGGCATGGATTTTAATGAATTTAATTAGTACTAAGGACACGATTTATATTATTTTTTACTTAAATTTTAACCGTTAGTTGTGTTTTTAACCGTTTTTCATTAGACGTTATTTTCCTACAGAGGGCCGCAAGAGAACTAATTTCTAAGGGAGATAAATATTTTCCGAGTATTTATTAACATAAAAAACACGAATTATTACACTTTTGGTCTTCCATACCTAAGAAAAGCACGTATCGCCTGTAATATTGAAATAGAAAATACTTTTTTCTGTACATGTTTATTAATTCTGACTAGTTTCATCATTCATCCGTTTTTGTTTTGTTGGTTTTTTTTCCTTAAACACAACTAACGGTTAAAATCTAAGTAAAAAATAACATAAATCGTGTCCTTAGTAATGATTAAATTCATTAAAATCTATGCTCAAGCCAAATGTTTCCGTTTTAATTTTGACGACGATTTGCAATTTTAACACAGTTAAAATAAATGCCCTGGAAATAAACTCGATCCCAGAAAATACTTGACTTCAGTGGAACTCAATGTCCTGAATGTGTTCAAAAAGTATCGAGACTGAAACTTTAAATTTTAAAAATCTAAGACTTTGATGAAAATGTGTGCACATCTCAGTGGCAGAACAATGAAGGCCAATGAGGGGGAGACAGATTCAGGGTTTATGCAAAATCGGCCCAACCCAAAAGCCTTGGCGTTGCCATTCGCTTTGTTCTTTTCTCTTTTAGAAGTTGGTACAATCTTATGGGCCAGCCTGTAGGCTTTAAGCAAGAGCGCTTGTCCAGTGGAATTGGATCCTTGGTAATCCTCTGGTAAAGAATCCTGATTTTTGGTAATCCTCAGGTAAAGAATCCTGAGTATTGTAAGTCCCTCCTCAATGATTGCTAGTAAACTGTGGCAAGTATCAGTGTTTAAGTAGTGTATCAGCCACGCACTATGGCTGGTGATTGGCGAAGGAATAAACCACGTGACTACGGCTAGGCTATAAATCCAGGTGGGAAATTGGAACACACCTTATATGCAAAATTAGGGCACCACATGTGGTGTAATGGTTAGCAAGTGAGACTGGCAAATCATGACTAGTGAGTTCGTACCTCACTGGGTGCCCCTTATATTCGGCCTTGTGCCACATCTTAGCGAAGCTTAGTAAATAACTATATACAAAATTATTCCAACAGAAGTCCGTCACAGATGACGATGATGTGACTACATGTAGTTCAACAGTTGCTGGTGGCTAGTTAATCTAATTCTGTCACACTAATGCGGTCACACTCATTGCAAGGGAAATTCCCATCTGCATTTGGTGGTTCGTGTCGACTAATTGCTATAACATTGCCTAACTTTTGTGTAGAATTTGAAAATGGGCAAATAGGTGAAGCTTTGAAAAATATGAATCAGTATTTATTGGCCACTGGGGTGGGGATCTCAGCTCTTACCACCCCACTCCCATGAATCACCACCTTGGCACACCACTGACATAACTTTCTTTACTTACTTCTTTGTTTCTTCCTTTCTTTCTTTCTTTCTTTAATTCTTTTCTTTCTTTCCCTTTTCCTTTATATATATATATAATATATATATATATATATATATATCATTTCTCTTCTTTCATTCTTCCTTCTTTCTTTTCTTTCTTTCTATATCATTTCTTCTTCAGAATAACCTATCACTTGTGTGGTCCAAGTGAACTTAGGCAAATGGCAATAGTAGCTCCATCTAGCTAGTATCTTCATCAGTTCGTGCTAAAAGCACAGATTCCCATGACTCTCTCTCTCTCTCTCTCTCTCTCTCTCTCTCTCTCTCTCTCTCTCTCTCTCTCTCTCTCTCTCTCTCGTCACTAGTCCCTATTGGTCGTCGTTCTTTGAAGGCTTTTCGCACAGAATATTGAAGTAGGTTTTTGCTGGTCGGCTTACATTGTGTGCCCATGAGAACGTCACTTATGAGTTTGTTCTTGCTTTTCCAGCAGTGTCCAGTATGTTTTCTTCGTCTTACTTTGGTGGTTTGTGTGATAGGGGGCAAGTGGTCAGTCAGCTGGAGTTGCTGCTTTGATTTGTAGAAGACAGCACACAGCATCCTTGTGTAGTTCCCATCTAGCCTTTTCTCTAAGCTTCAAGTCAGAGTCCAAGTGGTGCAAATACACGGGAACCTTCTTGAACTCGGGGACCTTCTCTTTGAATTCGGGAACCTTCTTGTAATCGAGAGC
>CM042151.1:45828573-45858573 GCA_023376005.1 Doryteuthis pealeii
TACTTACCGTTTTCTGGAAAAATAAGTAAGACAGTCCATTTTTTACAACGAGGGTCAGTTCTTGTTTGAATTTTTAGCAAGAATTATGGTATTTAGGTTATTATTTTAAAATCCCGTATAGAAACTGTATAAAATATTCTGATATATATTATTCAGATCCTTTGTGACTGTATAGAAAAAAAGTTAAAAGGATGTTTTTGTGGTTGTTCAGTGGTTTTCATATTCGAAAAAAAAGTAAAGGGGTAGACTTTCGTACACCAAATATTTCTCCTAATGATATTTCTAGGATAAACTCTAATTAAAACATATTTTCATACAAAATGTTTCGTTGAAAGTCGGAGCATTAATCGTGAATCTCATAGAATTTAAAAAAAAAAAAGCCTTTTGTCGGGTATTGGTTTTTGGCTACGTTAAATTTCAATGATAGAAGTGGTGCGAAAATGTAAAAATTTTGTCAGTGATAAGCTTCATTGTTTTCCCTACTGAATTTTTTTTTTAGGAGATCTTACAGCGGCAGTTGTTTTTTAATGCCGTCTTCTTTTAATGGACGAAAATTGTGTTATTTTTTTTTTTTTTTTTTTTCTTTTTATTCACAGATAATATTAACCGTTTATGAGTTTCAATGTGTGTTATTAATAATTGGGTGGGGGGGTACACAATTATTGAAGCGGGCCAAACATTGGTGGTACGTAAAGTGCAAGTTACACTGATAACGGCAGAGTTGTAAATCTAAAAAGTCGAGTAACAGCAAATTAAATGATCTGACATTAGAATCTCAACGGTATATAAAATCCATCAAACTGACTCATATTGTTTCAATCTTAATATGTATCGTATTGTATGTGTGATTTAAAATACTATTGACAAACCAGAATCTTCTGAATGAAAAATAGAAAGTGAAGTTTCTCTCCCTTAGTAAATAGCGAATATAAAGTTACTCTCCTTTAATGACAATATTACTTTGGTTTCCTTACATCATTTTACTTCAAAGAAGTATAATTAATACACGATGGATTTTTGCAGAGCATTTTATTGAAGTGATTAATTCAGAGCCACAGAAAAAGCGATATGAGTAAGATAGATATTGTGTATTCATTTGTCATGAATATAGTCTTCATGACGATATTATTTAATAATAATGGCCATATAAAACCTCTTTTAGTTTAGGCATTTATATGCCTATATACATTTTTTTTTTCAATTATATAAGAATCTTTGTTGTGTATGGGAGAGTAAGGAATTAACTAAGCCTCTTGTCACGGAGAAGTATTATTATCTATTAACAGGCTTGAAATGTCGTAACAAAATAATATATTGTGATAAATTAGTAATTAATTCATCAACTTTAGATTTCGCAGCTACACTAAATTATTGTAAAATAGTTAATTTTTATCGAAAAATTCGACATTCATTCGTTTAATGCAAAATTACTTCCCTTGTTTCACAATTAACGAAGGGCAATTGTTACAGACATTAAACAAAACATAGGGGAAAGGTCAGATTGTGCTAACAATAAGGGAACATTATTGTAGATATTTCATTCAATTTTTGGACGCAGCACCCCTCTCCAGAATATCTTAACATGAATAAATCAACACTGAATGAAGTGAAAGATGGTTTTTCTTCACGATAAATGACGATAAAGTTATCTCCCCTTTAATAAAAAATAATTGTACTGTTCCTTTGCTGTAAGATCGTTTGTAAATTTTCACAGAAATTTTGAAGAAATTGAGGGAAACTGGAAAGAAATATAGTGTTTATAGCATGTTAGTATCATCATATATATATATTATATATAGTATAAATAGATATATATATAAGATGTTTGTATAGTCTAACGAAAGAAATGAGATATCTATAGCTAACGTTCCGAGTAAAGTGCGTTTGAATCTTTTATAATTCATTTTACACACACACACGACACACGACGACAACACACACACTATTATATACAGGTTATATATTGTCTAATATCTTACTTATATATTATACATAGTAAGAAAATGGATATAATCCTACAGATAATAAGTATACAAGTTTATTAACAAAAACAACAAAATAAGTCACTAATTGACTTATAGACATCGATACAAAGCCGTTTGTTTTTGATTTAAAACATCACCGGGCTAACATAGGTGGTATGTGTGAGAGGACACATGACGAGAAATAGTAAAAATATATATATAATTCATTCCTATCCACGTCATGATATAAATTGCGTTAATATTATTTCAAGGGAGATAATTCCTTATTTGTTCAACTGCTGTTCATAGAAGGAATACTCAATGAATTCTATGATGAACAGGTGGAATATAATTAGAAAGCATTTCAATATTATTTCATATTAGATTTTAAAATACATACAGAAGACTTTTGTGGAAATATATCCGAGAACAGTCTTTTGGGTCGATAATCATTTCCTAAGACAAACGTGCGATTTGTTACCATTATGTAACTAATCAAAACTAAGTATTGGTGGGTATACTCTATATTCTTTAATTGAACGGTTAGCGTTCATAGATTGGGAATACGTAAGCAGATGATAAGTAATTGTCGTACCACACATGGTTTCAGAGGTCTGTCGCTTGCTGCGGTTTGACTCTCTTTTGGTTCACCTTAAGGGTATCGGCCTATTAACATTATCTCCTAACGCATCATCACTCACAACACACTAGCAAACCATCACACATCACACCATCACACAAATGACAAACAACACATATAGATATATATAAGATAAATCTAATAGTCGACGGAACTACTAAAAGTTGCGCTAATGCTTTCAGGCTAAGATCTGACCCTGAAGAGCATTAAGCGAAACTTTAGTAGGTTCGTCTGACTCATTAGATGTATCTTTATTATTTTGATCTACTTAGGTAATTGAGACTTTTTACTTATTAGCTTAGTCTCCGGCGGTTGTTGCTGAATATATGTATCTATATAAATAATGCATATTAAATTGTTTTTGTCTTTGGCCAAATTATTGTACTAATAGTTCATTTTTTGTTGGTACGATATCTTGGTCTCTGCTTTTTTTTTCTTTTTTTTTTCTTCCCAGTTGATGTTGTAGTATATTACAAATACACACCATTTGGCTGTTATTTCTCACCGCGAGGATTTACCAACAGTTTGGTATATTAGATGATATATATAATATAATCATATATCTATATATATATATATAATAGTAGTGAAAAATTGAAAGAACACAAGTTCATAAAACTGAGTAAGTTTATTTCGCCAACGCTGCAAGTGTTTCGATCTGTTTCAATCGATTTCCAACGGGCTTGTAATTTGAGAAAAAAGAATTATCACAGAGAATAAGAAGACGTAAGAGTTGGATCAACTTCTAACTTCTCTTTAAGCACGCACACACCACACACACACACACACACACACACACGTAGCGCGCGCGCGCAAACACACACACATAATTAACTATTGTTGGTATCAGCCAGAAACAGAGAGGGAATTTTTCCCTTTTCACTAGCGCCTAGATTTAGGAGATGTTTTTGGGCGTCTGGAGGTGGAGCGCCACACCTAACCCAGCTCTCCACTTACGCACATACCTGTGTTGCATCTTGCGCTGAAGGAGGCGGTAGGCCAGTATGAAAAATGGAACCTAGTGGTTTCTAAGCTGCATCTCTAACGCGATGAGCTACATTTGGCCCTATTTGTGAAAGTTTGAAACACTTTCTCACTGCTACACCTACGTAGTATAATGGTTAACAAGCTAGATTCGAAGACCATTGTTTATTGAGTTTGATTCTCTACTGGCGCGCCAACATCACTGGCCTTGTACACATTTAAGTTAAACTTAAGTAAGTGACTATATAAATGGCTCTTACTAGTGTAACAAAAACAGAAGGGTTTATTTCCTATAAATCTAAACATAACAAAGGGGAACCACTTTGATTGATAATTATTTATTATTTTTGTTACTAGAAAAAGAATGGAATTAGGGTTAGGGTTAGAGTTAGTTAATGAATAAATAAAATATTTATCAGCAAGAGTGGTTCCCCTTGTTTATGTTAGACTAGTAGGAAATAACCAGATTAGAAGTTCTTGTTATTCTCAAATTGACAAATAAACGCATTATTTTGGAAATAGAAATATTAACTAAGAGAATAACCAAAACCACTTCATCGTTTTTAATTCCTAACTTTCTTTTTTCTATGAAGCTCTGTCAGATCAGTTTTATCAATAATTATACGGGACCTGTGGATATACCACTGTAAGATAATTAATTATTACAGTTGTTAATATGTTTACTTAAGAGTAGGATCTTGCCAATTGTCGTCTGTCTCATTTAAAACCCGGACAAGAAATTAATTAAATCGATATGTAAGGGTAAAATTTTTGTTGAAGTCGAACAAGTTAGTACACAAGAGCATTAATAATTTAAAAAATGCAAAAATCACTATTACACATGTAATTTATTTTTAATACATTTAAACTATTTTTTCGGTAATTTACTCAAATATACCGTAAAAATGCTGTCTAAAGATGCGTAAAAACCCGTATTTTACAAAATAAATGTACCCCCCCCCCGATGAAAAAAATGGGTAATCTGATCACTGTGGTAGAGGTAGGGAGCTGGCGGTGGACTCCAACTCAGTAGATTGGTTCTAGTTTTGTTTTGTAAGGGTTAAGGTAGGGTTTGCTGCCTATGGACGCTCACCACCAGAATTCCCACCCCTAAGCCATAACGGGTCACCACCTACAGCCAACAGGTGGCTTCATTTAGGGGGTGGAGCGTCTTAATGAAGCTTTCCACTGACATAAAAGTAGTAGTAAACTGGCGAAGGTTCTTCACGCTGAAAAAAGTAATCCTCTAAGAGAGAAAACTTCCATGGCTTTATTCCGTCCTACTGGCCGGAACACGAAACCAACAGGCTGACTAACATACACTGAGGGTGTGAGTTCGAATTATGTAGCTGGGTAATTACTGTCATTCCGCTTATCTATACAATATTCAAGGGCAGTTAGTGTGTATGTGATATATGTATGTCTGGATGAGAACTACGAAAATAATAAACAATAAGACCAAAGTAAAACATATACACATGCACAAATTTATTAGAACTTGCCTTCTGTGCAAAAATAATGATGATTTTATAACCAGGGAAATATTTAAAGAGTTAAGACTTTGAATAGTAGCAGAAGGGAAATCATTGGTTTGCCATTCGTAAGTTAAAACATAAATTCAATTAGTTTGGAGGTTGTTTTTTGAAGGCTATCACGACAAATGCAGGTGTAAAGAAACAAATACAGTAACAATGGTGTTGTTGTTAACCTTGTAATTTATTCTTATATTAATATTTCGAGATAAAATTCTCTTCTTCATGAAAAAACACAAGACAATCAACTACTTCCAGTTTCCAGTGTTCTGTCTCTGAAGAGATTTTATCTCGAAAATATTAATTATTAAGAATAAATCACAGGTTAGCAAACGCACCATTGTACCTTTATTTTCTTTACACCTTGCATTGTGAAGTCTCAAAACCAACCCCGCCTGTCGCTGGGCGTTAGAAATGCTCTGACTGCACCTCTTGGAGAGGGTAAGACTCCCAATGGGGCTCACTTGTGGCCGTGGATGCGACCGGTTGATGCTTAATGATAGACCAGGGATGAGCAGTTTAATGAACATGCAATATACACTTTTGGCCCTAATCTTGGTAATACGAGCGGGTGGAGAGGCCCACTCGATCAAATCGACTGGCCACTCAAGCCCTACACCTATAATGAGTGCTCCAACTCCTATTGCCCTTATGGCATAGCCCCCAACCCCTTTTTAATATGGGTGCTAGAAGGCGTGGCTGCGGGTCTACATGCCTGGGAATGACGTTAAACTCTATCTGATGGTGAGGTTCCAGTTCTGGAGGTTTGGGGAATGTGGATCACCTTCATCACCATTGCTCCCTGGTCACTCTGACCGGGGTGGTAGTACCTGTTAGGGTCCCATCTATGGTTAAATAGAAAAATGTATTTATAAAAAAAATTGTATTATCCATTAAGAATAATTTATTTCAAAACTTTATCGGCATTAAATGACCCACTGAGGTTGATATGCGTAAAACAAAACAAACCAAACCAAATCAAAACCAACCTCCAACCAATATATACACAATGCTTCAAGCAAATTATAAAACCCATAACTCAATTATGTGAGACCAAAGCAATCAAGGAATCTATGAGACTAACTTTTTATTATCCTCCTCCATTCAGAAGACGCCGAGTAGCCGCTTCTAGTCTTATAAATGGTTGAAGTGAAGGTGGGTATCTTGCACGCAAGACACACGTGCACCCGCTTAGCTTGCGAGGTAATCCATTTCACTCTTGCTACAGGTGTATTGTGAAAATTTGTCCTTTGAGAAAAAACATTTCCGGGTTCAACAGATTTGAGGTGATTCCTTTTATGAAAACCTACCATTCATTTTGTCTTTAGTCTTGTTTCTCGCGGAATTGTTTTTAAACTATTGTAAAAAAATTACTTTACATACTGTTAAGTCTTATATACATATATAAAAGGCAGTGTGTGTGTCTATGTATACCCGGAGAAAACTATGAAAATAAAACAATTAACGACAAAGTGAATATATATAATATATACACATTCACTATCACCAGATTTTGCTTAGAACCAAAATAATGAAAGTTTTAAATTTATATTCGTGAATATAATTCAAAAGTAAATTCAAATGATAACAGCATGGTATTTTTTTTCTTTTTTTTTCTTTTTTTTTTTTTTTTGTATTTAGTATTCTAAATAGGAAACATTAATTTTTTTCTCTTCAGAGTGTCTGGATTAACGCAAAGTCTTTTTTTACATAGGGATTTTAATGGGGCATCTGCGTGGATCCAACCCACGATTCAACAATAATGGATCTGCGAGACAACCTTTTTTACCCCCCCCCTCTACCACATTCTAGTTAGCATATATGACATTTGGATGTTTCAGCTTTCAGTAAGCAAGTAATCAGGAAATTATATTTAACTAGCAAATATATGCACCCTCCGGGTGCAAGTATTAAGTTTTAATGTAATGAAATATCGTATTAAATTAGAGGCAGACAAAAAGATATGTACAGAGAGGGGGTATAATAGAAAAATAGAAATGAAACTTACTCTCCATCACTCCGTCTTTCATTGCTGAATTTTACTTATTTAACTAATTAGTTAAATTAGGAAATAAAGAATAAAATGACAGTTATTTTTTCTTGTTAATGGATTTTATTTAAGATTCATTGAAGAGATTTTTGCTTATATTCATTAAAATAAAACCAAACAATTAGAAAATCAATAATACTAAGCACATATTTAATAAAATCACATTTTTAATATCAATATGCAAATTAGCCTTCCGTTCACACTGCAAACCGCTATTTTTTGTATATATAAATACAATAGCATGTATTAGTACGTAGATATGGACAACACTAATAAAAGGCGAAGCAATTTTTATTATAATTGAGGTTTAAATATAAATAAAATCATGGAGAATGTGATGTAAATAACTATGTTAATTGTGATCGATTAGTAATATAGTTTCGGTTACAGACAGAAAAACACACAATCTCCATTATAATAAGATTTCAACGGGAAAATAATCTTTATTTTTGTCCGTTTGTTTTTTTAGTTTTTTTCTCCATTCTCTCGTGTGACAAAACAAGTTAGAAAATAAAACCATCTAAGGGAGATAACACGCTTGTCTTAAAGTTTATATTTCGAGACATGAGCATCGAAAGAAATTCGCCAAATAAAATTTTGATAATTTTTCTTATTGACTTAATTTTCTCACAAGCTTAAATTTGTCCAAAAGTTTATTATTATTATTATTATTATTATTTTATTATTATTCAGTAGGTATTTTTATGTTTACAAGGTATCTGGTTGTTACTCTTAAAAAAGAGGAATAGTCTTCTTAAATCTTCTCATATATTCTCGAGTATATATCTATCTATCTATCTGTGTGTGTGTGTGTGTGTGTGTGTGTGTGTGTGTGTGTGTGTGTGTGTGAGGAAAATTTATGGAAAGGGAATTATGGAAACACAAACAATTAAATTCAAAAGAGGCTTCATCAGAATTAATTTTTTTTAATGCTAAAAACAGAATGATGGTTATTTCCTATAAGTCTAACATAAGCAAAGGGGAACCACTCTTGACTGATAAATTATTTATTTATTGATCTACTAGAAAAAAAGAAGACAGTGTTAGGGTTTAGGGTTAGGGTTTAGGGTTAGGGTTAGTTTAATTGGAAAATAAATAAATAATTCATCAGTCAAGAGTGGTTCCCTTTGTTTATGTTAGACTTATAGGAAATAACCGAATGATGTATTCTACGACGCTAACCACAATATTTGCGCCTCCTATATATCAAGTAATTTTTTTTTAAATGTTTATAGAAGACTTTAAATACCCTGGATAATGCTATAGTAAAATGTCGTGGGTGGCGCTAAAGTCGGTATCAGCCAATCATCGAGGGAGTCTATCCCCTTTTCACTAGCGCTAGACCAAGGAGTTTATTTTAGCGTCTGAGGTAGAGCGACACACCTACCATCAGCTCCTTACTTTACCGCACAGATTCCTGTGCTACTCATACGCTGATTTGGCGAGGGCCGGTATCGAACTAGGAACCTTGTGGTTTCTAGCCGAACGAGCCTCATTTAATACATATAAAATTAAGGGACCGGTGGATTCATGCCTTTCCTCCCAAAGCTCATTAGAACAAAAGGACCATATGACCTTTAGGCACCCCTTTGCAATCTCGATTCATAAGGACATTTTTTTCATTTACACCGTCAAAGTCCGGTTGTTTGTTAGGGGTTAGGGTTAGGGTTAGGGGTAGAGGTTAATTCAATAATCTAAAAAAGAAACTCTAAAAATCGTCTGTTAACAAACCAGATTTTGACGGTGTAAATGAAAAACATGTCTTATGAATCGAGATCGCAAAAGGGTGCTAAAGGTCATATGGTCCTTTTTGTTCTAATGAAGCTTTGGGAGGAAAGGCATGAATACACCGGTCCTTAATTTTATATGTATTAAATGAGGCTCGTTCGGCTAGAAACACAAGGTTCTAGTTCGATACCGGCCGCCAACTCAGCGTATGAGTAGCACAGGGATCTCTGCGGTAAAATATGGAGCTGATGGTAGGTGTGTCGCTCCACCTCAGACGCTAAAATAATCTTCTTGGTTTAGAGCAAGTGAAAAGGGGATAGACACCCTCGCTGTATGGCTCATATCGACGTTAGGTCGCCCCGACGACTTTATATTATAGCATTATCCAGGGTATTTAAAGTCTTCTATAAACATTTAAAAAAAAATTACTTGATATATAGGAGGCGCGAAATATTGTGGTTAGCGTCGTAGGAATACATCATTCGGTTATTTCCTATAAGTCTAACATAAACAAAGGGGAACCACTCTTGACTGATGAATTATTTATTTATTTTCCAATTAAACTAACCCTAAACCCTAAACCCTAACCCTAAACCCTAACACTGTCTTCTTTTTTTCTAGTAGATCAATAAATAAATAATTTATCAGTCAAGAGTGGTTCCCCTTTGCTTATGTTAGACTTATAGGAAATAACCCATCATTCTGTTTTTAGCATTAAAAAAAATTAATTCTGATGAAGCCTCTTTGAATTTAATTGTTTGTGTTTCCATAATTCCTTTCCATAAATTTTCCTCACACACACACACACACACACACACACACACACACACACACACACAGATAGATAGATAGATAGATAGATAGATAGATAGATAGATAGATACTCGAGAATATATGAGAAGATTTAAGAAGACTATTCCTCTTTTTTTAAGAGTAACAACCAGATACCTTGTGTAAACATAAAAATACCTACTGAATAATAATAATAATAATAATAATAATAATAATAATAAACTTTTGGACAAATTTAAGCTTGATGAAAATTAAGTCAATAAGAAAAATTATCAAAATTTTATTTGGCGAATTTCTTTCGATGCTCATGGTCTCGAAAATATAAACTTTAAGACAAGCGTGGTTATCTCCCTTAGATGGTTTTATTTTCTAACTTGTTTTGTCACACGAGAGAATGGAGAAAAACTAAAAAAACAAACGGACAAAAATAAAGATTATTTTCCGTTGAAATCTTATTATAATGGAGATTGTGTGTTTTTCTGTCTGTAACCGAAACTATATTACTAATCGAGTCACAATTAACATAGTTATTTACATCACATTCTCCATGATTTTATTTATATTTAAACCTCAATTATTAATAAAATTGCTTCGCCTTTTTATTAGTGTTGTCCATATCTACGTACTAATAACATGCTATTGTATTTATATATACAAAAAATAGCGGTTTGCAGTGTGAACGGGAAGGCTAATTTGCATATTGATATTAAAAATGTGATTTTATTAAATATGTGCTTAGTATTATTGATTTCTAATTGTTTGGTTTTATTTTAATGAATATAAGCAAAAATCTCTTCAATGAATCTTAAATAAAATCCATTAACAAGAAAAATAACTGTCATTTTATTCTTTATTTCCTAATTTAACTAAATAGTTAAATAAGTAAAATTCAGCAATGAAAGACGGGAGTGATGGAAGAGTAAGTTTCATTTCTATTTTTCTATTATACCCCTCTCTGTTACATATCTTTTTGTCTGCCTCTAATTTAATACGATATTTCATTACATTAAAACTTAAATACTTGCACCGGAGGGTGCATATATTTGCTAGTTAAATATAATTTCCTGATTACTTGCTTACTGAAAGCTGAAACATCCAAATGTCATATATGCTAACTAGAATGTGGTAGAGGGGGGGGGTAAAAAAGGTTGTCTCGCAGATCCATTATTGTTGAATCGTGGGTTGGATCCACGCAGGATGCCCCATTAAAATCCCTATGTAAAAAAAGACTTTGCGTTAATCCAGACACTCTGAAGAGAAAAAAATTAATGTTTCCTATTTAGAATACTAAATACAAAAAAAAAAAAAAGAAAAAAAAAGAAAAAAGAAATACCATGCTGTTATCATTTGAATTTACTTTTGAATTATATTCACGAATATAAATTAAAACTTCATTATTTTTGTTCTAAAGCAAAATCTGGTGATAGTGAATGTGTATATATATATATATATTCACTTTGTCGTTAATTGTTTTATTTTCATAGTTTTCTCCGGGTATACATAGACACACACACTGCCTTTTATATATGTATATAAGACTTAACAGTATGTAAAGGTAATTTCTTACAATAGTTTAAAAACAATTCCGCGAGAAACAAGACTAAAGACAAAATGAATGGTAGGTTTTCATAAAAGGAATCACCTCAAATCTGTTGAACCCGGAAATGATTTTTTCTCAAAGGACAAATTTTCACAATACACCTGTAGCAAGAGGTGAAATGGATTACCTCGCAAGGCTAAGCGGGTGCACGTGTGTCTTGCGTGCAAGATACCCACCTTCACTTCAACCATTTATAAGAGACTAGAAGCGGCTACTCGGCGTCTTCTGAATGGAGGGAGGATAATAAAAAGTTAGTCTCATAGATTCCTTGATTGCTTTGGTCTCACATAATTGAGTTATGGGTTTTATAATTTGCTTGAAGCATTGTGTATATATTGGTTTGGAGGTTGGTTTTGATTTGGTTTGGTTTGTTTTGTTTTACGGCATATCAACCTCAGTGGGTCATTTAATGCCGATAAAGTTTTGAAATAAATTAATTCTTAATGGATAATACAATTTTTTTTTATAAATACATTTTTCTATTTAACCCATAGATGGGACCCTAACAGGTACTACCACCCCGGGTCAGAGTGGACCAGGGAGCAATGGTGATGAAGGGGTGATCCACATTCCCCAAACCTCCAGAACTGGAACCTCACCATCAGATAGAGTTTAACGTCATTCCCAGGACATGTAGACCCGCAGCCACCGCCTTCTAGCACCCATATGATAAAAAGGGGTTGGGGCTTGCCATAAGGGCAATAGGGTTGGGGCAATCATATAGGTGCTAGGGCTTGACGTGGCCAGCCGATTGATCGGATGGGGCCTCTCCGACCGCTCGTCTAGCCCAAGATAGGGCCAAAGTGTAGTATTGCATGTCATTAACTGCTCATCCACCTGGGCTCTATCATTAAGCATCACCGGTCGCCATCCACGGCCAACAAGTGGCCCCATTGGGGGAGTCTTACCCCTCTGCAGAGGTGCAGTCAGAGCATTCTAACGCCCCAGCCGACAGGGCGGGGTTGGTTTTGAAGACTATCACAATGCAGGTGTAAAGAAAAAATAAGGTAACAATGGTGTCGTTTGCTAACCTGTGATTTATTCTTAATATTAATATTTCGAGATAAAATCTCTTCAGAAGAAGAACACTGGAACTGAAGTAGTTGTTGTCTTGTGTTTTTCTGAAGAAGAGATTTTATCTCGAAATATTAATATTAAGAATAAATTACAGGTTAACAAACAACACCATTGTTACCTTATTTTTTTCTTACACCTGCATTGTGATAGCCTTCAAAACCAACCTCCAAACTAATTGATTTATGTTTTAATTACGAATGCAACCAATGATTTTCCCTTCTGCTACTATTCAAGTCTTAACTTTTAAATATTCCCTGGTATAAATAAAATCATCATTATTTTTGCACAAAAGGCAAGTTCTAATAATAGTGAATGTGTATATGTATTTACTTTGTCTTTAATTGTTTTATTTTCGTACTCATCCAGACATACATATATACATACACACTAACTGCCCTTTGATATATGTATAGATAAGCGGAATGAACAGTATTACCCAGTACATAGATTGAACTCACAACCTTCAGTTATGTTAGTCAGCCTGTTGGTTGGAGTGGTTCGGCCAGTGAGGAGGAATAAAAGCCATGGAAGTTTCTCTCTTGAGAGGATTACATTTTTTCAGCTTGAAGAACCTTCGCCAGTTTACTACTACTTTTATGTCAGTTGGGAAAGCTGTCATAGAGAACGCTCCACCCCCTAAATGGAGCCACCTGTTGGCTGTAGGTGGTGACCCGTGATGCTTAGGGGTGGAATTCTGGTGGATGAGCAGTCCATGGCATGCAACACCCTACCTTAGCCCTTACAAACACTAGACCAGATCTACTGAGTTGGAGTGCCACCGCCAGCTCCCTACTTTACCACAGTGATCAGATTACCCATTTTTTTTCAATCGGGGGGGGGTACATTTATTTTGTAAAATACGGGTTTTTACGTCATCTTTAGACAGCATTTACGGCTATATTTGAGTAAAATTAACCGAAAAAATAGTTTAAAATGTATTAAAAAATAAATTACATGTGTAATATGATTTTGCATTTTTTAAATTATTAATGCTCATTGTGTTACTACTTTTCGACTTCAACAAAAATTTTACCTTAAATAATCGATTTAATTAATTCTTGTTCGGTTTTAAAATGAAGAACAGACGACAATTTGGCAGATCCTACTCTTAAGTAAACATATAAAAAATTGTAATAATTAAATTATCATACAGTGGTATATCCACAGGTCCGATAATTATTGATAAAACTGATTGACAGAGCTTCATATAAAAAAAGAAGTTAGGAATTAAAACGAATGAAGTTGTTTTGTATTCTCTTGTTAATATTTTCTATTTCCAAAATAATGCGTTTTATTTGTCAATTTTGAGAATAACAAGAACTTCTATTGGTTATTTCCTATAAGTCTAACATAAACAAAGGGGAACCACTCTTGACTGATAAATTATTTATTTATTTTCCATTAAACTAACCCTAAACCCTAACCCTAATTCCATCTTTTTTCCTAGTAAATCAACAAATAAATAAATAATTTATCAATCAAGAGTGGTTCCCCTTTGTTTATGTTAGATTTATAGGAAATAACCCTTCTGTTTTTGTACATAGTAAGAGTCCATTATATAGTCACTTACTAAGTTTAACTTAAATGTGGTACAAGGCCAAGTGTATGTGGCGCCCAGTGAGAATCAAACTCAATAACAATGGTCTTCGAATCTAGCTTGTTAACCATTATACTACGTAAGGTGTACAGTGAGAAAAGTGTTTCAACTTTCAACAAATAGGGCCAAATGTAGCTCAGTCGGTAGAGTATGCAGCTTAGAACCACTAGGTTCCATGTTCAATACTGGCCTACGCCTCCTCAGCGCAAGAGCAACACAGAGATATGTGCGGTAAAGTGGAGAGCTGGTGTTAGGTGTGGCGCTCCACCTCAGACGCCAAAAACATCTCCTAAATCTAGCGCTAGTGAAAAAGGGAAAAATTCCCTCTCTGTCTGGCTGATACCAACATATACATATATGTGTGTGTGTTTGCGCGCGCGCGCACGTGTGTGTGTGTGTGTGTGTGTGTGTGTGTGTGCGTGTAAAGAGGAAGTAGAAGTGAATCCAACTCTTACAGTCTTCTTATTCTCTGTGATAAATTCTTTTTTCCTCAAATTAACAAAAGCCCCGATGAAGATCTATTGAAACAGATCGAAACACTGCAGCGTTGGCGAAATAAACATTACTCGTTTTATGAACTTGTGTTCTTTCAATTTTTCACTATATATATATATATATATATATATATATATATATATATATATATATAATCTAATATACCAAACTTGTTGGTAAATCCTCGCGGTGAGAAAAAAACCAGCAAATGGTTTGATTGTAAAAATATACTACCAAACATCAACTGGGAAGAAAAAAATTTTTGAAAAAAAAAGCAGAGACCAAGATAATCGTACCAACAAAAAATAATCTATTAGTACAATAATTTGGCCAAAAGAAAAAACAATTTATATGCATATATATATATATAAGATACATATATTCATACACAACCGCCAGGAGACTAAAGCTAATAAGTAAAAAGTGCTCAATACCTAAGTAGATCAAATAATAAAGATAAATCTAATGAGTCAGACGAACCTACTAAAAGTTTCGCTTAATGCTCTTCAGGGCTCAGATCTTAGCCCTGAAGAGCATTAAGCGAAACTTTTAGTAGGTTCGTCTGACTCATTAGATTTATCTTTATATATATATATGTGTGTGTCTGTGTGTGTGTGTGTGTGTGTGTGTGTGTGTGTGTGTGTGTGTATGCGTGCGTGTGTGTAAACATTACGTTATATCTGTACGTTTTCCCAATTATGGAACGTAACCGTCCGATAAAAAATATAGAAGTTACCCCCCTTATATTTGTTAGTTACAAATGGTACAAATCGCCGTTTGTCGAGAATATGTTATCGACCCCCCCAAAAAAGACGTTCTCGAGATTTATATTTCCCACAAAAAGTCTTCTGTATGTATTTTTAAAAAATTCTAATATTAAATAAAATATTTGGAAATGCTTTCTAATTTTTCCCCTTGTTCATCTAAATTCTTGACATATTCCTTCTATGAAACAGCAGTTGAACAAATAAGGAATTATCTCCCTTGAATATTAACGCTTTCTATATGAACGTGGATAGGAAATGAATTAATTATATATTATTTTTATATTTTCGTATGTTTCACAATTACCAACTATGTTAAGCCGGTTGATGGTTTTATCAAAACCGAAACGCTTTAGTATCGATTGTCTATAAGTCAATCTTTGACTTCATTTTGTTGTTTTTTTTAAAACTTTATACTTTATTACTCTGTAGGATTTTATATCCATTTTCTTCTTGTATATATATATATATATATATATATATATATATGTGTGTGTGTGTGTGTGTGTGTGTGTGTGTGTGTAAAATGAATTTAAAAAGATTCAAACCATTTATCGGAACTTATCTATAAGATATCTCATTTTCTTTCGTTAGATATACAACAATCTATATATATATATATATATATATATATATATATATATATGATGATACTAACATGCTAAAATAAACACACTATATTTCTTTCCGTTTTCCCTCAATTTTCTTTCAAAATTTTCTGTGAAAATTTCCAAACGTCTTAACACAGAGAAAGGAAACCGTAAATTTTTTTTCTTATTAAAGGGGGATAACTTTTCGTCAATTTAGACGTGAAGAAAAATTATTCACTTCAATTCAGTGTTGATTTTTCATTTAAAATATTCTGAGGGGGTGATGGTCCAGAAAAATTGATGAAATATCTCCAATAATGTATCCTTATTGTTGAAAATCTGACCTTTCCCCTTATGTTTTGTTTTAAATGTCTGTAACAAATTGTCCTCTTCGTTAATTGTGAACAAAGGGAAGTAATTTTGCATTCTAAAACGAATGAATGTCGATTTTTGATAAAATTAACTATTTACAATAATTTGTGTGCTGGAATCTAAAAAGTTGATGAAAATTTTATATCACAATTATTTTTGTACGCACATTTCAACTGTTAATAGATAAATCTTTCCGGTGACAAGAGGCTTGTAATTACTTCAGATCTCCCATAAACAACAAAGTTTTAGAGTAATTAAAAAAAAAATTAATATATGCAAAAATGACTAAAAAATGAGTTTTATATGGCCATTATTCATTAAATAATTTATGCAGACATATATTACAACAAATGAATACACAATATTTTATCCAATATTGTTTTCTGTGGTCTGAATTATCTTCAAAAAATGTCTGCAAAAAATCCATACGTGTAATTATTATACGCTTGGAATAAAAATAGATGTAAGGAACCAAGTAAATATTTCTATTAAAGGGAGATAACTTTTACTAATTCGCTAATTTACAAGGGAGAAAACTTCACTTCTATTTTTCATTCAGAAGATTCTGTTTTGTCATAGAAAATTTTTAAATAAACACAACAAAACTACATATAATTGAACAAATATGAGGTCATGTTTGGATTTTATACCTTAGATTCTAATGAAAATCATTTATTGCTGTTACTCGGACTTTAATAAAACTACTTGCACGGATCAGTCAGTGCACTACGTACCACCAATTTGCCCTCATAAATTTACCCCCCCCCCCTATATTTAACACAATGAAACTTACATAAACGTTAATATTATCTGGAAAATTTTTGTCCATTAAAAAGAAGAAGCATTAAAAAAACTCCTGAAGATTTAAAAAAATTCAGCTTAGGGAAACAATGAAAATTATCAATGAAAACAATTTTTACATTTTCGCACCATTAAATCAATTGAAATTTAACGTAGCCAAAAACAAGTTACGACAAGAGGCTTTTTTTTTAATTCTATGAAAAATCAATTAATGGCTCGACTTTCACGAAACATTTTGATGAAAATATGTTTTAATTAGTTTTTATCCTGAAATATATTAGGGGAAATATTTGGTGTACGAAGTCTACCCCCTTTATTTTATTTTTTGAAATATGAAAAAATGAACAAACAAAAAACAATTTTTACTTTTTTTTCTATAAAGATAAAAGTCTGAATAATTATATCAGAATATTTTTATAAGTTTCTATACGGGATTTTAAAAAAATAAATAACCATAAATACATAATTCTGCTAAAAATATCAATAAAGAAACTGACCCTGTTGTAAAAAAATGGACTGTCTTACTTATTTTTCCAGAAAACGGTAAGTAATTTTTTCCCAGTCGGATATTTTGATCTTTGAATTAATTGTTTTTCTTTGTAAAAACTCTTTAAGTTCGTTATTTTTTTGTGGGATATTTTTTAAGTTAAAAAATATTTACGTTTCTTCCTTTAATATTGTCTAAACTGATCACATGACGTATTTTGGTGGTACCTACAGTGTACTGATAAACAACAAAGTTTTTTAGTTGTTAAAAAATAAGTACGGAAAATATGACCAAAATTGATTTTTATAAGGTCCTTATTCATTGAATATTTCACCAAAAGACAGCAAAATGTTTTATTCAATTTTAAAAAAAATTCTCTTTCAAAATCTTCTGCAAAAATTCCGTACGTATAAAAACGGATGGAAAGAAGACAGCCAAATATTTTTTATTAAAGGGAGATAACTTTTACTTATTTATCAATATAGACAGGGGAGATAAATCGTTCACTTCGCTTGAATTGAACATAATATTGATATTAACTTTTCATTCGAAATATTCTGATTCGCCATAGAAAATTAAAAATGAACAACAAAAATCTACATAATCAAACAAATCTTAAGTTATTCTTCAATTTTAAACTGCTTAAATGCTTGAATTCTAATAAAAGTTATTTATTGCTATCACCCGGACTTTAATGAAGACCATTAGTTTTGTGAAAATCCTGAGGACCAGTGATAAAACAAGAAAGTTTTATAGTGTTTTTTAAAAAAATGAATATACTTAAAAATAACCAAAAAATGATTTTTATATAGTCATTATTCATTAGATATCTTATGCAATCATTTATTTTAACAAGTAGATACACAATATTTTGTTCAATTTTCTTTTCTAAATTCTGAATTCAAAAATTGTCTGCGAAAATTCCATGTGTAAACAGAAGACTGTTTCTTATTCAAGGGAGATAACTTTTACTTATTCGTCAATTAAGAATTGAAGAAAAATCTCATTTGTCATACAAAATTTAAGGAAAAAAAAAAGAAACTATACAAAAGAAATTGAGGTCGTGTTTGGATTTGATACTTTAAATGGTGCATATCGCATAAATGCGTCCTGGTCTCCTGCCCCCAAAACGCTCAGCGATGCCTGCTGAAAATCCGACCCATGCTACTTATGAACTCCTTAGCTGTTTGAACGGGCTTTTTGATTGATTGTTTTTATTTTAGAAACACGGTTGTATATATCTAAAAATACGTGACAGTTGTTTTGAATTAAAATAAAATAAGAATATAAAAAAATGATATTTTAAAGGGGAGGGGGTAAAATATTTACATTTACTTGTCGATAAAAAACTGGAGGTGGCTTACTTTTAACATCTTCAAACCACTAAAAAAAATTATTTGTTGATAAAATGCGATAAAAAATATTTTAAAGAGGTTGGGTTTAAAATATTTACATTTTCTTGTCGAGAAAAGACTTGGGGAGATGGGTAAAATATCGCTTTCATATCACATTAACTTTTCAGGAAAAACGCCTTCAAACAGCTAGGGAGTTCATAAGTAGCATGGGTCAGATTTTCCGTAGGCACCGCTGAGCATTTTTTAGGGCAGGAGCCAGGACGCATTTATGCGATATGTACCATTTAAATTCTAATAAAAATCAACTATTGCTGTGTCTCGGATTTTAATGAAAACCGCCAGTTATAACTGGTGTGTAAAACTTGCAAGTATATTAAAGTTGTTTTTTTTTTTTGCTGCAAGCATACAAGGAAGGATGGAACAAGCAACACCTCCTGGGACAAAAAATACAAAGGAAAAATTTAAAAAAAAACAGAGACAAATTAACAGCAGCGATGAAAAAGTATTCCATACAGGAACAGCGCAAACAAAGATCGAAAGACAAAGTATTTCACATGGGAATGGCAGAAATGAAGGTCAATCATAATTGAAACAGAGAAAGCACAGGTGATAATTGTGATTTTCCGTACACTAATAATCCTGGCAACAACTTGACTGATGAGGCAGAAAAAAACATCTCTCTCTCTCTCTCTATATATATATATATATATATATATATGGGAGAATATGTGCTTAATTGAAGTCGAACCTAATTTTTTGAAAGTTAATTCATTAATAATTAATTAGGCGGGATTTAACTATTTAAATGTAAGGATAAACAAATCGAGAAAAATCAATCTCTGTATGTACATTTCAGCCTATTAGGCCTCATCAGCAGAGCTATAGATACGAAGATCGCCTCGTGTGTGATTTGAAACCTGTCTGTCAGATCGACAAACAAGCGTCTTACCCCTACACCAAACGGACTTCGCAGGTTTTTCTTTGCTTTGTTTAAGTAGTAGTAGTATTCATATTCCTCTTAAGTGACTCCGCACGAACTTACGAGAACGTAAACAAACATATGGCTATTTTCAGCCGACAATATATATATATATATATATATATATATATATATATATATATCAACCCCTCCACACAAGCAAGGACGTGACACAACGTCAATTTCTTAAGCAGAGTTTAACAGCTTTGAACTTTGAGTTTTCCTTCTCCTAGACTGGTTACCTACCCAAGGTTAAAGAGCCCAGTCTGCCCTACTATTTACCCCTAGCTGGAGGGAGAATATATGGATTCCTACCTTTCCCAAGGGTATTAGTGCTATGTGAAATGCAAACATCCTCATCCAGGATTTGAACTCGAGTCGATGAGTCCATTTCCCACAACTCTAACCATTACACCACGCACCTCCTCCTGTATATATAAGTTGTTAAAGTTAGCAGAGTGACTTATGGTCAGAATCAGCAGTACAGCGAAGGAGCCTATTCCCTTTTCACTAGCTCTAGACCAGGGAGATTGTTGTTTACTGAGGTGGAGCACTAAACCTACCTTCAGCTCCTTACTTTACTGCACTGATCAGATTTACCTAATCTGTGCTACGCATGTGCTGATTTGGTGGTTACTGGTATCAAACCAGGAACCTTCAATTCCTAAGCGGGTGTTTTTACTGACTGAATTAAACTAGCCTCTATATTAGGGCCGGGATAGCTCAGTCGGTAGAGCGTTCGGCTGGAAACCACAAGGTTCCTAGTTCGATACCGGTCCTCGCCAACTCAGCGTATGAGTAGCACAGGGATCTCTGCGGTAAAGTAAGGAGCTGATGGTAGGTGCGGTGCCCACCTCAGAAGCCAAAAACAATCTCCTTGTTCTAGCTCTATTGAAAGGGGATAGACTCCCTCGCTGACTGGCTGATATCGACTTTAGGCCGCCCTGACGACGTTACCTTTACTATTTATATAGAGCCCTGAATCATTTGTACAGCAGTACAGCGAAGGAGCCTATCCCCTTTTCACTAGCACTAGACCGGGGAGATTTTTTTTTACTGAGGTAGAGCACCACACCTACCTTCACCTCCCAACTTTACTGCACTGATCAGATTACCTAATCTGTGCTACTCATGTGCTGAGTTGGTGGGGACTGGTATCCTGAATCATTTGTAATTTTGCTATGCAGATCATGAATGATTTACACAAACAAATGTTAGGCACTGCTCAGCCCAGGAAGGGACAATAGTTGTGGCAGGATAAATCGTGCCTTTTTTTCTTTTTCCCAAGCTGAAGGGACTCATCAATGTGACCCATTTTGAAATCGTTGAGGCCATCAAGAGGTCCGTAATGACAGAGCTGAGGGACATACCAGAAGAATCCTTCCAGCAGGTCAGAGAAGGATGGGAGAGTGCATTAGATTCAAGAGGGGACTATTTGGAGGAAAAAAAAATTAGTTTGTTGTTTGGATTTTAAATGAATTGTTTGTGACAACACTCTCATTACTTTTCAGACACACCTTGTATAACAATAAAGATGAAGACAGCAGTCTGAAAAATCTAAATGATACAAATTATCAAGCCTCATCTAAAAAATTAAGACGAATAATGATTATTGTCATAGAGAATGGATTCATTGAGCCGAGTTCAAATCCTAGATAAGGCTGTTTATATTTTTACTTCAGACATGAACCCATCTCACCTCAATCAAGCTATGAGTAAATAGTAGGGAAGACTGACCTCTTTAGCGTTAGTAGGGCAATCTGTCAAGAAGAAGTAAAGCTTTGAATTCAAACTCTGCTCAAAAAAATAAAACTTGTCTATATATGATGAAAGTCATTGAAAATGGACTCGTCGCCCCGAGTTCAAATCCTGGACGTGTTAATGGCATTTCACTTAGTGCTAATACCCTTGGGAAAGGTATAAATCCTACTCTCCATCCAGCTATGGGTAAATAGTTGGACAGACTGGGCTCTTTAACCTTGATTAGGCAACTGGTCTAGGAGAAGGAAAACTCTGAATTCAAACCTGTCAAACTCTGCTTAAGAAATTGACCTTGTGTCGCATCCTGCTCGTGTGGAGGGGTTGGTAAATATGTATATATGATATGTGTTCAAAAATGATTGAGACTGGAACTGTATTTACCAAGACAAAAATGGACCATGGATATGTGGGGATTAAAATAAAATCAAAATTTAAAAAAATTAAATAAAAAAATCCCATGAGCCTTCACACCAGAAGAACCCTTCAAGCATGTGTGGTAAAAAGGGACCCACTTCCGAGCCCAGGATAATCTTTTGGCCATTCAGACTTAGGCCTTATCTAGGGCGAGACACGACTACTGGCCAGGAAGGAATTTCCTTGCCATGTGGTGGTGATGATCTGAGTATAAAGCCAAAATCATAAAACTACCTTTTGTCTTTGTCTCTTCGTTTTTCTTCCCTTGAATTCCTTTTTCAGCACGACCACCAAATAAGATGGCGTTAAAAGCAAACCCTAGGAACACGCACCAAGAATAACCAGCTACCTCAAACTCCGCAAATGGAATATTAATTTCCTTCAAATTTGTCCCAGGAACATTCAAAAAACTTTTCCATAGTTTGAAGCTCCTCTAAAATTCTCCTTCTGATATGGTATGACACTGTACTGTTGTATTTCTTTTAATGTCCTTTATATACTCAAATCTTTTTATTGACCGCTCTGTCGGCTGAAGCGTTAGAATGCACCGACTGCACCTCTGCAGAGGGTTAAGACTCCCCCAAATGGGACCACCTGTTGGCCATGGGTGGTGACCCATGATGCTTAAGGATGGAGTCTTGGTGGATGAGCAGTCCATATGGAGCACCCCTTCATCACCATTACTCCCAGGTCCACTGACCTGGAGTAGTAGTTCCTGTTAGGGTCCCATCTATGGGTTAAATAGAAAAATGTATTTATAAAAAAAGTTGAGTATCCATTAAGAATGACTTTATTTCAAAACTTTATTGGCATTAAATGACCCACTGAGGTTGATATGCCGTAAAACAAAACAAACCAAATCTTTTTCCTTGAAATATATTTTTAGTCTAGGAAACAAGAAAAAAAAGTTGCATGGAGAGTACGTATTTACCCAACCCATTTTTTTTTTAGCTTGAAAAGCTTTTAGTTCTTGTCCAGAATGGCCCAACTATGAAAACTTGTGTAGTTTCTGTGGTAATGAGTAAAAAAAACAAAATGCTATAAAAATGAAATGTATTATCATAAATAGATAGATAGATATAAGTAAAGTCGTCGGAGTGGTCTAAAGTCGGTATCAGCCAGACAGCGAGTGAGTCTATCCCCTTTTCACTAGTGCTAGACCAAGGAGATGTTTTTAGCGTCTGAGGTGGACCGCCACACCTAGCATCAGCTCATCACTTTACCACACAGATCCCTGTGCTACTCATTCGCTGAAGTGGTGAGGGCCGATATTGAACCAGGAACCTTGCAGTCCCAGCCGAACACTCTACCGACTGAGCTAAACCAGCCCTAAATGAATGGTATGAATGGTATGAAATTGATTCATAGATATGAATGAATGGTATGATTGTTTGATAAATACAAATTAATGGTATGTGAAGAGAGGAAGTAAATCCGACGGTATGTAATATATCAAGAAAAATGAAAAAACACAGGTTTAAATGGGTTAAGTGGTGAGTTTATTGGCCGACGCTGCAGTGTTTCGATCTATTAGCGCTACATACTCACACCTTAAAATAGAATATTTGATGTCATATTTCAAAACCGTCTCCTTTTTTCAAACTTCAAAAAATTTTTTAAAACAGACTGAATGACAAGGATTACCACACGCTTCTCTCATTATTCTGTAATAAATAATTTCTTATCTTATGCCCTGAAGATGATCTAATTAATAGATCGAAACACTGCAGCGTCGGCCAATAAACTCACCACTTAACCCATTTAAAGCTGTGTTTTTTCATTTTTCTTGATATATTACAAATTAATGGTATGAAACAGATATATATGAATGGTATGATTAATTGATTGATTGATATGAATGAATTATATGAGATTTATAGATAGATAAGAATGGTATGAGCTTGATAGATAGAAATGGGATGCTCTTACAATGGAGTTGGAGAGTATGTTGGGTTCTGCACTTGAGCAAACACGTGTTTAGCATTAATAAGTAAAGTAAAGTAAAGTAAAGTCGTCGGGGCGGCCTAATGTCGGTATCAGCCATGCAGCGAGGGAGTCTATCCCCTTTTCACTAGCGCTAGACCAAGGAGATTGTTTTAGCGTCTGAGGTGGAGCGCCACACCTACCATCAGCTCCTTACTTTACCGCACAGTTCCCTGTGCTACTCATAACGCTGAGTTGGCGAGGGCTGGTATCGAACTAGGAACCTTGTGGTTTCTAGCCGAACGCTCTGTCGACTGAGTTAACCCGGCCCTTAGCATTAATAGCAGGTGAAAAGATATCTGAATCAGTGCTGACTTGCGCTAACAGCAGCCTCAAATCATTTATCAATTGCTCAGCTAACTTTAAATTCTTAAAAAAAAAAAATTCTAAATCTTGATACTTTTTGAACACACATGGTATTATTATAACAATCATTATTTAATTAACAATCAATCATCAAGGGTGTTATTGGTGGTTTCTGATTTGTAAAATTGTAACTGATGTTGTAGCTTCAGTTCTGAGCAAATATCAAACTATCTTTTTGATACAAATAATGTTCAATATATGTGAAATAATAATAGATAACATTTTGTCATAGATGCAGTGCCACATCGGGATATTGATTTTGCTGTGAAAAATCAGAAATCATCAATAACTTAAAATTGGTTAACTTTAAAACTTTTCTGGTAACATTTTTGGATTCCTTGGGCAAAAATGCTTTTATAACCCAATTTTCAGTAGTTGGGAAGGTCTAGAACTACAGACAAAAACAAGAAGGACTGAAGTAAGGAAAGAAAGAAAGAAAGAAGGAACGAAAGAAGGAACGAAAGAAGGAAGAGAGAAAATAGTGAAGGAAAAAAGAAGGAAAGAAGGAAAGAAGAAAGAAAAGGAAAGAAAGAAGAGAGAGAGAGGAAAGAAGTAATGGAGAGAGGAAAGAAGGAAAGGATGAGGGAAATAAGGAAGAAAAAAGAAGGAAGAAGGAAAGAATGAGGGAATAAAGAAAGAAAAGAAAGAAGGAAAGAAAGAATGAGGTAATAAAGAAAGAAAAGAAAGAAGGAAGGAAGGAAAGAAGGAAAGAATGAGGTAATAAAGAAAGAAAAGAAAGAAGGAAGGAAAAAAAGGAAGAGAGGATATAATGAAGGAAGTAAGAGAGAGAGAAGAAGGAAAGAAAGAATCAAAGAAGGAAGAAGAAAGAAAACGGAAGGGAAAGAGAGAAAGGAAAACAGAAATGAAAGAAGAGATAGAGAGAGAGAGAGAGGGGGGGGGAGAAGGAAAAAATGACAGAAGAAGGAAAGAAAGAACGAAGGAAAGAACGAAGGAAAAAAAGAAAGAAGGAAAGGGTGACGGAAAGAATGAAAGAACGAAAGAACGAAAGAAAGAACGAACGAAAGAAAGAACGAAGGAAAGAAAGAAAAAAGGAAAGAACGAAAGAAAGAAAGAAAGAAGGAAAGAACCAAGGAAAGAAAAAAGAAGGAAAGAACCAAGGAAAGAAGAAAGAAGAAGAACGAAGGAAAGAAAGAAAGAAAGAAGGAAAGAACGAACGAAGGGAAGATAGAAAGAAAGAAAGAACGAAGGAAAGAAAAGACGGAAAGGGCGACGGAAGTGAGCACGGAAAGGAAGAGCAAATTTCATAATAGAAAGCTGTTAATATTTGTGCATATGTTTGGTTGATATTGATATACACTTAATAGGTTATGGGTGACTGGAAAGTGACCAAGAACAAAACTGAACGCCCATTAAATGTGCACGCTCGTACACATCGCATACAACAGTATCAATGTCTTTTATCTTTGATAAAACTATTCAATATCCATCCCGTCATTTGTTCCCCTTTTAAGCAATCAGCCAAAGTCCTTTATCTCGTCGTTCGCTATGATTTGTCTGCAAAAATGAAAGGGGAAAATCAGGGTAAACATTTCCATGCAACCACTTCACTAACAAGGCCGATTGTTTTATTTCCGAAGGTGGACGTTTCTTTTCTTTCCCCATTTCAATAAACGCTTTGTCTTCATAATGCCACTTAGAGTTGCTCAATATCCACAGCTATCAATTCAATTTGCCTCGTTTGTATGTGCGCATGCGTGCGTACGTGTGCTTGAGCCTCTTTCATAGACGCACATACAAACACACACACACACACACACATATGTAAACATGCAATAATGAAATCATTATCAAAGTCAAACGAATATCACTTCGTTAATAGCTGATAGTAAATAATCAAGGACAAACTTTATAAGCAGTCAACTAATTTTCCTATTGGCTTCGTAGAATTATATATATATATATATATATATATATATATGAAATATACAAACATTCAGTCAGGTCTCGATCCCGGCTAGAGGTAGCTGTTAAAGTGTAGCCATGCTGATGAGAGGTGAAACCTCAAAATACGTGTCTGTGGATTAACTTATATATATATATATATATATATATATATATATATATATATAAAATTGACTCTCTCGTCGATTTCCGACGCATGAGTGTTCACCCAGTGAACAACAAACACAGTGATTTGTTTATACTGGTGAAGGCTTGTGTAGGGCCATTCCACACTTTTTGGTACAGTCGATAGAAAAGAATTGGTGCATCAAGGAATGCCACGAACCCAATCAACGACCGACCTCAGGAATTTTGAATTCAGAGTTATCCCTCTCCTAGACTGGTTACCTACCCAAGGTCAAAGAGCCCAGTCTGCCCTACTATTTAACCCATAGCTGGAGGGAGAATATATGGATTCATACCTTCCCCAAGGGTATTAGCGATGTGAAATGCCAACAGCTTCGTCTAGGTATTGAACTCGAATCGACGAGTCCATTTCCCACGACTCTAACCATTATATATATATATATATATATATATATATATATATATATTATATATATATATATATCAAGTGTTTCCATGATAGTATTCAACCAAAAGAGGACTCAAACGTACGTAAAAAATTTGCGCATATATTTTATATATATATATGAATATAAGCATACGAATAATTCGAAAGTTATATATCACTCTTTCACACAAACACATAATGTAAGCATCACAGTCCAACAAATATTATTTGGTTAATAACTGAGAGTGTGTGTGTAATACACACACACACACACACACACACACACACACATATAAATATATATATATATATATATATAATATATATATATATATATATATATATATATATGTTAAGTGTTATGTGTGTAAAATAGGTCTTAATGATAATATGCATAATTATCATTAAGACATATTGAGTAAAAGCCAACCATCCAAAAACCTCAGATAATATTTATTTCTGGCAATTCCAAATGTGTGAATACATACACATAGTTACCACCAAAACACATTAGATATTTGAGTCATCCAATAAATAAAGCAAATCATTTTGAAAAAATGAAAAACATTTTTTCAGAATCTTCTTCCATAGATGTAAACTCCGCATTGTTTGGAATTGATATTTAGAAAAACTTATTTCAATCTCAAAAAGAAAAAGAAAACATTTGTTTTGAGGCTATTCAAAATGTCAGCAACTTGAACTTGAGTAGATCCGGGTTTAGAGTAACAAGAGTTCTCATTGACAAGTAAAAGTCACGCCCTCTAGTGGAAAAATGGAGGTTTTCTATTGAGCACAGAGGTTGAGTTCATTTGGATTTATAGGTAGACACATATGCTACTAATGTTAACAGGAACCTACCAAGTTGTGAGAGAAGGACAAGTATCAACAAGAACAGAAAAATGGGACCATATGACCTTAAGGCACCCCTTTCGCGATCTCAACTCGTGGAGACACTTTTTTCCTTTACACCGTAAACACCCGGTTGTTTGTTAGGGGTTTAGGGTTAGGGGTTTTATAATGTAAAAAAAATTAAAAATCGTCTGTAAACAATTAACCGGATTTTGACGGTGTAAATTGAAAAAATGTCCCACTAATCAAAATCGCAAAAGGGGTGCCTTAAGGTCATATAGTCCAAAAATGGTATAGTCCAGCTATAATGGTATTATTTGGATTATTCGGACTATTGTCCTCATCTTTATTGTTATCTTGTCAGACTCATGAGGTTCTTGAATTCGGTAACCTTCTTTTTGAACCTGGGAATGACAAGAAGGTTTCCAAGTTTGAAAAGAAGGTTCCCAATTTCCAGAATATTCCCGAATCCGACCAGAAATACTTGAAGAAGGCCGAAGGGCACATCAGCCAAAACATTGTACATATATCAATAAAGATGTACCCTTCGGCCTTGTTCAGGTATTTCTTGACTCGGAATCATGATCCATCTTGAATTCGAGAACCTTCTTTTTGAAGTCGGGAATGACAAGAAGGTTCCCGAGTTTGAAAAGAAGGTTCTCAAGTTCCAGAAGGTTTCCGAGTCTGACAAGAAATACCTGAAGAAGGCAGGAGGGCACATCAGCTGAAACATTGTACAGATAACAATAAAGATGTACCCTCCGGTCTTCTTTAGGTATTTCTTTTTGGATTCAGGAGCTTTCTTGAACTCGGGAACAGAAGGTTCCCATGTTCGAGAAGGCTCCAGAGTCCGATAAGAATTACCTGAAAAAGCCAGAGGGCAAATCAGCTGAAACATTGTACAGATAACAATAAAGATGAGGACAATAGTTCGAATAATCAAAATAATACTAATCATCAAACCTCATCTCAAAAATTAAGAGAAACAGCTATAACAGGCCTGTCATAAAATGTTTCGTGGCTGAGAAGTGTAAACTATGTAAAATTTACTGAAGAATATGTGATGTGTATGGAGAAGCATGAGTTATTTCATATAAGTCTAACATGATCAAAGGGGAACCACTCTTGACTGATAGACTATTTATTTATTTATTGATCTTCTAGGAAAAAGAAGACGGGGTTAGGGTTAGGGTTAGGGTTAGGGTTAGGGTTTAGGGCTAGGGTTAGGGTTAGTTTAATGGGAAAATAAATAATTTATCAGTCAAGAGTGGTTCCCCTTTGATCATGTTAGATTTATAGGAAATAACCGAAGTATGTTTTAGCCATAACAATGTTTACAAATGAGCTAAACATGAGTTTGCCACAAAAGTAACAAAACAAATATCATGGACATACAGTGACTCTTCAAAAAAGAAAAAAAAAGTTCCAGTGCCAGCAGTCAGTAATGGTTACCAAGCTAATTTCAACAATCCACTACAACTGAGTAATGAGTTCAATCCTTGCTTGATGCCCCATACAGAGAAACAGATTTCATTCACTTTTTTTTTTTCATTTTGTTGTTGTTAATGCATTTTAGTATTCCGTATTCCGTAAGCAATTATGTGAAGAGGAAATGATATATTGTAAAATCCAACATGCCATTGTGGTGTAATGGTTAGCAATCTATTCTCAACAATCCATTACAATTGAGTAGTGAGTTCTATCCTCGTCTGATGCCCCATTCCTGAAAGCTTGTGTCACATCCAGGCAAACAGGTCCGGTAAAGACTTACTTATTACAGAGGAATCATGGATCAGAGCACTTTCTATAACAAATCATCATGACAATTTAAATTCTCTTTGAATTAAAACAGAAAAGGTTATTTTCCACATTCTACATTCTATGAATATTAATCTGGCGAGGAAAGAAAGGGGATATATTGTAAAAATCCAGAACTTAAATTAACAACAAGGGATTCATGGATCAAAGAACTTATTGACAAACTGATTTTCCAAATTGTCTTTTTTCCTTTGGCAAAATTCCTTCCAAATTTTCTCTCTCTCTCTCTCTCTCTCTCTCTCTCTCTCTCTCTCTATATATATATATATATATATATATATATATATATATTATATATATAAAGGTACAAGTGATAACCCGCAGAATTCAGGGAGGTAAGTCAGTGATATAACAAATACAAAGTGCTCAATACGTTAGTAGATCAAATTTATTACAATATAGACACAAGTGATAACCTACTCGAGTTTCACCATAAGGATCTTCAGGTTAAATCCACTGAATTAATCGAGATACCGATTAATTGCAGTCAATTACACGTGTGTATTCATCGAGTTAAACTTTCGTT
>CM042151.1:45863573-45865830 GCA_023376005.1 Doryteuthis pealeii
AATGCGGCGCAACCAATGCATTTAAAGTAGTTTAAAATTTTGCAACAGAAACAACAAAAGCACATGCAATTGCCTTTGATTCTCATTATACATTTAAACAAAAGAAAGCAGACCCCATCAAAATAAGTGGCAAACGGGAGTCAAAGGGATAGGGTAGAAGGGAGGGGGAGGGACGAAGGGTATCGCAATAGGAGGTAGATGCGGAGCTGGCGGCGGCGGGGCGGGCCGGGATGGGACGGGGTTAGTCGACCACATGGCAAAGAGACGAGGCTCTTAATTGTAAATGCCAACTTTTCATCTTCATTTATTATTCAGATTTCTCCCGCACCGCATCACTCCCTCCCCCCCTACCGCACCTACCCCCCCCCCAAATCCCGCACTCCACCCCACCCAGCCCTCCCCCCCCTCTCAATCAATCAGTCTCATCAACCATACTTTCAGATTAGTTAATTGGTGAATGCAACCATTTCTCACTGTAAGGCTTCCGTTTTGATGTTTTTTTTTTTAAAAACCTCCAGCTTTTGTTTCTAGTCCCTTTGAAAAATCCACGATGGCAGGACTGGGAGCCACTTGCTGAAGAGTGCCAGCGCCATTTTCTCAATTTCTCTGCTGTGTTCACACGATTACTTTTTAGCTTTCGCTCTTCAAATAAGTTGGATATGTTCCTGTTTTCCATTTAATTTCATTCGCCTTTTTTGCCTATTTCTGTGTCTTGTTTCACAGAGACGCTGCACAAAGCCACAATATATTTCTGTAGATTCCTCCAAAATGAATTGGTTATATTGTTTTAGTCTGTAGAAGCAAGAAGAGGGATAATATACAAGAGACAGTGAGGGAATGGGTAGAGAGAATATGAGAGTAAGGGGGAGGATAAGAAAGAGAAGGAGGGAGAAGAAAAAAAGAGACTAAAGCTAAGAGGGAATGAAAGAGAGTGGTGAGAAGAGAGAGAGAGAGAGAGAGAGAGAGGAGAGAGAGAGAGAGAGAGAGAGAGACTAAAAGGGGAAAGGAAAGAGAAAGAGAGAGAAAAGGAGAGAGAGACCTAAAGCTAAGAGGGAATGAAAGAGAGTGGTGACAAGAGAGAGAGAGAGAGAGAGAGAGAGAGAGAGAGACTAAAAGGGGAAAGGAATGAGAAAGAGAGAGAAAAGAGAGAGACTAAAGCTAGAGGGAATGAAAGAGAGAGACGTGAGAGGAGAAAGAGAGTAAAGAGAGGAAGGAATGAGAAAAAGAGAGACTAAAGCTAAAGGGAATGAAAGAGAGTGGTGAGAAGAGAGAGAGAGAGAGAGAGAGAGAGAGAGAGAAGAGAGAGAGAAGAGAGAGAGAGAGAGAGGGAGAGACTAAAAGGGGAAAGGAATGAGAAAGAGAGAGAAAAGAGAGAGAGAGACTAAAGCTAAGAGGGAATGAAAAGAGAGTGGTGACAAGAGAGAGAGAGAGAGAGACGAGAGAGAAGAGAGAGAGAGAGAGACTAAAAGGGGAAAGGAATGAGAAAGAGAGAGAAAAAAAGAGAGCACTAAAGCTAAAGGGGAATGAAAGAGAGTGTGAGAAAAGAGAGAGAGAGAGAGAGAGAGAGAGAGAGAAAGAGAGAGACTAAAAGGGGAAAGGAATGAGAAAGAGAGGAAAAGAAGAGAGACTAAAGCTAAGAGGGAATGAAAGAGAGTGGTGAGAAGAGGAGAGAGAGAGAGGTGAGGAGAGAGAGAGAGAGAGAGAGAGAGAGAGACTAAAAGGGGAAAGGAATGAGAAAGAGAGAGAAAAGAGAGAGACTAAAGCTAAGGGGGAATGAAAGAGAGGTGAGGAGAGAGAGAGAAGAGAGAGAGAGAGAGACTGAAAGGGGAAAGGAATGAGAAAGAGAGAGAAAAGAGAGAGACTAAAGCTAAGAGGAATGAAAGAGAGATGTGAGAGGAGAAAGAGAGTAAAGAGAGGAAGGAATGAGAAAGAGAGAAAAAAGAGAGAGACTAAAGCTAAGAGGGATTGAAAGAGAAGAGAGAGAGAGAGAGAGAGAGAGAGAGAGAGAGGGAGAGAGAGACTAAAAGGGGAAGGAGGAAAAGAAGAGAGAAAAAAGAGACTAAAGCTAAGGGAATGAAAGAGAGAGGTGAGAAGAGAAGAGAGAGAGAGGGTAAATTTATAATAAGGTTTTATAATTTGCTTGAGGCATTGTGTTTATATTGGTTTGTTGGTCAAATACAAACACAACACATGAACAAGCACACACACACACACACACACACACACACAAGGAGTTTGGAAGGTATGAGACAGAACT
>CM042151.1:45865840-45873340 GCA_023376005.1 Doryteuthis pealeii
GGTTCTACAAGTTTAAGGAGGATGCTGATGCGTAGGTCGTCGCTCTACCTCAGACGCTATAAAAAATAAAACTTCCTTGGTTCTACGCTACGTGAAAAGGGATAGACTCCCTCGATGATTGGCTGATACCGACTTTAGGCCACCCCGACGACATTTTACTATAGGGAAGTGTAATGGCTATCAGCATGGGAATTGGACCGGGTTCAAATTTCAACAGAGGCTGCTTGTATTTACTTTGCTGTATTGACCAACCCTGGCGGATATCTAATGTTGCGCAGAGGACCTGACTGGAGCGATGGATGATACAGATGTTTAGCTACAAAAAGTTATGGAGATCAGTGTTGTCAGCATCATGTTATTATTATTATTATCATTATTATTATGAGAGTTTTTCACACCAGCATTAGTTGATGGCATTTCACTAGAGTCATAGTGACAACAAGTCTCCTCGGGTTTTCAGGACACTTCTGAGTATTCTGCCGATTGCTGTAATACAGTTGTCTGGATGGTCTCAATTCTTCCTCTGATTTCCAGTTCCTCAAGTCTTTTTTCCAAGCGGTTTTTGGGACCGTTCCTAGTGCACCAACTACAATTGGTATCACTTTGACCCTCACATCCCACAGCTTTTTCAATTCTCTGGTAGGTTCTAGGTATTTGTTTATCTTTTCGTTTTCCTTCATCTTCACCCTGTGATCTGCTGGAACTGCAAAGTCTACCAGTTGACAAGTTCTCTTTTTTTTTATTAATCAATACTAGGCGTGGTCTCCGGGCTGGGATTATTATTATCATTATCATTATTTACTCCTGTTGAGTTTTCACATCAGTGTTAGCTGATGGTCTTTCACTGGAGTCTGAGTGACAGCAAGTCTCCTCGGGTCTCCAGGACTCTCCTGAGTATTCTGGCAGATTGCAGCAGTGCAGTGTTCTGAATGGTTTCAATCCTTCCTCTGATTTCCAAACTTTCCAAACCCTTTTCAATCCTTTTGGGACCGTTCAAGTGCACCAACTACAATTGGCACTTTGACTTTCATATTCCATAACTTTTTCAATTCTCTTGCAAATTTGTCCATTTTTTCATTTTCCTCTAGCTTCACCCTGTGATCTGCTGGCACTGCAAAATCCACCAGTTGACAAGTTCTTTCTTTTTGTTTATCAACACTAGGTCTGGTCTTCTTGCTGGGATAAGGTGATCCGTTTATATTTCAAAGTCCCAGAGAATTTTATGCGTTTTCGTTCTCAAGAACAGATTCTGGTTTATGCATATACCATTTTGTTGTATGTCAAAATTAATTTTTTGCATAATTCCCAGTGGATCACCTTCCCAACCCAGTCGTGTCTAGTTTTGTATTCTCGTGTGCTAGTTTGTTACATTCGCAGAGTATATGGTTACAGTCTCATCTCTATTACCACAAGTCTACATTTACTATTTTGTTGGGTCTTATCAATTTTCGCTTTGATATAGTTTGTCCTTATGGCCATTATTTTGTGCAACAATTATTTTTTGTTTCTCTTTGAGTTTCCTTTTCTTAACCATGCAAGTCTTTCCATGTGCAACCTCTTCGATTTGTCGTTTGAAGTGTCAACATAATTGTTTTTCTTCCCATTTTTGTTTTCTAGTCTTTGTTGTTTTTCTGTTTGTCCATCTGTCACTTCTACTATTGTTGGCCGCCATAAGTAATTTGTCTTTGCCTCTTTCTTGTGTAATCCTCAGTTGTTGGATTGTGGTTTTACGCAGTCCTCTATGTTGGCAAGACCTCTTCCCCCTTCCTTTCTTGACACATATAATCTATCTCTATCGTCTCTAGGGTGAAGAGCCTTGTGCATGTCATTAACTTTCTCGTCCTTTGGTCAATCTGTCTGAGTTCTTCCTTTGTCCATTTTAAGAATGGTCCTGAGTATCTTATAATGGGACGGCCCAGGTATTGATTCCTTGATCAGATTTCTGCTGTTAAGTTTGTTTCTAGAAGTTTTCTAGTTCTCCTGAGATATTCTTTTTTAACTTTTCCTTTCATTTCTGTTTGCATGATATATTGTCCGCTTCTAAAATTCCTAAGTATTGTAACTTTCATTTTCATCAAGTGATTTATAGTGTCCTGATAGTGGCCTGATTTGGCAGTTGTATTCTATTCATTAGTTTTCTTTCACCCTGTTTATTACTAGCATAGGCACATTTTCAATTCCAAAATCTCCATTCCTATATTTTGGCTATATTTATTCTAATAGTTTGTACCAGGTTCTTCTATATTCTTTTTCATTATTTATTATGTATTATTATATTATTTTATATATATTATTATTAAATCAACAAAGATACTGTTGCCCGGGATATAAGAAGTTTTTAAAAAAATCTCTTATCTATTTTTCTATGTATTAGTTTTATTATATTTTGTTCTTTATATATTCTTGTTTTTAAGTTGTTTATTTTTATTACTTTTCATGTTTTAATTTTTTTTTCTTTATTTGGAACAATTCATTTTAAACTGGTTTAAATAAGAATTCGGTTGATAAGCAATACCAGATAATCAGGATTTACATTTTTGCATTACATCTTGGCCGATTTGGACAGTCTTATTTTTAAGCGAGGGTGTTGCAAGATGATAATGGTCGTATTTTGTAGGAACATGAATATTAATATATAGATTAGTATTATTTTACACTTTGTGAGTTTTACACACCAGCAATGCCGTTGTTTAGATGGTCTCGATCCTTCCTCTGATATTCAATTCCTCCATTCATTTTTCAAAGCTTTTGAGGACCATTCCAAATGCGCCAACTACAGTTGCCATCATCGTCACCTTCATATTCTACAGCCTTTTCAGCTCTCTGGCAAGATCCTAGTGTGTGTCCATATTTACCACGTACCCCACATTGTATGGATTAGGCACAAGGCCCTATTAATGTGGGACCATCCACAAACCGAAGCTCATGAGAGGCGGGTGCAAAAAATGCGTTGATCCCACGGTATTCCCCCTCAAGGGGGGGGGGTCTCAGGCACCGAGCAATAAACCCAGCACTGCCCCTTTAAGTCAAGGGGCAGGTGTTGCCTTGCCCCCCCACCCCCGGAATCAACGATCCAAGTATTTGTCTATCAGTTTGCTTTCTTTCATTTCAACCTTCTGGTCTGTTGGAAACAGCAAAATTCCATTGACAAGTTCTTTTTTATTTCTTGCAAATTAAGACTAGATCTGGTCTTCTGTCCAGGATTAGGTGAGCCGTTTATATAAATATGGGTTGGTTGGTTGGTTGGTTGGTTGGTTTTGTGGCATATGAAATGGATTATTTTATGCTGAAGATGTTTTTGTTTCATTCATTTTTGCTGGGTACTCAAATTTGTTTTTTTTTTAACCCTTTTTTCATAGCTCACTTTTTTATCTATTTAACCCATAGATGGGACCCCAACAGGTACCACCTCTCCGGATCAGAGTGGACCTAGCAGTAGTGGCAATAAAGGGGTTCCCCACACTCCCTAAAGTTCCAGAACTGAAACCTCATCACTAGATGGAGTTTAATGTCATACCTAGGACACATAAGTGTGTGTGTGTGTGTGTGTGTGTATGTCTCTGTCTCCCCCTCTCTCTCTCTCTCTCTCTCTCTCTCTCTCTCTCTCTCTCTCTTATATATATATATATATATATATATATATATATAGGTCATCCACAGACACGTGTTTCGACTTATCAAGTCTCTTCAGTGTATATATATATATATATATATATATATATATATATATATATATATATATATATATATATATATATATATATATATTATTATTATTATTATTATTATGGAGATTGTGTGTTTGTCCGTAACCGAAACTATATTACTATTCAGGTTACAATTTAATTTTATATTTATTTAAACGTCAATTATTAATAAAATTGTTTTAAATTATTAATAATGTTTGTCTTATCTACATACGAAAAGCATACAATCGTATTTATATATTTAAAAAATATAAATAAAAATATGAAAAATAGTGGTTTACAGTATGAACGAGAAAGCTAATTTGCATATTGATATTAAAAATTTGATTTTAATAAATTTGTGCTTGGTATTATTGATTTCTAATTGTTTGGTTTTATCTGAATGAATATGAGCAAAAATCTCGGGGATAAATCTTAAAAGAAACCCATTAACAAGAAAAAACAACTGTAATTTTATTCTTTAGTTCCTATTTTAAGTAAATCATTTAATTATGAAAATTTAGCAATGAAAGACGGGAGTGATGGAAGAGTAAATTTCAGTTGTTCTATTTTTCGATTATATCCCCCTCCCCTCTGTTTCAAATCTTTTTTATTTTCATTCTTATTTAGTTTCATTAGCCTTTCTAATTTAATGTAATATTTTATTACATTAAAACTTAAATACTTGCCCGCCCTGTCGCCTGGGGCGTTAGAATGCACCGACTGCACCTCTGCAGAGAGGTAAGACTCCCTCAATGAGGCCACCTGTTGGCCGTGGGTGGTGACCCGTTATGCTTAAGGATAGAGCCCAGGTGGATGAGCAGTTCATGACATGCAATACTTCACTTTAGCCCTATCTTGGGCTAGACGGGCGGTCGGAGAGGCCCCCTCCGATCAATCGGCTGGTCACGTCAAGCCCTAGCACCTATATGATTTTCCCAACCCTATTGCCCTGATGTCAAGCCCCAACCCCTTTTTATCATATGGGTGCTAGAAGGCGGTGGCTGCGGGTTTACATGTCCTGGGAATGATGTTAAACTCTATCTGATGGTGAGGTTCCAGTTTTGGAGGTTTGGGGAATGTGGAGCACCCCTTCATCACCATTGCTCCCTGGTCCACTCTGACCCGGAGTGGTAGTACCTGTTAGGGTCCCATCTAGGGGTTAAATAGAAAAATGTATTTATAAAAAAATTGTATTATCCATTAAGAATTGATTTATTTCAAAACTTTATCGGCATTAAATGACCCACTGAGTTTGATATGCCGTAAAACAAAACAAACAAACCAATTAAATACTTGCACCCGGAGGGTGCATGTATTTGCTAGTATATATAAACAGTTTAGTCATCTGTTGAGTTAATTCTAATCTCATATCAATGAATTAATGTTTTATTGTGGGTCTCATCGACATATAATGGCAATTTGTGAATGCGGGAAACATTATCTGGCGAGGCTGGGTTTTCATCAGCCAGTTCCACACTGTGAGACAACGAGCAAATCAAGTGAGTCTGGTCACGTGGTAAGTGTACGGCTGGGCCACTTTGGGTTCCTAGCTAATGATGCTGTGGCTCCCAAAGTCCCTGACTGGCACCAGAGTCGGCATCTGATGAAGGCTTTATTGGCGACACACTGGTTGTATTTTTACAGCAGAAACGTGTGTGGAATTAGATTTGAGATATTACATAGATAAATACAAAGAGATGAAAAGACATAGGCGTCTATTTACATAAATATAGGAGTTCATACATATGCATAAACATTCTATATCCATAGGGACATTATATACATATATATATAAATTTGAATATATATATATATATATATATATATATATATATATAATATCCATAGGACTATTTTATATATATGGATATATGTATATATAATCCATTGGGCTATTACATGTATATATATATATATATATATATATATATATATATATATATATGAGAAGTAAACAAACAAACAATGTGTTTGATATGGCTTTTTTTGGCCGACAATTTTTCTTCTCTACCCGGGCTTCGCCGGGTAGCCGCAGCTAGTAAATATACAAAAGGCACTTGTGTGTATGAATGTATGTCCGAAGGAAACTTCGAAAATTAAACAACTAACGTCAAATTAAATACATATACACATCAAATATCACCAGGGCTTGGTTTTTGAGTAAAAATGATAGAGATTTGATTTATATTCGTGAAGATAATTAAAAATATAGTTTAAATTATAACAGTATGGAGGGTTTTTTTTTTTCATTTAATATTTTAGATTCTAGACATTAACATTTCTTTTCAGAATAGCTGGATCAATGCAAGGCCTTTTTTTTTTTTTTTTTTACATAGGGATTTAAATGGGACAACCCATGAGGATTCAACTCCCGATTCAGTAATAATGGATCTCCGGGACTAACTTAAAAAATCCTCCTCTACCCAGGTGACGCCGGGTAGCCGCTGCTAGCCAATATTACGGACAAGTAATACACACGCACTCTTTTGCATATTATAAAGGAGTCCAAATTATATACAATGTCATCAGTATATTAGTAGAGTAAACCCCTACCAATAATTTATAAAAACTTAATTTTTGTTGGATTATTTTGGGATATAAGGTGTGCTACAGGACACAATTTAGATTTATTGACTCATCATGGCAGAGGGGATTCAATTAGCCAATCAGCATGCTTGAATACGTGGTTAGTTAACTATTTAATCACCAATCTTGAAAGCCATTCAGTGGCTTGTATACAACACGGACGAACCGATCAACAATCAAGGATTTTGCTTAACACAAGGATTCTTCACTAAGGAAAAACCAAGGATTCTTCACTAAGGAATAACCAGGTATTCTGCCTAACACTAAGGAACAAAAGGATTCTGCCTAACACAAAGGAACAAAAGGATTCTACCAAACACTAAGGAACAAAAGGATTCTGCCAAACACTAAGGAACAAAAGGATTCTACCAAACACTAAGGAACACAAAGGATTCTACCTAACACTAAGGAACACAAAGGATCTCCACTGTAAAGGCCTCTCACATGCAGCCTAAAAATGGCCACAAAAATCGTAACAATTCTCTTCTAAACCAACAATACCATAGTTTTCTAATTTGCAGTGGACAAATATATAATCAAAACTGATATCATTAGGTATTATTTATTGCCAAACTTTACAGCATTGAAACTCAGTATTCAAAAATATGAATAGGTAGCAGCCTGAAAATAAGTATAACTCAATGCAATATTCCATCAAGTGAGTATATTTTCAAATCAAACGTGATTTCCCTCTTAGTTTCGTTTTGGTTTGTTGGATTTAACGGCATGTCAACCTTGGTTGGATTATTTTATGCCAAAGATATTTTGTTCTCTTCATGCTTGATGGGTATTCAAAATTTTTCTTTTAAACTTAATTTTTTTCAACACATTTTTAAAAACTCATTTTTTTCTATTTAACACATAGATGGGACCCTAACAGGTACTACCACTCTCAGTCAGAGTGGACCTAGAAGTAATGGCAATGAAGGGGTACTCCACACTCCCCAGAGCTTCAGAATTGGAACTTCGCCACTAGATGCAGTTCAACATCATATCCCATACATTTAGACCCTCAGCCACCGCCTTGTAGCACATATATGATGAAAAGGGTTAGTGGTTGCCATAAGGGCAATAGGGATGGGGCAATCATATAGGTGCTATGGCTTGATTTGAACAGCCTATTGATCAGAGGGGGCATCTCCTACTGCTTATCTAGCTAAGTAAGGGCCAAAGTGTTTTTCCTTAGTTAACAAGGTCTCAATACTGTAGATTTTGGTCATAAATA
>CM042151.1:45880840-45883340 GCA_023376005.1 Doryteuthis pealeii
CTTTTTAAATGAATTTTTAAAAAAAAAGATCACTGGAACTGAAGCAGTCTAGTTATGGCATTTATTTTTAAATGAATTTTTTTAATAAATTCATTTAAAAAGAAATGCCATAACTAGACTGCTTTATATAGGTTTCCTCTGTGATATCTATAAGTCCAACTCTTGTATTGTGTTGGGGTTTAGTTGTGATCAGAATTCAATTGATAAATCTAGAAGAGAAGTCTTCTTCACAGAAAGTTCAAGTTAGCAATTGATTTGAGGACAGTCCTAAGTGATTTTAAATGCTTTCTGTCCTCGTCTCTTATTGGCCTAATTTTACTGAAGTTCTGGCTGTTATTAGGAAAGTTCATAGATAGAAGTGGCAATTCGGCATACATCTTATACTACTCTTCCTCCAGGTATGAATAAATTGTAGGACAGACTGGGCACTTTAACATTAAAATCTGTCAACTTCCATCTAAAAATTGACCTTGTGTCACATCCTGCTCGTGTGGAGGGGTTGGTAAATATATACATACCTACCCAAAGTGTAGATGACGTAGCGTGTCAGAGTCGGTCTTACTATCACATCAGTGGAGACACCAACGGCACACTTAGATATAACTTCATTCAGATAGAGTTTTAAGAACCCCAACCATTGCCTTATAGCACATATTTGCTAAAAGGTGTTGGGTCTGGCCATAAGAGCAAGAGAGTTAGGACAATCATATAGGTGCTAGTGTAACATGATAGGATGGAAAAAGCCAGGTAGGCATGAGATTACTTGTAGTTAACATGGAAATATTTTAATGACGAAGCACTTGGCCATTTGTCAGATGCTGATTAGTTAAGGACAAGGCATTGAGCTGAGGGAGAAAGTGAGAGAGATGGATGAAAGATCAATTGGAACGAACCCGTTGCAAGGTGAGACATAAAATGCGTGTCTGTCACCCAAGAAATTTAGACTTGGGGAATAAAATAAAATAGCCCATGTAGCTATTATACCAGGATAATCCAACAAATTGTTCTCCTACTATTCTTCTACAAGGATAGTTTTGGGATTGGTTGTTCCTTAGTGAAGAATCCTTGTGTTACGCAGAGGCTGATCCGCTCATCTGTGTTGAATACAAGAAAATGAACGGCTTTCAAGATTGGCGATTTAGTAGTTAACTAACCACGTATTTGTGCATGTTGATTGGCTGGTTTTAATACATGTGCCCACGCAAAGTCTATAAATTTAAGTGGTGGACTTCAGCACACCTTATATATAAAAAAAACCAACATAACCCATGTAGGTTGATATGCCATAAAAAAAACAGAAACTAAACCAATTGTCCAATTGGACACATAGCCTAGTGGATAAAAGAGTGAAGGTAAGACAGTTCTAAGTGACAGTTATCTCTAGACTGCTGGTTCAATCCTGATCAGGGGCAGCAGTAACATAGAATAATAATTAACACAGCTTAACGCTCCTACCCCAGCTATGGTTAGCGGAATGAGAACAGGATACACCCATGGACTGAATAAACGGTTAGGTTCAAAGTTCCGTGATAGCTCCTGATTATGACAAAAAGGTTCCCGATTATGACAAGAAGTTTGCCGAGAAGGTTTCCGAGAGTTCTGACAAGAAATACCTGAAGAAGGCTGGAGGGCACATCAGCCGAAACATAGTTCAGATAACAATGAAGATAAGGACAATAGTCTGAATAATACAAATAATAATAATCAAACCTTATTTCAAAAAATTCAGAGAAATAGAAAACCAATCTGTGTTAAAATTCTTGAAGAAACTGTTTGCATTTCTCTTTGTGCTGATGCTCTTAAAAAAGGCTGGGATTCTTCTCTTCTTACTGATAAAAAAAAAAAAAAGGTTCCCAAAAAGTTTTTTTTTTCATTTCATTTTCACAAGAAAATAACATTTCTGGCAGATGTTTCATAATATTATTCTGTAAATATTGCCCTGATGAGGGTTTAATATATAAAAAAAAACGAAACACTCAAACATGAATAACAAAACAAAACGCTCACTCATAAATAAATACATACTCCGAATATTTGCTTTTTCATATTTTTATACTTATATACCATTCAATGTATTTCCATTTTTCTTAAATATATATATATATATATATATATATATATATACATATATATATATATATATGTATATGAGGTAAACATTTTCCCATTTTCATCTCATCTCACTTGAAAATAACAGATAACATTGCTATGGAGGTGGTTAATATACCCTGTATATATAAAAACTAAATACTTATATACCATTCAATGTATTTCCATTTTTCTTATATATATATATATATATATATATATAATATATATATATATATATATTCACTTTTTCATACATGCTCTCTCTCTCTCTCTCTCTCTCTCTCTCTCTCTCTCTCTCTCTATCTCTATCTCATCTCACACACACACACACACACAACTTAAGAGAATGTTTTGTGTCAGCTTCAGAACAGTTTGTCTCTGCGTTTCATAATTTCAAACAATCTATGAA
>CM042151.1:45888340-45940840 GCA_023376005.1 Doryteuthis pealeii
CTGTGTTCATCACAGCCAAATTTGTCTTGAAGGGAACAGTCATCGCTTTTTATTCTTGTGATCCAGGTGGCTGAATAAAGATGAGGAAGAAAGACGCGTGGCAAATTGCAAAAAAACTAATTTCATCTCATATATCTACATGTCCTGATAGGAACGCACCTTTTTTTCTTCTTTTTTTGTCAGCCATGCTGTGTGCATCTCGTTCAAAAGAAACTTTTTTCTTATTCGTCTACTTGTTTTCTGCATCCTTATTATTGTCTCTACTACAATTATTATTATTATTATTATTATTATTATTATTATTATTATTATTATTATTATTATTACTGTGACCTTTGAAATAATTGAACTACTTTTATTATTATTACTGTTATTTTCATTCTAACCATAAAGCTAACACTGTTCATATGTTTACACACACACACACACACACACACACACATATGTATAAATATATGTATATGTATATATTTATATATATATATATATATATATATATTTGTATATTAAATACATATATATATATGTATATACATATATAAATACATATGCATACATATATATTATGTACAAACACACACACACGTATATGTGTGTGTGTGTGTTTGTGTTTTAAGAGAAATACTGAAAACACTGAGTGAAATAAAAAAAAACAATGAAGTCTCTGTCAGTCTCTCTCTGTCTGTATCCTTCTCTCTTTCTGTCTGTCTGTCTGTCTGTTTCTCTCTGTCTCTCTGTCTCTCTCTCTATATATATATATATACAAGGTGTGTCAAAAAAGTATTAAGATTTTTTACACTTTTTGACAAACCTTGTATTCAGAAAAAAATTAATGCTCCATTCATTGTTCATTTCTATCTTGGCAAATACAGCTTCCAACTTGGCACTTTTATGACACACCTTGTTTTCTGAAAAAAATTACCGTTCCATTCATTGTTCATTTCTAATTTCCTAGATACAGCTCCAATCTTGATACTTTTATGACACACCTTATATATATATATATATATATATATTAGTACCGATGATATAGTGAAATATGTTTATAAGTAAATAGTGCTCTGTATCATGGATAGAGCATGTATATCTAAGGGTATTGTGGATATGAAGTCAACAGCACTTGGTTACTGGTAAACTTGCTTTGAGAATCGCATTGTTGAGAAACTGTCAGTAAGCAAGCACTGTTGACATCATGCTACCCTAACTTATATGAGTGCGTGTGTGCATGTGTGAGTGTATATATATATGTGTGTGTGTGTGTGTGTGTGTGTGTCTGTATATATATATATGTATGTATATATGTGTCCATATACATATCTCAGTCGGTAGAGTAACTACATAGGAACCGCAAGGTTCCTGGTTCAATACCAGCCCTTATCAACTCAGTAGCACAACTTGGGCCTATGCGATAAAGTGAAGAGCTGATGGTAGGTGTGGCGCTCCACCTCAGATGCAGAAACAACCTCCCTGGTCTAGTGCTAATGAAAAGCGAAAAGACTCCCTTGCTGTTCGTCTGATACCAACAATAGGCCTTTCTGCTGACTTTATTTATTTTACATACTTATATCTATAAATCTATATGTATATCTATTAATATATTGATGAGAAATAATAATAATAATAATAATAATAATAATAATAATAATGGAGATTGTCTGTATTTCTGTCTGTAACAAAAACTATGTCATAGCTCTACGTCACAGCTTACGTCACAATATTCTTATGCTATATATACCCAAAATTTGATAAAGCAATTTAAAAAAATGTTTTTTACTTTCATTTTTTTTTTTTACAGTAACAAGAAGTTAACTAAAAAGTTTACAAATAAATAAATACCTACGATTTTGTGGAAAATTTATGTAGAAAATATTCAAAAAATTGTTTGATTATTACATACACGCAACAATTTATTTGAGAGGGACGGGGCTCAGTTTTCATTTCAATTTGTTTTATTTTTTTTTTATCCTTTGATAAATATGAGGATTTTGCTTACTTATGATACAAACCCTTTGACATTGAATTTTTAACTCCCACTTTCTCAGGCAATGTCTTTCAAAAATTAATTTTTACAACACCCGGAGAGGGTTTTCTGTTGCTAGTAATAATAATATAGTTTGCTATATCCATAAGTAAAGTGCTCAATATCATTGATAGAGCCTATATATCTAAGTTACTCAATAGCACTTGGTAACTGTCAGTTTCTCACCCATATAATTTCAAAAGCTATATATACATATATATATATATGGTAAATATATATGGTAAAATAAGGAATGAAAGAACAAAACTCTGACAAAACTTACCCACCTACCCACTTTCCCCTTCTATAAAACACTTGTATGATCTGAATAATTCAATAAAAGCAGAAGAAGCTGAGTTCAAAACTCCAGCGAAATATACTACACATTTTTGTCTGAGTTTTGTTCTTTCATTCCTTATTTTACCTCATTCTGTTAGATTCATTCCAACTCCCTTTTCCTCATATATATATATATGTATATAAATATATCACTACATGTCACTGTATGTATAAACAGAGAGCTATGAAGAAACTATGTTCTAATCGAAAAATTCCCGCTTTATCTTATTACAAAATTGTTAAATACTATCTATTAATAATGGATATTTGCTGTCTATCTGTCTGTAACAAAAACTACGTCACTGCTGACGTCACAAAAACAATACCATCCTCTCGCCCTTTTTTCAGTAACAAGAAGTTAACTAAAAGATTTACAAATAAGTAAATACCTACAATTTGTGTAAAATAAGTAAATTTATTAGTACAATATTAAAAATAGTTATTTAATTAATGATTAATAGATTCATGCAACATTTTATTTGAGGAGAAACAGGACTAAGTTTCCATTTCAAATTGTTTTATTTCTTTACTCCTTTGATGATTTTGCATATGATACACTCCCTCTGGCATTGAATTTTTAACTCCCCTCCCTCAGGTAATATCATTCAAAAATTCACTTTTACACCACCGGGAGGGTGTTTACTTTTGCTAGTATATATAATTAAATATATACATACATACATACATATATATGTATGTGTTTATATATCTATATATATATGCAAAGTAATTCACAAAACTATATATTATATATATATATATATATATATATACATATATATGGGGGAGGATACTGAGTGATAAGGAAAAGAAAGAGGGGAGGGTTTGGATGTGTGGTATACAGCTTATCACTCAGTACTCCCACTCCCCCTAATATAACACCCGTCCCCCAAATTACCTTTTCAGTATAAAAGTAGACTGTAATACACATTTTGTCTTCAGAATAAATTTTGAGAAAGCTTCACTAAATACTAAAGCAAAATATCATTTGAATTTAGTTGTTGTGTTGTTCTATCCACTTTTTCCTCTATTTTCAACTACATTCTGTCGGATATATTCAATCGTTCACTCATCACACACACACACACACACACACACACACACACATATATATATATATATATATATATATATATAAAATGTTAAAAATGATAAATAGCATGTATATAATTAACCAAATTCATACACATGTATAAATACATATACATATATATATATAGGTATATATAAAAACAATTTTTTTTTTGATGAAACAAAAGAAATACAGTGCTATATATATATATATATATATATATATATATATATATATATATATATATATACAGTGCTATATATATATATATATATATATATATATATATATATATATATATATGAGGAAGAATGAATAAAGAAAAGAAAGAACAGAATGGATAATAAGATGAATTTAATCAATATCACTTAACATGTGTTTCGGTCAGTTTTATGTGTGTGAAAATATTCCGCACACAGAGAAGATTCGATCTTCATCAGAGTGAAATTTTATTTTGAATGAAAAAATTTGTTGGGGAAAAACCATTCAAAATAAAATTTCACTCTGATGAAGGTCGAATCTTCTCTGTGTGCGGAATATTTTCACACACATAAACTGACCGAAACACATGTGTAAGTGATTTTGATTAAATCTTTTATTATCCATTCTATTCTTTCTTTTCTTTATTTATTCTTCCTCATATTGTCGGATTCATTTCCAATTTCCATTTTTACATATATATATATATATATGAGATTTGATAATTTGCTGTATATATATATATATATAATATATATATATATATATATATATGCATGTGTATATACATATATATATATATATATATATATATATATATATATATGTATGCAAGTTGTATTTACGAAGTATTAAGACTGACGTTGTATTTATCCTAATAGAAATGAACAATGAACGAAACATTACTTCTTAAAAAAAACATACTCCCTATGGCATTTAACACTTATTCCAGCAAGTGTTTTTATTGGTTGAAGAATGTCTTAAACTTGTCTTTTGATATGGTGTGAAACCGCACCATCATTCTTCTTTTTTAATATCCTTCCATTGTTGCCCTTGAGATGAGTTTACAGTTTAGGAAGCAAGGAAAAGTTAAAACGTAATCAGGTCTGGTATGTATGGCCAAAAACTGTTGTTAAAAAATATTGAGACCGACTTCAGAATAGGTATTGATGTTATCATCTAGACATCTAAACATATAGACTGGTTTTATATATATAAATATATATATATATATGTATATGATATATATATATATATGTTGAAAATAGAAAAATAAAGTCTTCCAAAAAAATGAATCTATTCTTTATGGCGAAGTCAACGTTATAAAGTTTTAGTTTTTGATAAACCTTCATCAGAAGATGGAGAGACTGTGGTCTTGGCAAGGATGGATGTTTTTATGATAGGAGTTAGGTAGTTGTATTAAAAAAAAAGCCCCATAACCAAATATATATATATATATATATATATATATATATATATATATATAAGTAATGTCAACGTATTTGGCCTATTGTCGGTATCAGCTAGAAAGCAAGGGAGTCTATCCCCTTTTCATTAGCCTTAGACCAGGGAGATCGATTTTGCATCTGAGATGGAGCGTTACATCAACCATCAGCTTCCCACTTTATCATACAGATCCCTGTGCTACTCATACGTTGAGTTGGCGAGGGCCGGTATTGAACCCAGAACATGGTTGTTCCAAATATATGTATGTATATATTTATATATATATATATATGTATATATATATATACTCATTTGGTATGAGATACTATACAATTAAAAAGCGTTTGTTATCATTAGTTTCAAAGCATCAAGAGAAAGCAGCTAGGATAATACTCTCTTTGAGGAAAACCTTATCTCCGGAGTGTACTCAACAGGTACCAGCTTTAAGTTTGCTTTTGAGCTATCCTAGGTACTTTGTGCTAAAGATAAGCTTCTAAAAAACTACTTTGAAAACAATGATTACAAATGCTTTGTAATTGTATATATATTTACCAACCCCTCCGCACGAGCAGGATGTGACACAAGGTCAATTTCTTAAGTGGAGTTTAACAGGTTTGAATTCAGAGTTTTCCTTCTCCTAGACCGGTTGCCTAACCACAGTTAAAGAGCCCAGTCTGCCCAGTATATTCTCATAGCTGGAGGGAGAGTAGAATTCATACCTTTCCCAAGGGTATTAACGCTAAGTGAAATGCAATTACCACATCCGGGGCGACGAGTCCATTTCCTATGACTTTAACCATTACACCACGCGCTTTGTAATTGTATAGTGTCTCATAACAAACAGGTATAGCTCTTACTCTCGTACTTGCTACCTTGTATCACATCCTACCCAAGGCAAACGGGTTGAGAAATATCTCCCCCTGTTGCCTATTGGTTTGCATCATATTTGTTGTTCTTCCAAGCTGTAGCCCTATCAGTGCTACTATATGGCTGCACCTCTTGGAATTTAACAAAACAATTGGGAAAAAAGCTAGATGGGAACTGCACAAGGATGCTGCATGCTGTCCTGAACGAATCCTAGAAGAAGCACCCCACAAAAAAGCAGCTATATAACCACTTACCTCCTATCAGATGAAACACTCGAGTAAGATGAACCAGACTCTCTGGACATTGCTGGAGAAGTAAGGATGCTCTCATAAATGACATACTCCTGGGAACAGCCTACATATGGACACATCAGAGTGGGCCAACCACCAAAGACTTACATTGGTTAGCTCAGGGTGGATACTAGGTGCTGTGTAGGAGACTTGCCAGGAGTGATGACAGGATAGTGACAGGTGACGAGAAAGAGCCATGAGAATCTGTGCAGTCATGATGATGATGATGATGATGATGATGTTTTGGAGAAAGAAATGATAATAATAATATAGTTGGAACTCTTGGAATAATCTCAAAGAACTTGGAAAAGAAAATAGAACTGGAGATCTATAGAAAGATTGGGATTGTCTAGACCACAGCACTGTTGAGATTGATACCTGGAGTTCTGAGGATACTCACTATAAATTGGACTTTGCTTAATACAGGCGGGAAAATCTACAAAAATTGTATATACTTGCAAATATATGCACCCTCCTGATGCAAGTGTTTAAGTTTTAATGTAATAAAATATTATATTAAATCAGAAAGGCTAATGAAACTAAATAAGAATGCAGATAAAAAGATTTGAAACTGAGGGTGTATAATAAAAAAAATAGAACAATTGAAACTTACTCTTCCATCACTCCCATCTTTCATTGCTAAATTTTCCTAATTTAACTATTTAGTTAAAATAGGAAGTAGATAATAAAATTACAGTTATTTCTTCTTGTTTATGGATTTCGTTTAAGATTTATCCCTGAGATTTTTGCTCATATTCATTAAGATAAAACCAAACAATTAGAAATCAATAATTCTAAGTACATATTAATTAAAATCAATTTTTTAATATCAATATGCAAATTAGTCTTCCCATTCACACTGTAAACCAATATTTTGTTGTATATATAAATACAATTGCATGTTATTAGTATGTAAATATGGCCAACATATCTCCAACATATCTAACTCCGGTTTCGACCGGGAGTCCAGTGAGCTTCGGCCGCTGGACCTTACAAGTTAATAGCGTCAATCGCAGGAGGCTATCTCCCCAGGCAATATCTGCTCCCTTGATTTAAAGGGGCAGGGCTGGGTTTATTGCCCAGCGCCTGAGGCGCCCCCCCTTGAGGGGGAATGCCGAAGGAAACGACACAATTTTTGTTCTTTCCCACCCACGAGCTTTGGCTTGTGGGTGGGCCCACATTAAAATGAGACCTTGTGCCCAGTCCATAGAAGTGAGGTATGAGGCAAATACCTCTAACTCCAGTTTCAACCAGGGTATCCAATGGCTTTGGCACAGGACCTTAGAAGCTAACATCGTTGATCCCAGGGAGCCATTCCCCCAGGCAACACCTGCATCCTTGATTTAAAGGGGCAGGGCTTGGTTTATTGCCCAGTACCTTAGGCAACCCCCTTGAGGAGGGATGCTGATGAGATCAACACTTTTTTTCCCCCGCCACCTATGAGTCTCGGTTTGTGGGTGGTGCCACATTAATAGGGCCTTGTGCCTAACCCATACATATGGGGTACATGGTAAATATCTAGTATGTGGATATAGTCAACAGTATTAATAATGTAAAACTATTTTATTAATAATTGAGGATTAAATAAAAATAACAATCATGGAGAATGTGACATAAATAATTGTGACTTGAGTAGTGATATAGTTTCAGTTACAGACAGAAAAAAACATAATCTCCATTATAATAAGATAAGATAGTAAAGTCTTAGTCTTTAGATGTGCACATGATATATGACTGATTGGGTTTAGTGACACATCGACCCAGCCAGGGTTATTTTATGCCAAGTAGTAAATTGTGAAGGATGGTCAGATTCATTATGTTTTCTTCCAAGGATTTTTCTCGATTTTGACAGTTATTTATTGGCAGCTGTTTGTTAATAAATGGTTTGGAAATCACTTTGAGGGATAATGTTGGTTTGTTGGTTGATTATTTTATTTAATGGCATATCAACACTTGTGGGCTACTCAATACCAAATCCTGTCTTTTTGTATATATAATTTGTAAGCAAATAATTTTTTGGTAAATATTTTACTTTGATTTGGTTTAATAAACTAATAGAAATAATTTTCATTAACTTCATCTGTATTAATGAATACTGTTGGTTGGAGGTACATGGTCTAATGGTTAGAGTCATAGGAAATGGACTCGTTGACCAGAGTTCAAATCCTGGACAAAGCTACAGTTCACATAGCGCTAATACACTTGGGAAAGGTATGAATCCAACTACTCTCCCTCTAGCTATGGGTAAATAGTAGAGCAGACTGGGCTCTTTAACCTTGGTTAGGCAACCAGTCTCGGAGAAGGAAAATTCTGAATTCAAACCTGTTAAATCCACTTGGGGTGGTCTCTACTAGAATAGGCTCAGTCCTAATTAATGATCTATTTCACTAATTTTTTGATTTTAATTTTTTAAATAATTTTGACCCTCAGCCTGTATCAAAGGGGTGGGTATTTACCATTAGAGCAGTTTAAAAATGTAAAGGCAATAAGAAATCTACAAACTTTACAAAGAATCATTGTTTAGAATTTAAAACGAAAGTTGGAAATTCAATAAATATACGCACCCTCAAATATATTATCGAAAACGGAGAAATTTGAGGAATCTAAACGTCTATTGATTGAGCTCTGTCGGTAGAGGATCTGCCTAGGAATACAGAGGTTTCGCATTCAATACCGGTCCACACCAATTCAGTGCTTGAGTAGCACACAGCGTGGGTAATCGGACCTGTGTGGTAATGAATCTGGGAACGAAAATTAAGTGTGACGCTTCACATCAGCAAAATAAAATCTCCCATGCCTAACGTAAGTGAATCGGGGATAGACTCCTTGTCTGTTAGTTAAAAATATTTTGGAGTTATACTTCTCTCGAAAACTTTTATTCCTTGCAAGATATTATTCTATCCTTTATTTCAAAGGACAATCATATAATTGCTAGGGCTTGACATGACCAGCCAATTTATCAGATGTGGCCTCTGTGACTGCAGTTTTTTGTTGCTAAATGCTTTGGGAATGTGTACTTCAAATAACCTTTGGGATTTGTAAAACAAAGACGCAAATATTTTTGATACCTATTAATATGATTCACATTTACTTGGAGAAAGTATTTTGAGCACATGGAAAAAACAATACAAGGATTGAACTTACTGACAATGGCTTGTGAGACAGTTACATTAACCACCGCACAATGCATATGTTCTCTGTAGGGTTTTTATCCATAAGGGTTTTACCGAGTGGGAAGAGGAAACGTGGATGCACCAGGCAGTGTATTTATTTCGAAGGGGGTGTCAATGCTGGTATGAGGATTATGTCTTAAGGAGGGTCGGCAACAAAGGATTTTTAGGAATAAAGATCCTTTGGGGGGCGGGGGAAGGAATCTTTGTTATTATGTAGCACCAAAACTCTTTGGGGAGTTTTTTTCTTTCTTTCTAATATACATGCTTTTTATAATGGACAAAGCGGATGTAAAAAAAAAATACATATTTATCAAGAGAAACAAAAAAAACAAAACAAAAAAATAAGCCCTCTCCCTTCTTGACTGATCTTCCTAAAGGGACAGAGTTCAATTCTATCCCACCCGCAAAGCAGGAAAAAAAAAAAAATAAGAGAAGAACAAAAAAAAAAAGAAAAAAACAAACAGTTCTAAATCAAAAGAAATAATATATTTCTTTCTGGGATGTTGTACTGTTTTTCTCGCACTTGGATGTCCATGAAAAAAAAAAAAATGGAAAAAAAAAAAAAAAGAAAAAAGATAAACAAAGCTCTAAAAAAATTATTGCTTTTCATATGCCAAGATTAAATACCATTGACTTATGACTACCAAGGACAAAAAAACGTTATTAAGCAATGCCGAGCTTAGACAGATCCTAGATGGGTAACTTTCTGAAAAAGAACAAAACATGATGGATTACTCATTGAAAATCCTTTTTTTGTTATTGAGACAACATCACTAAGAGGGGAGTCCCCGTTGCAAAGTTGATAACGTGCCAGACTGCAAAATCATAGTAAACAGGTTCAAACTCCAGTCACTCTATTGCATTCAGTATTTGTCAGAAGTTTTGAAATGAGGCTTGATAATTTGTATTATGAGGGGGTTCATACCTTTCCCAAGAGTATTAATCTGAAAGTGAATATAATATATATTTACCAACCCCTCTGCATGGTCAATTTCTTAAGCAGAGTTTTACAGGTTTGAATTCAGAGCTTACCTTCTCCTCTAGACAGGTTGCCATGCCAAGATTGAGCCCAGTCTGCCCTACTATTTACCCATAGCCGGAGGGAGTATAGTTGGATTCATACCTTTCCCATGGTATTAGTGCTATATGAAATGCAAGCAGTTTCATCTAGGATTTGAACTCGGGTCGACGAGTCCATTTCCCACAATTTTAACCATTATGCCACGTGCCTCCATAAAAGTGAATGTAATATGTAATATTTTGATTTTTCGGACAGTTGTTCGGACACAACATTTCAACCAATGTGCTTTCTGTCCTTCATCAGGTGCCACACATGAAGTCTTCTGAATTTGACAAGAAATACCAGAAGAAGGCCGCAGGACATTTCAGTCAAAATGTTTTGCATTTAACAACAAAGATGAGGAAAACAGTCCGAAAAATCAAAATATCATATATCACATTCACTTTCAGACTAATACTCTTGGGAAATGTATGAACTGACACATTCCCTCGGCTATGGGGTAAATGTAAACTGTTCTTCTATAAGGATGGCTTTGACATTAAATAACCCATGAAGGTTGATATGCTATTAAAAAAAAGAAACCAACCAACCAAACCACCAGCCAAATACAGTACAGCCAATAAACAAGTACAAAAAATCAAAATATTACATATTACATTCAATTTCAGAATAATACTCTTGGGAAAGGTATGAACCAACTCATTCCCTCAGCTATGGGTTAAATGTTCTTCTACTGTTCTTCTACATAAAAGTACTCAGAATCTTTGGACTATTCATAATTTCTTTTGATGATAGAATCAAAACAATTAGGAGGAAAACTGAAAAAAAGTCATTTTGATTCTGTCATGTTTAGCAAAATTTGTTTAAATAAAAAAATATATCCACTCTCACACACGCATATATATATATATATATATATATATATATATATATATATATTAAGAAGATGAATTTATTTATCGATGCTTAAACATTTCGGTTTATTTAAACCTTCATCAGGATAAATCATGGGGTGAAGAAATTGATGGATGTTTTGTAACATCCATCAATTTCTTTACCCCATAATCTATCCTGATGAAGGTTTAAATAAACTGAAATGTTTAAGCGATAAATAAATTCATCTTATTTTTGGAGCACTTCGTTTTTCAAATTTCTTAATATTGTCGGATTTATTTCCATATTACTCCCATATATATATATATATATATATATATATATAAGACATAGCTTATATTCTAAAAATTACTGGCAGATTATTACCAGCGGTTTCAAGATATCATATGCTTTTTGTCAGATAAATCACCTTGGAAGTGACATCTGAATAAATATCCATTATAAACCACGTTCTTGCTTTATTTACCACGTGCATTTCTCGTGCGTTCATGATATTAACATAATGTTCAGAAAAATTTTCCTTTTTGTATGTCCAAAATCTGAATGAAAATTTATTTCTGTGTGGACAAGCTCTGAATATTTCTGATTTCATATTTATATATTTTTGCATTGAATTTATATATATATATACATATATACATATATATATATATATATATATATATATATATATATGCAAATACAGGCACGCTCACACTCAAAAGTGATAGGAAAAATAGGAATATTTTTTTGTCTTCCTTTTTTTATTATATTTCTTCCTGTGTGCATGTCACATGTACTTCCACCTTTACACAACTTTACACCACACTATTATTATGATTCATGATCCACTTTTCTCACTTTTCTGTCTGATGATTGTGCACACTACATGAAACTTAAAGTTTCTAGCATTCATAATTTTATATTTTTTTAAAGTTTTATATCTGCCCTGCAATAATACATTGGGCATTTATTTCTTTATATATAATGCAATCTTTAAACCTTTTTAAAAATGTATTAAAAAATTATAAAACTTAAAACTGATATATTAAGACGGTTATTTCCTATAACTCCAACATAAAAAATGGGTAACCACTCTGATTGACTGATAAATTATTTATTCATTTATTGATCTACTAGGAAAAAAGAAGATGAGGTTAGGGTTAGGGTTAGTTTAATTGGAAAATAATGGGTAAATTAATTAACAGATAAAATTCGTTCAGAGTGGTTTTCCTTTTTATGTTGGAGTTATAGGAAATAACCTATTGTCTAATTTGACTGTCCTGGGTACGAAGTTAAACTGCTTCTAATGGTGAGATTCCAGTTCTGGAGCTCTGGAGAGTATGGAGTAACCCTTCATCACTATTACTCTCACGTCCACCCTGACCTATAGTGGTAGTACCTGTTAGGGTCGCATCAATGTCTTAAATAGAAAAAAATGAGTTTTAAAAAATGTGCTTAAAAAATTGAGTTTAAAAAAAAAATTTCAATACCCATCAAGATTGAATAAAACAAAATGCCTTTGGTATAAAATAACCTAACAAGGGTTGACATGTCATAAAATCCAACCAACCAACCAACCAACTATTTAATGTAAAATTTACTGACAAAATTTAAATCTGTAATACACACATGCCCTCATATGTCAAAACAATTAGGAGGAAAACTGAAAAAAAAATACAAAGTCATTTGGATTCTGTCATGTTTAGCAAAATTTGTTTAAATGAAACAATATGTGCACACCCATACACGCATATATATATATATATATATATATATATATATAATATATATATTTGGAGGGGGAGAATATGTGCTTACTTGAAGTCATACCTAATTTTGAAAGTTAATTAATTGATAATTAATTAATTAGGCGGGCATACCTATTTAAATGTAAGGCTAAACAAATCGAGAAAAATCAATCTCTGTATGTACATTTCGGCCTATTAGGCCTCATCAGCAGAGCTATAGATAGGAAGACCGCCTTGTGTGTGATTCGAAACCCGACTGTCAAGCTGACAGGTGAGCATCTTAACCCCTACACCAACCGGACTTTCTTAGATTTTTGTCGGCTAAAAAAAGCCATATCCTAAAACACATCACTGTGTATTTACTTCTCATATATATATATATATGACTAATATATATGCTCCCATCCTACATGGTTGAGCACTGTAGGGGGGACATTAATTGAAATTTCACCATTTTGCGTGAAGCCGTTACTCGTCTGTCTGCTGTTTACAGTCTTGAGTTCTCTGTTGATTGTAAAAACATTCTGCGTAGGTATGTAGCAATTAATTGTTCACCCCAGACTGACAGCCGCTAATAGTCGCAAGGGTAAGGGACTTGGAAGATGAAAATTCTGTCAGGTTTTGATCCCACACTGATGAGAAGTAAACTTCGAAACACGTGTCTGTGATGACTGATATATATATATATATATATATATATATATATATATATATATATATATGAAGTGACAACTGGGATGGTTGGGTTACACCATCCGCGTCCCTGCAGACAAACTCCCCTGTAAACTATTTTTGCTTCATGCTCTTGAGAAAGGTAATAATCTCTCTCTTCTCCCTCTAGTTATGTGTAAATAAAAGGGTAGATTTAGTTCTTTAGCCTTGGTTAGGAAACCAGTCAAGGAGAAGGAAAACTCTGAATTCAAACCAGCAGTACTCAAATTTATTTAATATGGAGATTCAATGATTTCTCATCATTTCAGTCAAATAAAATAACCCTTCCTTGTATGGAACATAAACTTCAGCTTACTTTTAGGTACCACATCATGCTCAATACTGTAGAGTTTGGTAATAATTAATACCTAACAATATCCATTATGCTTGTTGTTGTGATGTTAATCCAACAGTAAAAAAGAAGTCAAGTCGAGGTAGGGTAAAATAAGACAAGTGTATTTACAATAATGGTACAGGAACGGCTAGCTTGCCGTTAAACGGTAACAGTACAACCTTTTCACTCGGTGTCTCACTATTTATAGTGAGAACCGGTGTATATTCTCCACTGTAGGAACGGCCGGTACAACACTTGTATAATATTCCAAATTTCAAATCCTTTAATTCATAGCTTGAATAAAAGTAATTGTTAGGATTTTATGGGCCATCCTTTAGGCTTCAAGCAAGAGTACTTGTCCAGTGGAAATCCTTGGTAAAGAATCCTTTGGTTGTTCCTTGGTGCTCCTCAGTTTTGCAAGTCCTTTGTTAATGATTGCAAATGGACGTATCTCAATATCAGTGATTAAGTAGTCAACCAGCCATACAGTAGGGCTGTTGATTAGCTGAGGTTTAAACCATGTGACCTCGCTTAGTCTATAAATTTAAATGGTGTATTGTAGCACAACTTATATAACAAAAAATTCCAACAGTAATAAACACAATTTCAAATATTTTTTCATATCATGCTTTTTACATTTTCATAGTGATAGGCATTCCTAATGATGTTGCCATGACTACCTCATAGACAGTTCAAATATTCTCTAGAAGTTTTTCCTGATATTCAAAATTTTTCCATATCATTATATCATCAGATAAGGATTTTATTGGATCCTTTCCGTCCACTAAGGACGATGGTGTAGTGTCCAAAAATAAATAAATAAATAAATACATTAAAAAATCTAACAAAATGAAAAATAAAATTTTTATCTGCATCTGCGCAAGTGACTCTGCAAGCCAATTCTTGAATGACAGTCTTTGGTGCACTGAATGCACACAAACTGTGATGCTTTCTGGGGCTGCTGGCTTTTCTCTCTCTTTTTGGATCTCTTTTCTGTCGAGGCTACTCTCCTCTCTGCCTCACCCCACTCCGTGCCTTGCTTAACATTGAGGTGCCAGGCTGTTCTATTTTTTGCATCTACCTCCCACATGTTTGAGTTAATATGGCATATCCTCATAACTCTCCTGCAGACATCTTTAAATCGTAGGCATAGTCTACCAACCGATCTGGAGCCTTTTACTAATTTGCCGTACAAAAGATCTTTTGATAAGGATATGGAAACATTTTAAAAGTAATAATTTATCATTTAATTTTGCTTTTTTAAATTCAATAAAATGTTTTCATATCTTTATCGAATATAAAAAAATCCAACATTTTTTTTTTTTCACATCTTATTTTTCTTCTATAATGTTCCACTTAAAATTATAAAATTTTGGCATCTTTGGTTTTTGAAGAAAATATCATCTTGTGAAAAAATTGTCTGGGGTGTATTTAATTATGGGTGATACTGTATCTTATTATAATGGAGATAGTGTGTTTGTCTGTCTGTAACCAAAACTATATCACTACTCAAGTCACAATTTCCTTTGTTATTTACATCACATTCTCCATGATTTTATTTTTTATTTAAACATCAGTTATTAATAAAATTGTTTTTATTTTAAGTTTATATTTAATTTAATATTTTAATAAATATGAGCAAAAATCTTGAGGATGAATCTTAAAAGAAATCCATTAACAGGAAGAAATAACTGTAACCTTAATCTTTACTTCCTATTTTACTCTTAACGTCCTATACCGCCTCATTCCACCTGGCCGCATGTCACATTCATTTTTCTAATCTACCCCAAATGATAGCCTTTGTTTAAATGTAATATTAAACATATTTAGAAGTCTTTGATTTAAGGGAAATAACAGGTAACTTTAAATGAAAAGGCCATTTTAAGCCATTTATTGATAAATCCTTTTAGGAATGGGGCTCTGGACTTCTCAAACTCTCAAAATTCTCAACAGGATGTTAAGAGTAACTAAATAGTTAGATTAGGAAAATCTAGCAATGAAAGAGTAAGTTTCAGTTGTTCTATTTTTTTTTATTATACTTCCATCTGTTTCAAATCTTTTTTTATCAGCATTCTTATTTAGCTACAGTAGCTGTTCTAATTTAATACAATATTTCATTTCATCAAAACTTAAATATTAGCACCCGGAGGGGGCATATATTTAAGTTTTGATTTATTTGATTAATATTTGATTAAGTTTTTAAATTTATTCTTTACTTCCTATTTTAACTATATAGTTAGATTAGGAAAATCTAGCAATGAAAGACAGGAGTAATGGAAGAGTAAGTTTCAGTTGTTCTATTTTTTTTATTATACTTCCATCTGTTTCAAATCTTTTTTATTAGCATTCTTATTTAGCTACAGTAGCCATTCTAATTTAAAACAATATTTCATTTCATCAAAACTTAAATATTAGCACCCGGAGGGGGCATATATTTGCTAGTATACTTAAAATATCTAATTACATTTTATTTTTCATTTTTTTTATTTTGAATGGTGTTGGTGTTTATTTCTAGTCTTTAAAATTATTATTTTTTTTGTATATTTTAATATATATATATATGTTTAGATGTCTACATTAATTTGCCTCTTACATTGAGAAGTTGTTTTTTTTTTTTCTAATTGTTTATATGATATCACCCATGAATAAGTACAGCCAAAACAATTTTTAAGAAGTTAATTTTCTTCTAAACAAAAAGATAGCAGAATTCTATTATCTCTACTGGAACATGACATAACCAAAATGGATATAATTAGATATTATTTATTACCAAACTCTACAGCATAGAAACTGTGGTTAAATCCTAATTCCACCATCGTTTGTCACCCCGCCGAAAAAAAAAATACTAAAAGTCAAGGAAATATTTATTTTATTTAAAACCTTTTACATTTTCTCAGGTTAGTTAACTTTGAACCACATATCTTTGAGGTGTAACACAGATTCTCAAAGATATGTGGCTCAAAGTTAATTGACTTGAAAAAATGTAAGAGTTTCTAGATAAAATAACTGGTGCATTATATCTTTTATTCATTAATATATCAATACTGAAAATTTCATTATTTCGGTTAATTCCTTGATTTTTAGTATTTTTTTTCTTTCAGTGGGGTGACATACAATGGTGGAATTTATGTCCATTAGGTAAAAAAAATAAATAAAATTGCAATACCTCTGTACCCCCACCCTTCTTAAATGCATACATATATTAACAATGAGCACTCATTTTATTTTTACTGCTACATATTCTTATTTTTGGTGACAGAATTTCAACCTTGTAGAGATTGGTGATAGATAATACCTAATAATATCCATCTTAACTGTATAAATTCCCACTAGAAATAATAAAATCCTTATATCTTTGAAGACAACTAACTTTACATAAAAAATGTATGGGGTGTACTTATTTATGAGTGATAACATATATATATATATATATATATATATATTTGGTTATCTTCAAGATATGCACTTCCGAATTTTTCATCTTTTAAGGAATTCTTCCTTCAAATTAGCAGCAGAAGTCAGCATCATATTGTCTTTTTTATCTGCTTTTTTTAGAAAAATAAACATGTTTTTCATCTGAATTTTTGAATAAGTTGATAAAGTTTATTCAGTTAAATCCTACTTAACGGACATAAATTCCAGCATCATATGTTACCCCACCTAAAACAATATATAAACAATATAATGCACCAGTTATTTTATTTGAAAACTCGTACATTTTTTCAGTTCAGTTAACTTTGAACCACGGATCTTTGAGGTGTAACACAGATTCACAAACATACATGGTTCAAAGTTAATTGACCTGAAAAAATGTAAAAGTTTTTAAATAAAATAACTGGTGCATTATATCTTTTATTCATTAATATATCAACACTGAAAATTTCATTACATTCAGTTAATTCCCTGATTTTTGGTATTTTTTTTTTATTTCGGCGGAGTGACTAATGATGGTGGATTTTATGTCCATTAAGTAGGATTTAAGCGTTAATTCATTGTTAAAAAAATTTTCAAATTTTATTATTGAAAAAAAAAAGTAAATTCATCATTTTAAAAGTTCATATCTATTGAAAAATGCCAAAAATAATTTATTATAAAAGAAAACTTAGTTCAGAATTCAGATGTAAAAACAACAAGTTTATTTTTTCCACCCAAAAAAAAAAAGAAAGCAGATCAATAAAGCTTATGAGGCTGACTCCTGCAGCTAATTTGAAATGATCATTCCTTTAAAAATAAAAATAAAATGCTGAAAAATTTGTCGGTGCATATCATGAAACTAACCCTAGATTGCTATAGATATATATATTCTTATACATACACAACAATACCTACAGACACACCAATATCTATATATGCATAGATATAGATATATACTGCAATGATTTGTGTTCTATTGTCCACAGACCTGTGTTCGGGATGTGGCAGAGCCTTTTGGGGTTGACGGAGACATAAAAAGCCCGGTCATGGCCCCTGACTTACACAGTGGTGTGTCCACAGCATACTCTTACGCCGACAGTGGACATGCTTGGAATGAAGCAGACACTCGACATGGTGAGGAATTGTCAGGTATGTAATAAGTAGACAGAGAAGAGACTAGCCCAGTTGAAATGGGGAATGTCCCTGAGACTGTCTCAGCCTACAAAATTTCTCTATATAAGTGGTACCTTAAAAACAATTCTAGTATTTAGGTGGTACTCAGTTATTAGATTATTAGACAAGAGTTATTCTTTATAATTTTTTAATTGAGGCTTGATTATTTGTATTATTTAGATTTTTCAGATTGTTGTCCTCATCTTTATAGTTATATAATAGTAAAGTAAAGTCGACGGGGCGGCCTAAAGTCGGTATCAGCCAGTCAGCGAGGGAGTCTATACCCTTTTCAATAGCGCTAGACCAAGGAGATTGTTTTTTAGCATCCGAGGTGGAGCGCTACGCCTACCATCAGCTCCTTACTTTACCGCACAGATCCCTGTGCTACTCATATGCTGAGTTGAATTACTCTATATATATATTTACCAACCCCTCCGCACGAGGAGGATGCGACAATTTCTTAAGCGGAGTTCAACAGGTTTGAGTTCAGAGTTTTCCTTCTCCTAGACCGGTTGCCTAACCAAGGTTAAAGAGCCCAGTCTGCCCTACTATTTACCCATAACTGGAGGGAGAGTAGGATTCATACCTTTCCCAAAGATATTAGCGCTAAGTGAAATGCAATTACCATGTCCAGGATTTGAACTTGGGATGACTATTCAATTTCCCATGACTTTAACCATTACACCATGCACTTCCTAAATTACTCTATATAAGTGGTTAGCCAGATTAGCTCAGTCGGTAGAGTGTTTGGCTAGAAACCACAAGGTTCCTAGTTAGATACCAGCCCTTACCAACTCAATGTATGAATAGCTCAGGGATCTGTGCGGTAAAGTAAGGAGCTGATGGTAGGTATGGAGCTCTACCTCAGACGCAAAAAAACAATCTCCTTCGTCTAGTCCTAGTGAAAAGGGGATAGACTCCCTCACTGATTGGCTGATACCAACTTTAGGCCACCTTAATGACTTTATTTTACGACTTATATTAGTGGTATAGGGTTGGTTTAGCTCAGTCGGTACAGCATCCGATTAGGAACCATGATGTTTCGGGTTTGATACCGGTCTTTGCCAACTCAGCTTATGAGCAGCACAGGGACCTTTACGGTAAAGTGAGGAGGTGATAGTAATTGTGGCACTCAACCTCAGATGCCAAAAAAATCTCTTTCGTCTAGTGTTAGTGAAAAAGGGATAGACTGATATGGGCATTAGGCCACCCCAATGACATTACTTACTTATATAAGTAAGAACAAATCTAGACGAGATATTTGCCTGAATTTTTTCAGTTGAGGCTTGATAATTTGTATTATTTAGATTTTTCAGACTGTTGTCCTCATCTTCATAGTTATATAAATTACTCTATTTCAGTGTTACCTTAAAACAAATCTAGTGTTTAGGTGGCGCTTTGCTATTAAAATATTAGACAATAGTTGTTTGTCTGAATTTTTTTAGATGAGGCTTGATAGTTAGTATTATTTATATTTTTGAGACTGTTGTCCTCATCATATATACACAACGTTTCAGCTGATGTGTCCTCTGACCTTCTTCAGGTGTTTCTTGTTGGATTCAGGAGGTTTCATGTCAGAATTGGAAACTTCCACAGAATTTCAAAACGAACCCATTATTTAATCCCTTCAGATAGATGGTTCTCATTGTAGTTGGAGGTGCATGATGTCATGGTTACTTGTAGGAAATGGACTCATTGACTCAAGTTCAAATCTGGGATGAAGCTACAGTTCACATAGCACTAATACTCTTGGGAAAGGTATGAATCCAACTACTCTCCCTCCAGCTATGGGTAAATAGTAGGGCAGACTGGGCTCTTTAACCTTGATTAGGCAACCAGCCTAGGAGAAAGAAAATTCTGATCCAATTACTCTCCCTCCAGCTATGGGTAAATAGTAGGGCAGACTGGGCTCTTTAACCTTGGTTAGGCAACCAGTCTAGAAGAAAGAAAACTCTGAATTCAAACCAGTTAAACTCTGCTTGGGGTGGTCACTACTAGAATAGGCTTAGTCTTAATTAGTGATCTATTTCACTAATTTAAAAAAAAACAAAAAAACTGTCAACCCTGATTGAGTACAAATGTTAAGTTAGGTTATGTATTCTATGAATTGTCCAGTAGGACACATGGCATAATGGATATAGGCAGTGAGTTAATACAGTTATAAGTGATATCATCTGAAGGTTGCAGGTTTATTTATGGCCACTGATGTAAATAACATTGAATACTTAACATATATTGACATTTGTACCCAGTCGAGGTTTATGGAATGAGAACTATCTACCCCAATGGATTAAATAAAGGGTTGGATTTGAAGTTCCGTGAAGGCTTCCGATTTCCTCATGAAGGCCCCTGAGTGTGACAAGAAGGTTTCCGAGTTTGACAAAAAACACCTAAAGACAGATGGAGGGCACATTAGTTGAAACATTGCGTATACAAGGTGTATCAAAAAAGTATTGAGATTTTTTGTACTCAAACACACCTCATATTCTGATAAAATTAATGTTCCATTCATTGTTCATATCTATCTTGGTAAATACAGCTTCAAACTCTACACTTTTTTGACACACCTTGTATTCTGAAAAAATTAACGTTCCATTCTTTGTTCATTTCTGTTTGGGTAAATACTGCTTCAGACTCGGCACTTTTATGACATACCTTGTATTCTGTAAAAAAAATTAACATTCCATTCATTGTTCATATCTATCTTGGTAAATACAGCTTCAACACTGCACTTTTTTGACACACTTTTTATTCTGAAAAAATTAATGTTCCATTCATTGTTCATATTTAACTTGCTAAATACAGCTTCAAACTTGGCACTTTATGACACACCTTGTATTCTGAAAAAAAATTAACGTTCCATTCATTGTTCATATCTATCTTGATAAATACAGCTTCAAACTCAGCACTTTTATGACACACCTTGTATTCTGAAAAAAATTAACATTCCATTCATTGTTCATATCTATCTTGGTAAATACAGCTTCAATCTCAAAACTTTTATGACACAGATTGTATTCTGAAATGAATTAACATTCCATTCATTGTTCATTTCTATCTTGGTAAATACAGTTTCAATCTCAATGCTTTTTTGACACACCTTGTATAACAGTAACGATGAGGACAACAGTCCGAAAAATCTAAATAATACATATTCAATAAGAGGTATTGAGGTTCTGATTTTAACCCCAGATCTTGTAATTATATCAGACATATAAAATGCAATATCGAACTAAGAACTATGCGGTTTCTAGCCGAATGCTCTACTAACTGAGCTAAAATGAATCAATAAGACTTTGTAGTCTTATTGATTCATTTTAGCTCAGTTAGTAGAGCATTCGGCTAGAAACCGCATAGTTCTTAGTTCGATACCGGCCCTCGCCAACTCAGCGTATGAGTAGCACAGGGATCTGTGCGGTAAATTAAGGAGCTGATGGTAGGTATGGCGCTCAATCTCAGATGCATTTAAACAATCTCCTTGGTCTAGCACTAGTGAAACGGGGATAGACTCCCTTCTTGATTGGCTGATACCGACTTTAGGCCACCCCGACGACTTTACTTTTAGATCTAAAAATTTTAACCAATAAAATTTCATTAACTCAGTATGAAATATGTTATTATATGATGCAAGGAAGTTAAACTATTTGAGCTTGATTAATTATTAATTTCATTAAAATGATTATAAAAAATATTAAATGAATTGCTTGATTACGTCTTTGATATTTTCAATATTGTATTTTCCAATTTTTCACAGCTCACAGATCTACACATTTCAAGACCCCCCCCCCCCGACCCCGTCAAATTCCTCCTTGGGCATCGCCCTTTTTACTACCTACTCATATCAACATTAAAAAAAATCTTTTGAATAGAATGTATGCAATATTAATATAACTAGCAAATATATGCACCCCCTCCCCCCTCGGGTACAAGTATTTAAGTTTTAATGTAATAAGATATCATATTAAATTAGAAAGGCTAATGAAACTAAATAAGAATGCAGATAAAAAGATTTGAAACAGAAGGGTGTATAATTTGAATAGAATGTATGCAATATTAATATAACTAGCAAATATATGCATCCCCCCTCGGGTACAAGTATTCAAGTTTTAATGTAATAAGATATCATATTAAATTAGAAAGGCTAATGAAACTAAATAAGAATGCAAATAAAAAGATTTGAAACAGAAGGGTGTATAATCAAAAAAATAGAACAACTGAAATTTACTCTTCTGTTACTCCCATCTTTCATTGCTAAATTTTCCTAATGTAACTATTTAGTTAAAATAGGAAGTAAAGAATAAAATTATAATTATTTCATCTTGTTAATGAATTTCTCTTAAGATTTATCCCCAAGATTTTTGCTCATATTCATTTAGATAAAATCAAACAATTAGAAATCAATAATACCAAGCACATATTTATTAAAATAAAGTCTTTAATATCAGTATGCAAATTAGTCTTCTCATTCACACTGTAAACCGCTATTTTTTTGTATATAGAAATACAATTGCATGCTATTAGTATCTAGATAAGGCAAACTATTAATAATATAGAACAATTTTATTAATAATTGAGGTTTAAATAAAAATAAACTCATGGAGAATGTGGCGTAAATAAATAAGGGAATTGTGACTTGAGTAGTAATATAGTTTTGGTTACAGGCAGACAACACACCATCTCCATTATAATAGGATATCTGTATACAGATCAAATTCTATCAAGTAATTCATCCCATGCTGCCTTCATTTCTTTTTCTTACCATTATTTCTGAAATCATCCAATTCAAACTTAAAATGTTTTGCACTATTGCTATTTTTGATCTGATTAGGCAATTTTTATAGTATCTAGTATTCCTATCTAATACAAATCATGTGTGCACAGTTGTATGGTTTCAAATATTCCTATCTAATACTAATAATTGCATTGTTTTTAGTACTGTATTTGATGGCATATCGAATGCACTTTTTTTTTTCTCAAAAAATTGAAATGTGTGAAATTTTTCAGGTCAGTTAACTTTGAACCACATGTCTTTGAGGCATAACACAGATTCAGAAACATACATGGTTCAAAGTTAACTGACCTGAAAAAATGTAAGAGTTTTTAAATATTAGAATTCAGAGTTTTCCTTCTCCTAAACCGGTTGCCTAACCAAGGTTAAAGAGCCCCGTCTGCCCTATTATTTTCCCATAGCTGGAGGGAGAGTAGGATTCATACCTTTCCCAAAGGTATTAGCGCTAAGTGAAATGCAATTAATTGAACTCAGGACAACGAGTCCATTTCCCAAGACTTTAACCATTACACCACGTGCTTCCTACTATAAAATATTATAACATTAGGACTGCCACTTCTTCATTCATTGTCCGTTTGTGAGCTTGTTCATGACTTTTCAATCCTGCCAAAGTCTTGCATAACTTAGAACATATCTGGCACACATCACAATCAGTGTTGACTTAGTTGATAGGCGTTGTATACGCATCACTGTGAACTCTCATGTGACGCTTGAGACCACCAGCTGTACAGTACACTTTTTTTTTGCAGCAGAAACATGAAAAATTCCTCATGTTGGATATCATGCTGGGAATCAGAGTGTGGACACAGATACATACATACATACACACCAATTGCACTTTATATATGTTTAGATAAGAAAAATTCATATTTGAATAATGACTGACTTCGGTTGGATATATGTGAGTCTTACCAGCAAAGTTACTTGACATCGATGAAAGACATTACAGAATCTTCCACGTTTGGTCAACATTGTTACCCTGATGAAAAATATCTAAAGTATGTGCACAATTGTTACAAGAAACTTAATATTTGAATTCCTGTTGTTGAATTATATAAATGTTATAATGTTGAATTATACGAATTTGTGAAAGTAAGTGTTACAAAAATATTTTGACCATACCCAACCAGAAGATCTATTAATAATGGAGATTTGCTTCCGGTTTTTGTCTGTAACAAAAATTATGTCACTGCTTACGTCACATTACCCAAAATCATCATAACATAGAATGAAATTTATTCTATGTTATTTTGAGTGTATTTATTGAATAAATACACTCGAAATTTGAACATGCAACATTAGACAGTCCTTATTGTTTTTTAAAACAAGTTTTAATAAATACATGACTGGTATTATATATCTATATATAGTTTGTTTTATTTTAATACATATTTAAAATTTACATCTCAAATTGTTTTATTTTTTAATCCTTTAATGAATTTAATGATTTTACTTACTTAGGGTAGAAACTCGCTGACATTGAATTTTTTACTCCCACCCCTCAGGTAATATGTTTCAAAAGTCTACTTTTACTTCACCCGGAGCGTGTTTTTTATTTTATACTAGTAAAAATAATGGAGATCTGAGATGCCAATGGAAGATTAAACAGGTCTTAAGCATCACAACAGATGTCATTTCTTATATCATCCCTTTTAATCTGATTTATGCAAGAAACTCCCACTATAGTTCTGAGAAAATCATTCTCAAATACTCAGTTTTTAGTTGTCAAATGATTGTCCCGACCATTATGCTCTTATAGCAAACTCCCAACCCTTTTTATCATATATGCGCAGGAAGGTGGTGGTTGAAGGTCTTATCACCTATCCAGAGGCAGACATACACACACACACACACACACACACACACATGTACATATGTGGAACACACACATATGCATACACACTTACACATATATGCACACAGAAGCTGGTTAAAGTCTTGGGGAATGGACTCGTCACCCTGAGTTCAAATCCTGGACGTGGTAATTGCATTTCACTTAGTACTAATACCCTTGGGAAAGGTATGAATCCTACTCTCCCTCCAGCTATGGGTAAATAGTAGGGCAGACTGGGCTATTTAACCATGCTTAGGCAACCGGTTTAGGAGAAGGAAAACTCTGAATTCAAACCTGTTGAATTCCGCTTAAGAAATTGACCTTGTGTCGCATCCTGCTCGTGCGAAGGGGTTGGCAAATATATGTATGCACACAGAAGCATTTACACATCCTGTTGGTTGTGGCCAAAGAATATGCCGACTGCACCATTGAAAAGACCCCCTATCCAACCAATTTGGTCAAAATGAACATGGGTTATTTCAAGTCAATCATTTTTAGTAGACATCTACTTAATTCAAGATCTCAGTACTAATGATAGTCTAATAGATCTTTCATTTAACTGATAATAATGACTGACCACTGGTCATTTACTTTTATTTGATTCACGGTAATGACTAGTTGCGATTTGATTGGTCAATATTTATAGGATTCTTTGAGTGATTTAATCAAACTAGCAATTCCAAAATTGAGTTTAACGGCATCGAAATAGAAACTGTTCAATATTATATTGACATTCAGAAAAGTGCTTGGGCCATATATATTCCCGTACCTTGATTCTGGATGAACGCTACCAGGAGGTGGGTAAGTAGGTGGTGCTGTATACCCATCTTTACTTACTTTCTTCTTTCTATTCTTCTTCTGTTCTTCTAGCGTCTCTTCTAACGTCTGGACTTTGTCTTGGTGGTCGGTTGCACTTAACTCATTTCTTCTTCTAAATCAGTTTTGTTACCAAGACATTCATCAACCACAAAACCGTGTTATTTTCTTAAGCTTTTATTTACTTAACTAAACATTTCATGTAACTAGACATCTGACTAACATAGCGTGTGTATGCAGTGAGTTCCAGTTAAGGCAGTACATTTCTGCCCGACGTCCAAACTGAAACTGAAAATCCAACCAGGTCCCACGTGACTTCACATATTTCGCAGGCTTTCTGTACTATTCCATGGAAAGTCCCGCCCATGATATGAAAAGGGCCATCCCTTTAGAAATACAAGGGATTGACAATAATCTTATGCAACCACATAGATTATGTAACAGTGGGAATTAGTATGTGCTTAAATGTCCGTGTTTAAATGTGCTCTACTAGGTATGGTCAATATTTCCATATGACTGCACCTCATTAAAATTTTTATAAAACATCTAAAATTGTAAAATTTTCATCGTGGGAAATAGAACCAGTGACCAGAGTTCAAATCCAAGGTTATTTGCATTTCCTTTTGTTTCTAACGCCCTTGGAAAAGGCTTCAATCAATTTGTTCTGCTCCCAGCTGGTTTATTTGCCTTTACTTAAAAAAAACAAGTCTAGGAGTCAGTGCAAATTTGAAAAAAGATTTATCAAGCTAGTCTTGATATTTTTGGACTGAAATTTTTTTTTTTCAGATCTACCACCATTTCTTATTTATTTATTTGTTGTATACCCAACATCGAGTATACAATCGAGAGAGGAAACTCAGGTGATAGATAGAGAGACAGAGATTTGAGACTTACTTGTTCTTCATTTCTTCTTTACTACTCCTAGTCACCATGTTTCCTCTTCTACTTCTTTGGCTGTCATCTTGTTGTCTACTCTTCTAACTGCTTCTTCTTTTTCTAAGGGCTTCTTTTTCCTGGGCTAGTTTTTAGTCATGCACTTAATTAACTCACAAGACTTTTATTTCTTGATCAAGATTTTATTCAGTTTAGCCCATTCTTATTCGCTGCACGGATGAAAATCAACCTTGCAGTAGCATGTCTACTCTGCTTCTATGTCAAGTTGAAACTAATTCTAACTAGTCATGTTTTTTCTCATGGCACACAAGATTCACTTTAACTTCTCGTCTGGCTGTCATCTTGTTGTCTTCTAGTTGCTGTCTTCTAACTAAGGGCTTCTTCTGGGCTAACTCTAGTCATTCTAATTAATTAAATGAACTACAAGGCTTTTATTTCTTGATCAAGATTTTATTAGTCTAGCCCATATCTTCCGCGCTGGGAGATAACAACCCCAGCAGAGAGAAGTACATCATCTCTCCTAAAAAGTAAGGTCGTATCTCAATCTGTAAACTAACTAATCACGTGACGAACAGTCTTGGTATTTTTCCACTTGCATATCTGAAGGCCAATGGCCCCTTATTCAGCTACAGGGTTTGTCAACAATTTATGCTACCACATAAATTGTAACATACAACCATAAATGTTATGGTCTATATATTTAACTAATGTAAATACCTAAAAGAAAGTGTTGAAAAAGATATAATGTATGTACAATTATAGGGCACTTGGAATGAAGCATCAGCAAATTTTTGCTGCTGTAATTCGAGAATCCTATCCCTTCAACTGGAAGATACCTTTGTTGAACAGACACACCAAAATACATGCATATGTACATACATATACATATGTATATATATGTGTGTGTGTGTGAGTGTATGTTTGTGTTTGTGTTTGCGTGTGTTTATTTGTAAAAGTGTACCATACCATAAAAAAATCTTTTACACTTGGTTTCAAAACAGTATATTAATCGCTTATTCTTCAGTATAAGAGGCTACTATGCGGCTTTGAAACCAAAAGTAACAAACACCTTTTAATTGCATAGTGGCAAAGTTTTGTTCTTGATTTTTTTGGTGAATTTTCTAAACTCAGGTAGAGTTATCTGACAAGAGTTCAAAGTGTTGTATAGCCATATATACCCAGCATCATTGTCGAACATTAGGTATATAATCGAGAGAGTGACTTTGGATGATAGAGAGAGAGAGAGAGAGAGAGAAAGACAGAGTCAGAGACAGAGACATACTTGTTACTCCATTTATTCTTTACTACTTCTGCTAACTTCTTGTCTGGCTGTCATCTTATCATCTGGTTGCTACGTTCTTCTAACTGCTTCTTCTAAAGGCTAACTTTTTTGTCAAAAGACTTTTCATTTCCTTGATCAAGATTTATTTAACCCATCTTTACTCGCCACATGGGTGAGAATCAGTCTTGCAGCAGCATGTCTACTCTGCGTCAATCTGAGGTTAAAACTAAAATCTAAATCTAGTCACATGTTTCTCGTGATGGGTTCTCCAGGGGTCAGAGAGCTATAACCATAACTGGTATTTTTCCACTCTGATTTGAAAGACAACTGCCTCTTATTCAGCTACAGAGTTTATCAACAATTTATGTTACCACATAAATTATGTAACAAAAGGTTATCCACTTTTTTACAAACAGACATTTTCATTATTGTTTTTAAGATATATATTTTAGTGTGTCTTACAATGCTGTCATTTCTTTCATCAAATCTTGTTACCTGCCCTCTCGGCTGGGGCATTAGAATACACCAACTGCACTTCTGCAGAGAGGTAAGACTCCCCCAATGAGGCCAACTGTTGGCCGAGGCTGAGGGTCTTCATGTCCTGGGAATGATGTTAAACTCTATTTGATGGTGAGGATCCAGTTCTGGAGGTTTGAGGAATGTGGAGCACCCCTTCATCACCATTGCTCCTTGGTCCCTTCTGACCTGGAGTGGTATTAACTGTTAGGGTCCCATCCATGGATTAAATAGAAAAATGTGTTTATAAAAAAAATTGAGTATCTATTAAGAAAGAATTTATTTAAAAATATTATCAGCATTAAATGACCCACCGAGGTTGATACGCCATAAAACAAACCATACCAAACCAAAACAAACCAAACCTCTTAACAGCCAGTTCATTGCTTTAACAATTGAGCTACACTTGCATGAGAAATCTAAATGTTGTTGGCATGGGACGTGGTGTGTTACCAATGAGTAATGATGGGGGGTATGTGAACAGATGTAGGGAGGACAGATTTGGGATGTACATGGCAGATGCCCTGAGGTGCACTATAGGTAATGCGGTGGCAGGCTGGGTGGGGGTGAGGGGCTTGCAGAAGACACACCAGAGGCTGGCTGGATGGCATATCCAAACAATTGAAATTGGTTGGAAATGCTGAGCAACCATCTCTCAAAGACAATGATGCCAAAGGCAATGTTGCCGAAAGAATAATTTTCCTCCTCTTTTCATCTTGACATTTTAAATAGAAATTTGAATATCCATCAAGAATGAATCAAACAAAATGTCTTTGGCATAAAGTAACCCAACAAGGGTTGACATGTTGTAAATTCTAACCTATCTATCTATCTATCTATCTATGTGTCTCTCAATCTATCCATCTATCTATCTATAAAATTCAATTTATATCTACCTCACTTTATCCATATCTATCTACTGAGAAAGAAAGAGAAGCATTTTACTGCCTACTGGTCTCGAAGAAAGGAATGGCATGACAATTTTTTACTGATGTCATTAAGTTTATTTGATAAACATTGTAAAACTGTACAAGGAAAAACAAATAACATTTAATAATGAATAACAGCGAATACTTTTAAAAAGAAATACAAAATCCTCAAAGAAATGCAAAAGCACTTACCGTTGTCGCCTATCTGCCCAGTGGCATAAAAAAACTCTAACTCTGACTTCCCCTTCCCCTTTTCCAGTTAAGGTTCATAGACCACTGGGTTCATATACTGCAGAAACTAGTGGTCAGCATAAAATGTTATTAATAAGCCCATTAAACTACTCTAAATTGGATAATGAGGTTGTAGTTAATTAAAAACAAAAATAACTATTTAGAAATAAGATATAATTAACTGGTTGGTTTAGCGGCAGTTACAAGGATATAGGTAAAAAGAAAGGATATAGGTAAAAAGAAAGAGTAAAACACACAAACTCGTGCATGTATGCATATATACCATACACACGCACACACACACACACACACACACACACACACACAGTCACGCGTGTACCCCATTACATTGAAGATAAGTATAATTAATTTCATACAAAAAGTTGGGTAGAAGGAATTCAAAGAACTTCAAATATTTAAATACAGTGGTACCTTGACTCATGAGTGCTCCAACTTATGAATTAAGAAAGAAAGAAAAAACATGTAAAGTGAAGAGAAAGGAAAAGAAGTAGAAGAAGAAGGAAAAGAGACTGACAGAAAGATTACAAGAAGATGAAGATGAATTTGAAATACAGTGTTACCTTGACTCAAGAGTGCCCTAACTTATGAATTTTCCAAGACACTCAGCCAATTTTTTGCTTTGTGTCTAAAATTTGAGGTAACAGCGAGATTCAGATATGTTTACGTGAATAAATTCACTAAAAATATTTAAGTTTCCAAATTTATTACACCAAAGAAAAATATAATTTATGAAAAATAAACATTAGGGCACATAATTCCTTACATTATATATATATATATATATATATATATATATATATATATATATATATATATTTGTATTTTAGGAGTGCGAATATTCATACCATTTATGTATTCATATGTACATTTGTGTATATTTAAGTTTATATATTTATGGGTTTTATACATCTTTCTCTCTCTCTCTCTCACTCTCTCTCTCTCTCTCTCTCTCTCTCTCTCTCTCCCTATATATATATATATATATATACATATACAAAGACTGTCAAAATATGTTAGTACTTTTTGACCCACCTTGTATTCTGAAAAAAATTAACGTTCCATTCATTGTTCATTTCTATCTTGGTAAATACAGCTTCAAACACACTTGGCACACTTTGTATTCTGAAAAAAAAATGAACGTTGCATTCATTATTTATTTTTATATTGGTAAATACAGCTCCAATCTTGATACTTTTATGATGCACCTTGTATATATATATATATATATATATATATATATATAGGGTATAAATAAAGACCTGCAGCAGTTATAAAATTGAAAAATTAATAACTCATGTTGTGCAACTGATAGAATCATTTAGTAAAAACCATATGAAAGTTCAACTCTTGTAATCTTAATTTTTATGTATATTTTGATTATTGCATCTAAACAAGACTACCATATTTTTTATGAAGAAGAAGAAGAATAAGAAAAATTATTATTATTATTATTTATTTATTTATTTATTCATTTTTTTTCTCCTTGTGGGTGTAAGCAATTCTGCTCAGATATTCAGTGCTTTTCTAAGTATACTAGTTAATTTTACCAGGTTTATATTCTAATCTGTTGCAGGACTTTATAGACACCCTGTATATATATATATATATATTTATATATATATATATATATATGTGTGTGTGTGTGTGTGTGTTATATCTATATGTCATTTAACTATATAAGCTTGTTATCATCCATTTGGTCACCATAAGAGTTGACCATCACTGACCATTCGGCTCATTTCTCCAAGTGGACATTGTGAATTGTTGCCTGCAATACGCCATGGTCATAGCCAGTCAGCAAGCGTTCGCCGCCCTCAACAGAAGTTTATGCGGCCATACTTGTCAAGCGTTATCATTTGTCATGTCACGCCTTTGCGGCCCCTTATTTAACCATCAGTTCTTCCAGCCGGGCTGGCATGAAATTCTGTTAGCCAAGGCAAATGCTATGCGGAGAAGCCATTAATCTCTACAATTCCTGGAGATAATATTGATTAATAACATAGATAATAATACATGAATGATATCAATTCCGATGGCAATAATGATGATGATAACATTAAACCAAGCGATAATGACGTTTAGATTGATGCTGGAATGATAATGTTATTATCGATAGAACAATAAATGTGCAGATGGCACCGGAAATGGACATTTATAAATTAGACTAGTTGAAGTACCAATCTACGTCAGGTAAGAGACAAAGACTTAATGGATGGCCCTATCTCTATTCACTATGCCCTGGCAATGAGACTGCTTTATAAGATGCTCATACTGGGTTCAGTTGTCACTGGTTATACTCAAAATAGGGTCGTCTATCAGACGTAGTATATATCAATAAAGGGGATGGTATAGCTCAGTCGGTAGAGCGCTCGCCTAGGAATTGCAAGGTTCTGGGCTTGATACTGGTCCCTGCTAATTCAGCACATGAGTAGCACAAATTGGGTAATCTGATCTTTGTGCAGTAAACTGGGGTGCTGACAGTAGGTGTGGCGCTCCACCTTAGCAAAAACAATCTCCCTGGACTAGTGCTTGTGAAAAGGAGATAGATTCCCTTGCTGTCCAGTTGATACAAACAATAGGCCACTCGGTCAACTTTACTTTTTATTTATACATACATATATATATTCATCAAAAGTTGGTATATTTTCATTGTAGTATTAAAAAAAAATTTTTTTTTTAAATAATAATAATAATATTAAAATTCGCTGCTAGTGACCCACAATCCCTATACTGGGTTCCTTCAAAGATTGTGATTGTACCATCTGTTTTTCTAATTTAGTTCGGTGGCACCGATGGATGTTTTATCATTACTGGTATCCTCATTATATATGATCTTCTTAATCAAACAATTACCATTTAAGGGGCAGTTGGTTTTATCAGAGCAATTGCATCTTTCATTCGAGTTCTTATATTTTTCATTTAATATCTTAAAATTTCAAAATTATGTTGGTCATCAAGTTAATCCCAAAGATCTCAATATATTTCATAAAATATAGAGCATTTACTGTAGCTAACCCGGCCCATTTATGGGTTAGCTCAGTCGGTAGAGCATTTAGGCTAAAAACCACAAGGTTCCTAGTTCGATACTGGTCCTCGCCAACTCAGCGTATGAGTAGCACAGTGATCTGTGCGGTAAAGTAAGGAGTTGATGGTAGGTGTGGCGCTCCACCTCAGATGCTAAAACAATCTCCTTGGTCTAGCACTATTGAAAAGGGGATAGACTCCCTTGCTGACTGGCTGATACTGACTTTAGGCCGCCCCGACAACTTTACTTTTACAGTTGTAGAAAAAAGTTTTTCTCTCTACCACGATTTTGGTGTTCAAGATACAACTTCTTCAAAAGAAGGTATACCTTGATCACTGAAACCATGGTAGAGAAAAAAACTTTTTTTTACTACTATATATATATATATATATATATATATATATATGTATATGTATATATATATATATATATGATTTTATATATGAAAATGGTGACTTACTGGTGAAATTGGCCTCATTGGTTAGCTGATACAAGTTTCACAATGATAAGACAGCGATATAACAAATATAAAGTGCTCAATACATAAGTAGAGCGAATTTATTATATAATGTTATACACAGGAATAACCTACTCGAGTTTCATCATAAGGATCTTCAATTGTACATATGTATTTTCATGCATACCATTGACTGCATTTAATCAATATCTTGATTAATTCAGTGGATTTAACCTTGAAGATCCTTATGGTGAAACTCGAGTAGGTTGTTCCTGTGTTTACCATTATAATATATATATAGATATATATATATGTGTGTGTGTGTGTGTGTGTGTGTGTGTGTAAACATATAAAGTAAAGTAGATGCAGTGGCCTATAGTCTATCCCCATTTCACTAACACTAGGCAAGGGAGATTGTTTTGCATCTGAGGTGAAGTGTAACACCTACCATCACCTCATCACTTTACTACTCAGATCCAAAATTCTATCATATATATATATATTTATATAGAACTAGACTCACCAGATATACCAACAAAGAAGCATACGTAGACTCCACAATGACAACATGTCCACGTCAACATATATATATATATATATATATATATATATATATATATATATATATATGCACACACACAGATAGAGCATTTCGACTAGAAAGCACAAGGTTCTTAGTTCGATACCTGCCCTCACCAACTATGAGTAGCACATGGATCTGTGTGGTAAAGTAAGGAGCTGATGGTAGGTGTGCGCTCCACCTCATAATACCTAAAAAAAACATAATAGATTTGGTAACTATATATCAAGCTGTTTGTCTGTCTACGAGGACAGACAAACAAAGTCTCCCAATTATTGATATAGATATGTGAATAATAACAATAGTGACGACGCTAACAATAAACCTAGTAATAATGGCCTTTAGACTGACATGAAGGTGCTAATGTTATTATGGGTAAGAAACAGTAAATGTGCAGATGGCAGAGAAAATGAAATTTATGTATTAGATAATGACACTGAAATGATGAATGATGGTGGTGGTGGTGGCGGGGTGGGGGAGGGATGATGACTTTCTCACTTCTGCCAGTGTTTCTTTTATTATTACACTTTCTTTTATTTCGGGAGGTTTACTTTTCATTTTTTTTTTTTACCTTCTTCATTAAAGAGCGACACAATTTGTCACATTCTTCTGCATCTGCTTTCCACCTTATCATCTCGGAAAACTTTCTTGATGACCTGATACCACATATAATAATATATATATATATATATACATATATATACATATATATGTACATACTCATATATATATATATATATATATATATATACACACACACACACACACACACATATATATATATATATGTATATATTACAGACATATATATATATATATATTTATATATACGCACACACATAATATATATATATATATATATATAACATATATACAAATATAATATATACATTGAGATATATCACCAGATATACCAACAAAGAATCATACACAGACTCTACAATGACAACATACATGTATATATATATACTTAAGTATATATATATAATATATATATATATATATATATATATATATATATATATATATATATATACATACATATATTCATGTATATATATACATATATATACACACACATAATATATATATGTATATATATATATACATACATACATATATATATATATATATATATATATATATATATATATGTATATAGAACTAACTCACCAAATATACAAACAAAGAAGCATATGTGGACTCCACAATGACAACATGTCCACAACATCAACATATATATATATATACATATATATATATATATATATATATATATATATATATGCACACACATGGGTAGAGCATTTCGACTAGAAACCACAAGGTTCTTAGTTCGATACCGGCCCCGCCAACTCAGTGTATGAGTAGCACAGCAATCTGTGTGGTAAAGTAAGAGCTGATGGTAGGTGTGACGCTCCACCTCAGATGCAAAAACAATCTCCTTGGTCTAGCACTAGTGAAAAGGGGATAGACTCCCTCGCTGATTAGCTGGTACTGACATTAGGCCGCCCTGACGACTTTACTTATATATATATATATATATATATATATATATATATATACATGTATATATATGTACATGCATACATGTATATATATATATATATACATATATATATACATATATATAATACATACATAAGTTTATATATACATATACTCATGTATATATATCTATCTATACATATATATATATATATATACTCACACACACATATATACATATATATATTACATATATATATATGGTGTGTGTGTGTGTGTGTGTGTGTGTAAAAAGAAAGAAAAAATACTTTAGGCTTAGTACTCAAAGAGTCCACGATCTAATTATATTATAGATATTATATTATATTATAGATTATTATGGATAGTGCAACAATACAAATAATCTCATTTGATTGAATAGGCAGACATTAAGGATAATACGTAACGTGTACCTAGTTACCTGGTTATTTGGAGTTCAATCCTAGGGTGGAGTAGTGTATAAAATTCAAGTACACTTGTTCAGTAGGAAAAAACAGACAAGTGATAAATGAACAAGGAAAGAGCGAATTTATATAGGAATGGGGGTGCAAGGTGTTTTGGGCTACAGATTTTTCGAGTATTGTCAGTTGTTATTTTGTTCCAAAGAGTTTTTTTTCTATTTGATTTGAAGAAATTGCTAAAATGTCTATTTAGTAACAATTAGGTTCATTCTAAGTAATGTGCAAGTACAATTTTATGATAGGAATTTAGTCACTTAAAGTTCAAGATTACCAAAATGGGCCTAAAATGCGTTTTTGACAAAATGACTTAACCCCCCCCCCTACAGAAAATAATTTACCAAAAATCAGGGAATTATTTTAATGAAATTTTCAGTGTTTATTTATCAATGAATGATCTTTATAATGCATTATTTATTTTATTTCAAAACTTTCTCATTTTTTTCAGGTCGCTTAATTTTGACCCCCCTTATGTTGGGGGCGTAAAATGTTTTTCAAGTTGGTCATATATTGTACTAATTACAATATAAATAATGAGATAAAAGACCGAAGTTATGAATAGAAACAAACAAAAAAATTTTTACGGTTGCGCTTCTATGAGAAAATAAGTACCGAAAATCGAAAAATAAAATGTAAAAAAATAATAAATAATTTATTTTTTGGAGATTTCTTTTTTACTCATTTCGATAATTATTTAATTGGCTATTATTTTATAAAAGAAAAAATTATACATCAATCTTTTTCTGCTTAAAAAGGGGTGGATGTACATTTTCAATCAAGTTTTTCTTCAAAACATATACTTTTTTCGAAAAAATAAGGTTTGCATTAAGTAGATATTTATTTTTAGAATCTAAAAATATAACATTTTAAACTTAAAATCCGAAAATTTTTATTTTAAATGAATTTTATATATTAATTTTTCATAGCAAAAATACTAAATTAAAGTTTTGAAATAAAATAACTGATGCATTATAAAATTCATTAATTGTTAAATCAATACTGAAAATTTCATTAAAATCGGATAAATACCTGATTTTTGGTAAAATGTTTTTCCATCCCAAATGTTACGTTAAAATTGTAAACAAGCGCCGAAAACCATTGAAAAACAGCCAAAATTGTGGATTGCGTTGAAATTCACCAAAACAAATAGTTTTAAATCTTTTAAAAATAAACTGCATATGTAATTATATTTTTCTTTTTTTAATGATGGTTATTATGTTACTACTTATCGATTTAGACAAAGTTTAACCTTAAATAATAGATTTAATTATTCTTAATTCGTTTTTAAAACTCGTAGTATCCTATTGTTTTTGCCAGTCCCTAGAATTTAGTCATTTAAAGTTCAAGATTACCAATTTCATTACTAGTCTCTTCACCACCAACACAATATATTGTCAAATATGATAGAATTATTGGATATTACTATTATTATAGTACTATTATCCATACTATTAATAACATTAATAAATTATTAAATCAATAATAAATAATTTACATCATTATTTCTCCTCTTTTTTTTTAATACTAGCAACAGAAAACACCCTCCGGGCGGTGTAAAGATTCATTTTTGAAAGACATTGCCTGCTGAGAGGGTGGAAGTTTAAAATTCAATGTCAGAGGGTTTGTATCATAAGTAAGCAAAATCCACATATTTATTAAAGTGAGTAAAAAAAAAAAAAACAATTTGAAATGAAAACTGAGCCCCGTCCCTCTCAAATAAAATGTTGCGTGTATATAATAATCAAATAATTATTTTGAATATTTTCCACATCAATTTTCCACAAAATTGTAGGTATTTATTTATTTGTAAACTTTTTAGTTAACTTCTTGTTACTGAAAAAAAAAAAAAAAAAGGACGAGAGTAAAAAAAACAATTTTTTAAATTGCTTACTCAAATTTTGGGTGTATATAGCATTAGAATATTGCGGCATAAGCTGTTACGTAGAGATATGGTGTAGTTTTTGTTACAGAGAGAAATACAGACAATCTCCATTATTAATAGATTATAGTACTATTATCCTTACTGTTAATAACATTAATAAATTATTAAATCAATAACAAATCATTTACATCACTATTTTTCCTCTTCTTTTTTAATATATTATTGATTATATTACTATTATTAATTTATTAATTTCACTATAACTAATATTAGTTATTATTATTATTATTATTATTATAAATAACCTATTACATATTCTCTCCAATATCAATTTACTATAGTAATCATATTTAAAATTCCCATTGTTAGACTTTCCTTAAGGTTTAGTCGTCAGGGCGGCCTAATGTCGGTATCAGCCAGACTGCGAGAGAGTCTATCCCCTTTTCACAAGTGCTAGACCAAGGAGATTATCTTACCATCTGAGGTGGAGCACCACACCTACCATCAGCTCCTCACTTTACTGCACAGATCCCTGTGCTACTCATACGCTGAGTTGGTGAGGGCCGGTATTGAACCAGGAACCTTGTGATTCCTAGCTGAACGCTATACCGACTGAAAACCAGGAAAATAAGCAAAAATAAAGACAGAAAAAAAAAAAAAAGGCTATGATATAAAAATGAAAGCAAATCAATGTGTGTGTGTGTGGGGGAGTGTGTGTGTGTGTGTGTGTGTGTGTAGCGGACAACATCTGTGACTGTCCAGTAAAGTTATCTGAATATTTTATTTGCCCACTAGCAATGGTGTCCAGACTAAACGAGATGCCCCACTATTGATTCTTTGAAAATCAATTTCCTATCACTAATAACCATACTAAAAATGCTACAAATGATGATTTATTGAGCTGGTATTTATGGGGTTGCTATTAGACCCTGGTGATAAACATCTAATTATAGGTTTTTTTTCGGTTCTTTTAATTAGATAAGAAAACTATAATAAGATCTTTATCACCAGTGTCTAATATCAACCACATAAATCTAATTGTGAGGAAAAAGTGGAAGTGAATCCGACAGTATGTAATATTATGAAAAAATTGAAAAACACAAGTTCATAAATGAGTGATGTTTATTTCGCCTACGCTGCAGTGTTTCGATCTGTTTCTGATGAAGATCTATTGAAACAGATTGAAACACTGATGAAGATCTATTGAAACAGATCAAAACACTGCAGTGTAGGTGAAATAAACATTACTCGTTTATGAACTTGTGTTTTTCATTTTTTTCATAATCTCTCTCTCTCTATATATATATATATAGTAAAGAAATAACAAAAGACTTAGAGATTTAGCATTATAGTCTATTTCATTTAGACAAATATAAATCTCCCGACTCATCAGATGCGAATGCTGTGATGTGAATTCCAAATGTAATGCTAAACTATAATGCTAAATCTCTAGTGTTATTTCTTTACTCATATATTTGCTCTGTGACTTTAACATTAAGAGTACACATTGAGCTCTCAAATTGCGACTTGGTTTGTTTAAATAAAACTCTTGTGTCGTAAGGAAGATTTCTTCTCTGGACTTTTGGATAAATCTGTAAAAATAAAACAATTAACGACAAAGTAAATATATATACACATTAAATATCACCAGGGTTTGGTTTTTGAGCAAAAATAATGAAGCTTTGATTTATATTAGTGAAGATAATTAAAAAATCAAATTTAAATGATAACAGCATAGAATTTTTTTTGCATTACGTATTTTAAATAAGAGATATTAATTTTTCTTTTAAGAGTGTCTGAATCAACACCAGGTCTTTTTTACATCAGGATTTTAATGGGGCATCCTGCGAGGATCCAACTTGCAATTCAGCAAAATTAGATCTGTGAGACTACCTTTCTTTTACTCCCCTTTACACAGGTGATGCTGGGTAGCCACTTCTAGTATTACATGAATCTAATTAAAGTTTTTTTTTATTCCATTAATTATAGTGGCACTCATGGTGTAGTGATTATTGCTGTAGGAAAAGTGGAATATTATTCAGTCAAAATGAATAATATTAGGTATTATTTAATACCAAACTCTACAGCATTAAAACTTTTTAACCAAAAATAAAATTTCATAAATGCATATGTGTACTTATTTTGGGACTGATAAGTGTTCCAATTTTATGGGCCATCCTTTAGGCTTCAAGCAAGAGCGCTTGTCCAGTGGACATCATTTGTGTTAAGCAGAGTGTAGTTTTGATCTACAGGTAAAGAATCTTTGGGTTGTTCCTTGGTGCTCCTCAGTCTGACAAGTCCTTCATCAATGATTGCAAATATATATATGCACAATATTATCCACAGATAAGTGCATGTCTTTTATTGAAGTTTAATTTTTTTCTAATCAAAAACTTATTCTTTTCATTCCATTTATTTTCATTCATTTTTTTTTCTTTTTCTCAATGACTCATTCTTTTTTTCTTTCTTTTTTTTTTATTTGCAGATGTGCAATTCTCCAACATCTGCATGCCATCAACCCCACGCCGATTTTTCTCCTGCAACAACCAGACGTCTACAACTCAAACATTCGGCTATTCCAATGACCCATTAGCAGAAGGAGGAGGAGGGGGAGGAGGAGGAGGAGGAGGACCCATGTACCAAACCAAAACAAACCAAAACACTTTCCAGGCGGACGCAAACTACTTCCAAATCGCTGCCACAGACAATGATATCAGTGATGGCACCCATGCTCAACCGCGGAATCAGCCCGAGAAAGTCTGCCATCCCTCACCCCCGAGACCCCTCCCCCTGTACCCAATCTGGGGCGTGCCCGACCAAATTCCCAGCACTTTCGAAACCAGCACAACCAAATGTTGACCAACCCCCCTCACAGGAGTCGTACCCAGTAAAACCTATGCAGATCTCACAGACCGGATTAAAATACGGACACCAAGCGGTGAAATCCACTGCCTTGTGAAAAGTGATGTGAAGTTCGAAGTTATGTGAAGTTCGAAGTGAAGTTCGAAGTTGTGTGAAGTTCGAAGTTGTGTGAAAATCTTGTTTATGATTCAATGACTCACAAATTTTGACTTAATTTTTTTTTTCCTTTTTTTAAAAAACAAAACAAACTGGGGATGATTTCTAATATGAGAAGTTCTCAAATGTTTATGTGTGTGTGTTTGTGTTTGAATATGTGTGTGTGTGTGTGTATGTATGTGTGTGTGTGTGTGTGTGTCGTGCGTGTGTGTTGGTATCAAACAGCAAGGAAAGAAAATCTGAAATACAGTGGTACCTTGACTTAGAGTATCCCAATTTATGATTTTTGCAAGTTACGAGCTGTCACTCAGTCTGATATTTTGCTTTGACTTACAAGGTAAAATTTGAGGTATGAGCGAGCTTCAGTTATGCTTATGTAAATAAGTTTGCTAAAAACATTTATGTTTCCGAACTTATTACACCAAAGAAAAATATGATTTATATAAAAAATAAGCATTAGAACATTTTAAAGCATATTATTAATTAATTCTATTTTTTATGTTTTCATACAAGGACAGTGTAGTAGAAGTGACTGTGAATTAATGGTAGCCAAACGCATTCGCTGCCTTACGTGTCAATCTACTTTCTGAGAGCCATTCGTAAAACTGCTATTTTTTATGCTACAGACTTATTTGCATAAGATAGCAGCAAGATATTTTAAAAACAGGTGAGTGGACGTGGGGTAGCATTTTTCCTGCAGGATTCGGATACGTGACGTCGAAGGACTTGAAACACAGTTGTAGTCATTACTTCATGTGTGTGCCGAAGGTTTTGTGTGGTGGTGTGAATTTGCGAAAGTATTATGGCAGCTTCATTATTTTTTTTGTAACGATGAGTTAGAGACAGTGATATTTTTCTTATTTGTAAAAAAAAAGATGTTTAAAAAATTAGGGTGTTTTTTTTGGGGGGGTAGGGGGCTGGAACGGATTAATGGCATTTATTTCAATGGATAGAACTGATTTGCTATATGAGGAAAATTGAGTTACATGCAGAATGAATTACTCTCATAAGTCAGGGTACCACTGTACAAAGAAAGAACTGAACAGAGTTTTTCTGGCGGAGAAAAAAAAAAAAAATAAACAAAAGAATAAAAAAGACATTCAGGGTGAATAATTGAAAATATTTTGTTTGAACCATGCTCCCCCACACACACCATCATCATTTCATTATCAATGTCATTAATCATCTTTGGGGATGGGTTCATTTTTGCCTGCCCTGTTTCAATATAGAGGTTTAGCCTAACCTCAACTTCATCATTAACTGCATAAAATCCACTTATATATTATTTATAAACTTTTTATTATTTATAAATAAATTTTACTTATTTATTATTTCAAGACATTCCTGACCCTAATCTGAAGCAACTTTTTTAACAACAGGGTATATATAACTGCCAGGGTTCAATACTGGCAATAATATATATATATATATATATATATGAGGAAGAATGAATAAAGAAAAGAAAGAATAGAATGGATAATAAAAGATGAATTTAATCAATATCACTTACCCATGTGTTTCGGTCAGTTCATCTGTGTGAAAATATTCCGCATACAGCACACAGATGAACTGATCGAAATACATGTGTAAGTGATATTGATTAAATTCATCTTTTATTATCCATTCTATTCTTCCTTTTCTTTATTCATTCTTCCTCATATTGTCAGATTCATTTCCAATTTCCATTTTTAAACACACACACACACACACACACACATATATATATATATATATATATATATATATATATATATATATATATATCATTCATTGGCATTTCAGTCTCGGAAGACTATAATGTAGTTTTTGTGCCCCTGAAGTTACAGCGCCTCCTGTGACTGTAAAATCCAATGCCCGAAAAACATTCTTGACCACAGATGTCACATGTGAAGGCTGTCCCTGAAGATGTTGATGTGCCAGTACTTTGTTGCTGCTACTTTCTTCTGGACCTCTTGGCTTCATGGTGTTGCGCCAGAGTGGCTTCAGACATGAACAGTTCACTACAGAGAGCCTGCTGCGATATATATATATATATATTATATATATATATATATATATATATTTATAGGTATTTTGTATTGGAGAAATAAAAATAAAGGGCTCAGTTATAAATGTAAGGGCTATATCAATTTGTTATGAGGTACTATACAATTTCTTACCATTGGTTTCATATATGTATACAGGTGTGTATGTGTTTGTGTGCATGGATGTAAATGTACATCAAGTAAACTCATGTGTGTGAGTATCATATTGTAGTAGTTGCTGGATATACATTTGGGCATATGTGTGCATTTGTATGTATACATAAATGAATGTAAGTATATGTATGTGCTATTGATGAACACTATGGGAGGGGAATTTCATGGATGAATACAAGAACAGCTCAACGCAAAATATATACCTATATATAACTGAATAAAAACTTTGCTGCCATCTTTTTCCTGGGGGCTTTGTCTTGATGATATGCAGCTAATATGCTGTTTTGAAACTAATGGTAAAATGGTAAAATGGTAACAAATGCCTTTAATTGTACAGTACAATATAACGTATACACACACACACACAAACACACACATATATATATATACTACTCTACTGTATGGTGCTGAAACTTGGACACTTTACCCGCAAGCACATAAACCAACTTGACGCCTTTCACATGCATTGTCTTCGTGCCATTTGCAGTTTAAAATGGGATAATAGAGTAAGAAATAGCACAATATTAAAAAAGTGTAACATTGCTGGCATTGAAACCTTACTAGCAAAGGTTCAGCTGAGGTGGGCTGGTCACATTGTCAAAATGAATGAGAACAGGCTTCCAAAGAAGATTTTATATGGACAATTACAAAATACTAAGCGTTCTATTGGATGTCCACTTAATCAATGGGAGAATTCAATGTACATATGTGATAAAATATGCACAGAGAAAAAAATAGAGATTAATAAAAGGAAAACCTTAATCAATAATTTTGACGAGTATTATCTTTGATTTTTCCAATTCTAATTGATTTTTATCCCAATTCCTGCTGTTCCTTGACGTCGTAAAAGTGATGACCTTTGATTAAAAAATCAGACCATATGACCTTTTGTGATCTCGATTCATAAGGACATTTTTTTCATTTACACCGTTAAAATCCTATTGTTTGTTAACAGACGATTTTCAGAGTTGTTTTTTTTTTAATTATAAAACTCACCCTTAACCTTAACCTCTAACCCTAACCCCTAACAAACAACCATATTTTGAGAGTGTAAATAAAAAAAATCACCTTATGAATCGAGATCACAAAAGGGGTGCCTAAAGGTCATATGGTCCAAAACATCAAGTAGAATTAGGAAGAAGATTAACGATAATACTGGTCCAGGTTATTAATAATAATGATTGATGGAACTTGATTTAAAGATAGATTTTTACAAATATACTAAATAAATCCACTCAGTTTTGAAAATATCTTCACCTTTTTAAAAAAAATGAAAGTTTACTCCAGTTATTGAGGGTTTTCTTTTGCTCTTCTTTCTTTTCTTTTTTCTTTTCTTTTTTATTCTTTTTCTTTTCTTTCTTTTCTTTTTCTTTTCTTTTTCTTTTCAATTTGAGCGCACTTCTTTACAACCCCTTTACATACCCTCCTTTACACCAACCAAACAAATTCTGGAACTAACATGGAGTTTATTTTTTTAATAATTTTCTAACATTTTTTTTTTAGAGCAGAATACCCTCCCTAAAGAACTTGAAATTTCCTGATAATGTCTTTTAGAGATGCTGATTAAGTAGAGTAGATTATGAATAGTCTTTTTGTTGGATTATTTAGTGATACAATACACTACTTAAATTTATAGACTAAGCAAGGTCACATAGTTTAAGCCTCAGCCAATCAACAGCCCAAATGTGTGGCTAGTTGATTACTTAATCACTGATACTGAGAGACGTCCATTTGCAATCATTAATGAAGGACTGACAAAGACTGAGGAGCACCTAGGAACAACCAAAGGATTCTTTACCAAAGATTGCGCTCTGCTTAACACCAAGGATCTCCGCTGGACAAGCGCTCTTGCTTGAAGCCTAAATCATAACACTTTTAATATGAAATGAGTTGGTATGGAGTTTTAGGGAATATATTTCTACCACAAAATGCCCTACAATTAAGAGTTTTCCTTCTCCTAAACTGGTTGCCATACCAAGGTTAAAGAGCCCAGTCTGCCCTACTATTTACTCATAGCTGAAGGGAGAATAGTTAGATTGATCTCTTTTTCCAGGGTTATGAAAATATATGCATATATATATATACATATATATATATATATATATATATATATATATATATATATATATATATTATGTATAATACTATGGATGTCTATATGAGTGAGTGTGTGTACATATATAAATGTATGCATATATCTACATATATAAATGCATATATCTATGTAAATCTATGTGTATATATATATATATATATATATATATATATATATATGTATATGTAAGTATGTATGTATATATGCATATATCTATGAAAATCTATGTATATATATATATATATATATGTAAATCTATATATATATATATATATATATATATATATATATATATATATGAAAATAAGCCCTGTTCTGGATTTGAACTTGGGTAGCCAAATTCACTTCTTACAATGATAACTGTCACACCATGAGCGCCTCTTTTAAAATAGACTTTTTAAATTAAAAAACATGAAATAACAGGAAGGTGTTTTTGACATTTGTCTGTGATCCAAGTGTCAATGGGGGATGTTCACTTAGTGTATAAATAAGAATTTATATGAGCTATGCTGACGACACCTTCTGCTCTCACTCGAAATTAAGATTCTTACAAGAGATGGATACAATATATTAAGTGGAAATAGCTTCAATGGACCCTTAAGAAATTGGGGAGTTTTTTTGGGGGGTTGGGAAAAAAACAGATAAATTCTTTGTATGAATAAAAAAGGAAAGAAAAAAAAAGAAGAAGTAATGTCTGGTTTAGATAAAAAGAAAACTCCAAATATTTGCCAAGGATAAAAAAGAAATTCGTTGGTCACTGACAAAAGTATGTTTTTTTTTTTATTTATTTAAATATTGATCTGAAAAAGAAGAATCAATAAAGTATTTAATCTTTCCTCTAATCAATAATTACTGTCTGAATCTGACACTTCGTTGTGTGTTTCAAGACTTAATAATAATAATAATAATAATAATAATAATAATCATGATGATGATGATGATGATGATGATAAGAAGAAGAAGAAGAAAAGGAAACCTCAAAAGAGAAACTGAATCACTAATAATTGCTGCACAAAATAATGCCATAAGGACAAACTATATCAAAGCAAAAATTGATAAGACCCAACAAATAGTAAACGTAGACTATGCGGTGACAGAGATGAGACTGTAAACCATGTATTAAGTGAATGTAGCACACTAGCACAACGGGAATACTAAACTAGGCATGACTGGGTTGGGAAGGTGATCCACTGGGAATTATGTAAAAAATTTAATTTTAACCATACAACAAAATGGTATTTGCATAAACCAGAATCTGTTCTTGAGAATGAAACGCATAAAATTCTCTCAGACTTTGAGATAAAAACGGATCACCTTATCCCAGCAAGAAGACCAGACTTAGTGTTGATTAACAAAGAAGAAAGAACTTGTCAACTGGTGGATTTTGCAGTTCCAGCAGATCACAGGGTAAAGCTGAAGGAAAATGAAAAGATGGATAAATACCTGGACCTTGCCAGAGAATCCAAAAAGCTGTGGAACATGAGAGTGAAAGTGATACCAATTGTAGTTGGTGCACTTGGAATGATCCCAATAAACTTGGAAAAAAGACTGGAGGATTTAGAAATCAGAAAAAATTGAGACCATCCAGACTACTGCACTGCTGCAATCGGCTAGAATACTCAGAAGAGTCCTGAAGACCTAAGGAGACTTGTTGTCACTCAGACACCAGTGAAATACCATCAACTAACACTGATGTGAAGAACTCTAATAATAATAATAATAATAATAATAATAATCATTTATCATTATTTCACTCCTTGTGAGATCATTATATTATTATTATTATTATTATTATTATTATTATTATTATTATTATTGTAGAAGAAAAACCTTAAAGGAATAAAACTAAATTCAATGAACAGTATGAGGTTTAACATCTGATCTTGGCAAAGTTCCTGGCTGGCATTACATACTATAAGAAGGGATATATATATACATACATATATATATATACATATATATACTATGGAAAATTTGAAAAATGTAAAATGTCATATACAACATTGCCCATTTCTCAGCTAGTTGGGCTTTCAGCTGTAAAGTCTAATATATATATATATATATATATATATATAATGTAGCTTTCTATATTTATAAGTAAAGACTGTTCAATACCATTGATAGAGCATGTATTTCTTTTTCTTTCTTTCTTTCTTTCTTTCTTTCTTTCTTTCTTTCTTCCTTACTTTTTCTTTTTCTTTCTTTCTTTCTTTGTTACTTTTTCTTTTTCTTTCTTTCTTTCTTCCTTACTTTTTCTTTTTCTTTCTTTCTTTCTTTCTTCCTTACTTTTTCTTTTTCTTTCTTTCTTTCTTTCTTTCTTTTTTCTAGGGAAGTAAAGAGATGAAGTCAATGGCACATGGTAATTGATAGTTTTTAGTTCATGCGATTTTCACACCAAGTATAAGTTAGTTTGAAAATTGCATAGGCAAGAAACTGTGAAGAGGCTGCATCTTAATCAATGTGACAGAAAAGCATATATATATATATATATATATATATATATAAATATATATATATATATATATATATATATAAATATATATATATATATATATATATATATATATATATATATATATATATATATATAATATATATATATATATATATATATATAATATATATATATATATATATATATATATATATATAATATATATATATATATATATATAAATATATATATATACTAGAAAAACGTGGCATTTTGATCAATGTGACAGAAAAGCATATATATATATATATATATATATATATATATATATATATACTAGAAAAACGTGGCACATTGGGTCAGCTATTGAGTTCTAGATGGATAATTGTGATCAGAACGAAAGTTAGTTTGCAAAACGATTTAAATTAAAGAAATAAATACAAATAAAAAAAACAAAAAAAAACATTTAAATCATTTTGCTAATATTTGCAATTAAGTCCCATCTTATATATGATCCAGCTGTTAGTTGATGAAAATTAACATACAAATAAATTGTTCTACCACTCACACTCTCCAATCTCTTTCTTTATACTCACTGAGAAAACTAACATATATAAAGAGTAGTTAATCAAGATATATATATATATATATATATATATATATATATATATATATATATATATATATAGAGAGAGAGAGAGAGAGAGAGAGAGAGAGGGAAATGACTGGAAGAATGTGAAGTAAGAGATGGGTGAGTTTTTGACTTAATTGCATATCATGACTAATTAGACCCAAATAAAATGGATTTTTTTCAAACAAAACTTAATCCCAAAACTAAGGAATATTTTGGGATGCATTTTGTGCCATTAAACTAAATAGGAAAAAAGGCCTTTAGCAAACAATCATTGAATTACTCAGCTTTAAATAATAATAGATATATAACCTGGGCTAGAATAAGGGTGTCAGGATGTGACATAAAGTCAATTCTATGCTAGAAGCCATCCTATACATAAATACATGACCAAAGACAATACAAAAAATAGTTTAGATTCACCAGCATCCTCCCTTTAAGACACCATACAATAAAACTGACCTCACCCTTTTCAGACAAGGGGCATGGGTTGCTGAAGCTAAGCTTATCTATTATAAGACAGGTGGTGCTGTCCCATTGAGGTGGTCTATTCAGAAAGGAAAGTCACTTTATGAGGGTATTGCTCGTGCATTTTTTCCATGAATACTCCATGAATAAAACTGGCCTTGTGCCAAACTTGGTTAAATCTAATATATATATATATATATATATATATATATGAAGAGTAAAGGATTAGGTAAATCCGACAAAATGTGATTGAAAATAGAGGAAAAATGCGGATAAAACAACACAACAACCAACGCGAAATATCATTTAAATGTAGTTGTTGTGTTCTTTTATCCACATTTTTTCTCTAATTTTTAATGACATATATAATTATATATATATATGAGTGCATGTGTATACATATATATATATATGTGTGTGCGTGTGTGTTTGTGTGTGTGTGTATATACATGCTTAAATGGAACTACTGAATGATGTATATAATCATACATATGTATATAGATGAGTATATGTATATGTGGATGAGACATGTTTGTATATATACATACAATTATAGATATCCTTGAATACTTGTATATATGTATGTATTTTTTGTGGGTGCATAATTGTATGTGAGTGTGAATGTATGAGAGCATGTATGTGTGCGTGTGTGTGTGTGTGTGTGTGTGCGTGTGGGAGGATGTACATTTCCAGACTCATTCTTTTTTGCTTTGCCCCTTGGCTCAGCGTTGTCATTAGCGATCAAACTGTATTTCTGCTGCCAGATGCCCTTTCTGACATCGTTTCAATTTCCAGGTGGATTCACTATCAAAGATCAACAAGAAGAAAAAACAAAACAAAACAAAAACTAAAAATAAAAATAAAAAGGGAAATACAAAACAAAAACTGTATTTTGAACATTAATGTAAAATAAAAAAAAATCTTTTTTCATTTACGTCAAAGTTTTGATTAAAAAAATTATTAAAAAATATCCTTGTCTTTTTTGTTTGTTTTATTTTAATTTTTTTTCCCACTCATTTTTCACTTTAGATCTTGGAAGACCAACACCAGAGAAAGAAAAGAAAAGAAAGTTACAAAGATGTTGGGACTATATGTTACATTTCTTGTGGCCATTTTAGGGTGGAAGGTGAAAGCAGTTTTAAAATGGAGATCCCTTTTGACATAAACTTTGATCCTGTCTTGAAGGAGAAAGATGTAGTATCAGTGTTATTCCTTGTCCGCTGATCTGTCCTTAGAGAGTTGTATAATCTTCTTGTGTAGCCATTTTAGGGCTGTAGGTGAAAGCAGTTTTAAAATGGAGATCCCTTTTGGCATAAAGTTTGATCCTGTCTTGAACTAGAAAGATGTAGTATCAATTTTATTCCTTGTCCGCTGATCTGTCCTTAGAGAGTTGTATAATCTTCTTGTGTAGCCATTTTAGGGCTGTAGGTGAAAGCAGTTTTAGAGTGGAGATCTCTATGGGCATAAAGTTTGATCCTGTCTTGAACTAGAAAGATGTAGTATCAGTGTTATTCCTTGTCCGCTGATCTGTCCTTAGAGAGTTGTATAATCTTCTTGTGTAGCCATTTTAAGGCTGTAGGTGAAAGCAGTTTTGGCAAGAATTTTGAGTTAGAGGAGAATGGAACAGTTTAAATGATGATTCAACAGAGACACATGGTATTGTTTCATTAGACGAGCAAATAAGACGCGGCGAGGTGGAAGAGAGGAGGAGTGAGAGGTCAGAGTGTGAATTGAGTCTGAGAGAAGGTGTTGACAGAGCAAGACGTGAATTTCTTGCTCTCGGCAGTTGTGATTTTGGTGGAAATAAAATTCTCTTGAGAAAAAAGAACGTAACTAGAATTGACACGTCATCATATCATTCCGACTAGGAGAGCGTAGTGTTACAACTCTAGTCTAAATTCATCAGTGTATAACAGGGGTCTCAAACTACAGGACTCAAAAGGACCATTAGACCCTGCGGCAGAGGCACAAAATGTAGGGGGACAAATCTTAATTTCAAATCTTACTCTATTTTTAGTTTCTGGACGGTTGGGTTAGTTGTTGGTACGTTGTGAACAATTTCTGAAAAGATGGTATTTACCCCATTCATATGATATTATGCAACTCATAAAACACACACATGCAAACACAGATAACCGGTTGCCATAATAAATCAATGCATTCCTTGTAATTATTGCATCAATTATTTTTTATTCAAATTATATTCCAATACTTTAATTTTATTTAAAATTCTTGAAAAATATTTGTATAATTATATATACCTTCACACACACACAAACACATATATATATATATAACAATTGGAAAGCCCATATATTGGTAGATCAGAATTACAAAATTCTGAAGTACACAATTCTGCATTTTTTGAAATTATTGTTGGACTCAATTAATATTCAATTAATTTTAATATTTATAGATATTTTCTGGTTTTCTCTAGATGGGAAGTTAGAGATGGCTGATTTGTTAACTCGTCAATAGACACCAGACGTAGAGATTATTTTTATTTTCATTTTCTTTATTTTACATTTCTTCTTTTTTTTTCAGATTTCCTGTATTTAAAAATATTTATGAAACATCGATGTTCTATTACTTGGTTTTTGGGTTCCAACACGAAAAAAATGGCAGAAATTCAATTGTTTCCCATATTGTTGGCTGGTTTATTTCTTCAGGTCAACAGATAATTTTTATAGCAGAGGGAAACATTTTCTACTAAATTGTAAACAGTTGCATACGAAAAGAACCCCGCTCCTGACTGAATGTTTGATGCTGACAATTGAATTATAAAGTTCATTCACATTCATTTTTAAGGTTCGTCCGCCTTACTTTACACTAGCCATGCGGCTACACATTAAGAATATCTAAGTTTTAACTTAGTATAAGTCAACAGCTGGTGTAAAAAAAATAAGGAGTAAAATAGTAACATTGGAAGTTTGCAGAGAACTGCAAAAACTGTGGAAGATGAGGGTAAATGTGGTACCAATTGTAGTTGGTATCCTTGGAACGATCCTCAAGAGATTGGAAAGGAGACTGCAGGAATTGGAAATCAGAGGAAGAATTTAAACATTCCAACAACAGCATTGTTAAGATCGGCTAGAATACCCAGAAGAGTCCAGGAAATCTGAGGACAGTTCTGAAACAGGGGGGCTCATGGAGGAGTAATTGCATCGGGGCGTAACTTCAGGGGTGGGGGGCGCAAAATCGACTTAACCCAAAAGCCTTTACTTTGCTATAACATTGAGATATATTGTATAACTTTTGCCACTATACTCAAAAAATAAAAAAGAACCATATTGAATCCATAGTACAATATATATGATATATATATATGGAGAGAGGCATATATATATATATATATATATATATATATATATATATATATATATATATATATATATATATATATATTAGAGAGAGAGAGAGAGAGAGAGAGAGAGAGAGAGAGAGAGAGAGAGAGAGAAAGAAAGAAAGAAGAGAGGAAGTTTGTGTCACATCCTGCCCGTTGCATGATATCTGAATGCGTAGAATTTGAAAGTAGGCAGGTTGATGAAGCTATGAAAGATCTTAATCTTTATTAGCCACTGAAAGGGGTGCTGGGCGGAGGTCATGTCCCCTCCTCCTGGATCACGACGTTGGCACGCCACCGCTTGGGGAAACTTGCTGTCACTCAGATTCCAGCGAAAGTCCATCGGCTAACGCTGGTGTAAAAACTCGCAAGAAGTGAAATAATAATAATAATAATAATAATAATAATAATAAAAATTAAATTTTGACCATACAACAAAATTGTATATGCATAAACCAGAATCTGTTCTTGAGAACGAAACGCATAAAATTCTCTGGGACTTTGAAATAAAAACGGATCACCTTATCCCAGCAAGAAGACCAGACCTAGTGTTGATTAACAAAAAAGAAAGAACTTGTCAACTGGTGGATTTTGCAGTGCCAGCAGCTC
>CM042151.1:45945840-45959965 GCA_023376005.1 Doryteuthis pealeii
TCTTTGGTCACCAGCATCTCCAGAAGTCAGACAAGAAAAAAAACGGCGTTTCCTATATTCAACAGAGAGAGGCAGAGAGCCGTTATAAGTGCGATAACTTACCAACCTTGACAAGGACTTCAGTTAAATGGGACTGTATTGTTATATCTTATTATAATGGAGATTGTGTGTTTTTCTGTCTGTAACCGAAACTATATTACTACTCAGGTCACAATTCCCTTAGTTATTGACATCACATTCTCAATGATTTAATTTTTATTTAAACCTCAATTATTAATAAAATTGTCTTACACTATTAATACTGTTAACTATGTCTACATACTGACAATATGCAATTGTATTTATATATACAACAAAATAGCGGTTTTCAGTGTGAACGGGAAGGCTAATTTGCATATTAATATTAAAAAATCGAATTTAATAAATATGTGCTTAGTATTATTGATTTCTAACTGTTTGGTTTTATTTTAATGAATATAAGCAACAATCTCTTCAATGAATTTTAAATGAAATCCATTAACAAGATAAAATAACTGTAATTTTATTCTTTACTTCCTCTTATAACTAAATACTTAAATTAGAAAAAATAACAATGAAAGACGAGAGTGATGGAAGAGTAAGTTTCAGTTGTTCCATTTTTTATTATACTCCCTCTGTTTCAAATCTTTTATTATACTCCCTCTGTTTCAAATCTTTTTATCTGTATTCTTATTTAGTTTCATTAGCCTTTCTAATTTAATACAATATTTTATTACATTAAAACTTAAATACTTGCACCCGGAGGGTGCATATATTTGCTAGTTTAAATAATTATCATTGCTGCAAATAAAACCTACATTTGCAAGTATTTCAAGCGTAATTTCTTGTTTATGTATATATTAATACAAGTTATTAGAAATTTCATGTCATGTGTGGGGATTAAAAAATACGAAAATAAAAATTTAAAAAAAATAAAAAAAAAAAAAATACAAACTCCCATGGGGCATTGACTGGAAGAACCCCTTTGCGCATGTCCGACAAAAGGGACTGACTCCCTACCCCCCAAAATAATACCTCCGCCATTCCAACTGAAGCTGCAACTGGGTGTAGGTTGTTTCCTGGCCAAGTGTTATCCTCTCACCACGGCTGACTATGCCCCGTCCAATAAAGTATTAGTCATAAAACTACCTCTTGCCTTTGTCTCTTTCCTCTTTCGTGCCTTTCCGTTCCTAAGTTTCATTTCAGCGTACCAGCCCACAAGAACAAATAACCAGCTTTTATTGTGGACAAGATAGTAACACAAACGAACTTAACTTAGCCCCATACGTGTTCATGTGTTTTCTGTTCTTAACTCCTGTCTTTTCTATACTCGCGTTGTGAATCAGCACACCTTCGCCTAAATACTGCAAACGACACTCCTCATCTCTGTTGCAAGAATAGATATCTGCACTCTTGTGAACACATCCTGATAAAATAGACCTCCATCCAAGGAAAAGTTTAGTAAATATTTTGTACGATTGACGACGATGGTGTGATCCAATTTAAGTCATTGCTACCAGTTAATGTTACGATTAGAACAGACATTTATTGTCAGCAGGTAGATAGTTTGAACACTTTTTTGAAAGGAAATGAACATTTTAATCAATCACAAATTTATGATATTCCATTAGGATAATATATTTTTTTTGAAACGAAATGTACATTTTAATCAATCAAAAATCTATTATATTACATTAGGATAATACAGTTTTTTGAAAGGAAATGTACATTTTAATCAATCACAAATCTATGATATTCCATTAGGATGATACACTTTTATGAAAGGAAATGTATATTTTAATCAATCACAAATCTATGATATTCCATTAGGATGATACACTTTTATGAAAGGAAATGTACATTTTAATCAATCACAAATCTATGATATTCCATTAGGATTACACACTTTTATGAAAGGAAATGTACATTTTAATCAATCACAAATCTATGATATTCCATTAGAATCATAGACTTTTTGGGAAGGAAGTGTACATTATAATCAATCACAAATCTATGATATTCCATTATCATAATACACATTTTTGAAAGGAAATATACATTTTAATCAATCACAAATCTATACGTAAATTCAATAAAACCGACACCAAGCATTTTCATGAAATTTGTGATTTTCAGGCATTATAAGGGATTATTTAAGGGTTCAAATTAAAGCCAATCCTTCGAATTAAGTGATTCTTTTAAAATCGTTGAATTTTAAGCATCAAAATCTACCAAATAAGCCACTTAATCCATATCTAATATTTCAAGGAAATTTGAAAATTTTTCAATCCTATGATAGGGATTAAAGTAGTCAAATCTCTGCAATTCTAAAAATTGATTGCTTTTTTTGATATTAATGAATTCAACGCATTGAAATCTACGAGAAAAACCCAAGATATCACAACTTTGAATACTTTCAAAAATAGGTGATTTCTACTGGACCTATAAGGGGGGTACCTTACGGAAATTCAAGAAAACGACACCGAGCATTGTCATGAAATTTGTGATTTTCAGGCATTATAAGGGGTTATTTAAGGGTTCAAATTACAGCCAATCCTTCGATTTAAGAGATTCTTTAAAAATCAGTGCATTTTATGCATGAAAATTGTCAAAAAAGTCGATTAAATCCATATCTAATATTTCAAGGAAATTCTAAAATTTTTCAACCCTATAATAGGTGATTAAAGTGCTCAAATCTCTGCCAATTCTTAAAATTGATTGCTTTTTTTGGCATTAATGAATTCTACGCATTGAAATCTACGAGAAAAACCCAAGATATCACAACTTTGAATACTTTCAAAAATAGGTGATTTCTACTGGACCTATAAGGGGGGTACCTTACGGAAATTCAAGAAAACGACACCGAGCATTGTCATGAAATTTGTGATTTTCAGGCATTATAAGGGGTTATTTAAGGGTTCAAATTACAGCCAATCCTTCGATTTAAGAGATTCTTTTAAAATCAGTGCATTTTATGCATGAAAATTGTCAAAAAAGTCGATTAAATCCATATCTAATATTTCAAGGAAATTCTAAAATTTTTCAACCCTATAATAGGTGATTAAAGTGCTCAAATCTCTGCCAATTCTTAAAATTGATTGCTTTTTTTGGCATTAATGAATTCTACGCATTGAAATCTACGAGAAAAACCAAGATATCACAACTTTGAATACTTTCAAAAATAGGTGATTTCTACTGGACCTATAAGGGGGGTACCTTACGGAAATTCAAGAAAACGACACCGAGCATTGTCATGAAATTTGTGATTTTCAGGCATTATAAGGGGTTATTTAAGGGTTCAAATTACAGCCAATCCTTCGATTTAAGAGATTCTTTTAAAATCAGTGCATTTTATGCATGAAAATTGTCAAAAAAGTCGATTAAATCCATATCTAATATTTCAAGGAAATTCTAAAATTTTTCAACCCTATAATAGGTGATTAAAGTGCTCAAATCTCTGCCAATTCTTAAAATTGATTGCTTTTTTTGGCATTAATGAATTCTACGCATTGAAATCTACGAGAAAAACCCAAGATATCACAACTTTGAATACTTTCAAAAATAGGTGATTTCTACTGGACCTATAAGGGGGTACCTTACGGAAATTCAAGAAAACGACACCGAGCATTGTCATGAAATTTGTGATTTTCAGGCATTATAAGGGGTTATTTAAGGGTTCAAATTACAGCCAATCCTTCGATTTAAGAGATTCTTTTAAAATCAGTGCATTTTATGCATGAAAATTGTCAAAAAAGTCGATTAAATCCATATCTAATATTTCAAGGAAATTCTAAAATTTTTCAACCCTATAATAGGTGATTAAAGTGCTCAAATCTCTGCCAATTCTTAAAATTGATTGCTTTTTTTGGCATTAATGAATTCTACGCATTGAAATCTACGAGAAAAACCCAAGATATCACAACTTTGAATACTTTCAAAAATAGGTGATTTCTACTGGACCTATAAGGGGGGTACCTTACGGAAATTCAAGAAAACGACACCGAGCATTGTCATGAAATTTGTGATTTTCAGGCATTATAAGGGGTTATTTAAGGGTTCAAATTACAGCCAATCCTTCGATTTAAGAGATTCTTTTAAAATCAGTGCATTTTATGCATGAAAATTGTCAAAAAAGTCGATTAAATCCATATCTAATATTTCAAGGAAATTCTAAAATTTTTCAACCCTATAATAGGTGATTAAAGTGCTCAAATCTCTGCCAATTCTTAAAATTGATTGCTTTTTTTGGCATTAATGAATTCTACGCATTGAAATCTACGAGAAAAACCCAAGATATCACAACTTTGAATACTTTCAAAAATAGGTGATTTCTACTGGACCTATAAGGGGGGTACCTTACGGAAATTCAAGAAAACGACACCGAGCATTGTCATGAAATTTGTGATTTTCAGGCATTATAAGGGGTTATTTAAGGGTTCAAATTACAGCCAATCCTTCGATTTAAGAGATTCTTTTAAAATCAGTGCATTTTATGCATGAAAATTGTCAAAAAAGTCGATTAAATCCATATCTAATATTTCAAGGAAATTCTAAAATTTTTCAACCCTATAATAGGTGATTAAAGTGCTCAAATCTCTGCCAATTCTTAAAATTGATTGCTTTTTTTTGGCATTAATGAATTCTACGCATTGAAATCTACGAGAAAAACCCAAGATATCACAACTTTGAATACTTTCAAAAATAGGTGATTTCTACTGGACCTATAAGGGGGGTACCTTACGGAAATTCAAGAAAACGACACCGAGCATTGTCATGAAATTTGTGATTTTCAGGCATTATAAGGGGTTATTTAAGGGTTCAAATTACAGCCAATCCTTCGATTTAAGAGATTCTTTTAAAATCAGTGCATTTTATGCATGAAAATTGTCAAAAAAGTCGATTAAATCCATATCTAATATTTCAAGGAAATTCTAAAATTTTTCAACCCTATAATAGGTGATTAAAGTGCTCAAATCTCTGCCAATTCTTAAAATTGATTGCTTTTTTTGGCATTAATGAATTCTACGCATTGAAATCTACGAGAAAAACCAAGATATCACAACTTTGAATACTTTCAAAAATAGGTGATTTCTACTGGACCTATAAGGGGGGTACCTTACGGAAATTCAAGAAAACGACACCGAGCATTGTCATGAAATTTGTGATTTTCAGGCATTATAAGGGGTTATTTAAGGGTTCAAATTACAGCCAATCCTTCGATTTAAGAGATTCTTTTAAAATCAGTGCATTTTATGCATGAAAATTGTCAAAAAAGTCGATTAAATCCATATCTAATATTTCAAGGAAATTCTAAAATTTTTCAACCCTATAATAGGTGATTAAAGTGCTCAAATCTCTGCCAATTCTTAAAATTGATTGCTTTTTTTGGCATTAATGAATTCTACGCATTGAAATCTACGAGAAAAACCCAAGATATCACAACTTTGAATACTTTCAAAAATAGGTGATTTCTACTGGACCTATAAGGGGGGTACCTTACGGAAATTCAAGAAAACGACACCGAGCATTGTCATGAAATTTGTGATTTTCAGGCATTATAAGGGGTTATTTAAGGGTTCAAATTACAGCCAATCCTTCGATTTAAGAGATTCTTTTAAAATCAGTGCATTTTATGCATGAAAATTGTCAAAAAAGTCGATTAAATCCATATCTAATATTTCAAGGAAATTCTAAAATTTTTCAACCCTATAATAGGTGATTAAAGTGCTCAAATCTCTGCCAATTCTTAAAATTGATTGCTTTTTTTGGCATTAATGAATTCTACGCATTGAAATCTACGAGAAAAACCCAAGATATCACAACTTTGAATACTTTCAAAAATAGGTGATTTCTACTGGACCTATAAGGGGGGTACCTTACGGAAATTCAAGAAAACGACACCGAGCATTGTCATGAAATTTGTGATTTTCAGGCATTATAAGGGGTTATTTAAGGGTTCAAATTACAGCCAATCCTTCGATTTAAGAGATTCTTTTAAAATCAGTGCATTTTATGCATGAAAATTGTCAAAAAAGTCGATTAAATCCATATCTAATATTTCAAGGAAATTCTAAAATTTTTCAACCCTATAATAGGTGATTAAAGTGCTCAAATCTCTGCCAATTCTTAAAATTGATTGCTTTTTTTGGCATTAATGAATTCTACGCATTGAAATCTACGAGAAAAACCCAAGATATCACAACTTTGAATACTTTCAAAAATAGGTGATTTCTACTGGACCTATAAGGGGGGTACCTTACGGAAATTCAAGAAAACGAGCATTGTCATGAAATTTGTGATTTTCAGGCATTATAAGGGGTTATTTAAGGGTTCAAATTACAGCCAATCCTTCGATTTAAGAGATTCTTTTAAAATCAGTGCATTTTATGGATGAAAATTGTCAAAAAAGTCGATTAAATCCATATCTAATATTTCAAGGAAATTCTAAAATTTTTCAACCCTATAATAGGTGATTAAAGTGCTCAAATCTCTGCCAATTCTTAAAATTGATTGCTTTTTTTGGCATTAATGAATTCTACGCATTGAAATCTACGAGAAAAACCCAAGATATCACAACTTTGAATACTTTCAAAAATAGGTGATTTCTACTGGACCTATAAGGGGGGTACCTTACGGAAATTCAAGAAAACGACACCGAGCATTGTCATGAAATTTGTGATTTTCAGGCATTATAAGGGGTTATTTAAGGGTTCAAATTACAGCCAATCCTTCGATTTAAGAGATTCTTTTAAAATCAGTGCATTTTATGCATGAAAATTGTCAAAAAAGTCGATTAAATCCATATCTAATATTTCAAGGAAATTCTAAAATTTTTCAACCCTATAATAGGTGATTAAAGTGCTCAAATCTCTGCCAATTCTTAAAATTGATTGCTTTTTTTGGCATTAATGAATTCTACGCATTGAAATCTACGAGAAAAACCCAAGATATCACAACTTTGAATACTTTCAAAAATAGGTGATTTCTACTGGACCTATAAGGGGGGTACCTTACGGAAATTCAAGAAAACGACACCGAGCATTGTCATGAAATTTGTGATTTTCAGGCATTATAAGGGGTTATTTAAGGGTTCAAATTACAGCCAATCCTTCGATTTAAGAGATTCTTTTAAAATCAGTGCATTTTATGCATGAAAATTGTCAAAAAAGTCGATTAAATCCATATCTAATATTTCAAGGAAATTCTAAAATTTTTCAACCCTATAATAGGTGATTAAAGTGCTCAAATCTCTGCCAATTCTTAAAATTGATTGCTTTTTTTGGCATTAATGAATTCTACGCATTGAAATCTACGAGAAAAACCCAAGATATCACAACTTTGAATACTTTCAAAAATAGGTGATTTCTACTGGACCTATAAGGGGGGTACCTTACGGAAATTCAAGAAAACGACACCGAGCATTGTCATGAAATTTGTGATTTTCAGGCATTATAAGGGGTTATTTAAGGGTTCAAATTACAGCCAATCCTTCGATTTAAGAGATTCTTTTAAAATCAGTGCATTTTATGCATGAAAATTGTCAAAAAGTCGATTAAATCCATATCTAATATTTCAAGGAAATTCTAAAATTTTTCAACCCTATAATAGGTGATTAAAGTGCTCAAATCTCTGCCAATTCTTAAAATTGATTGCTTTTTTTGGCATTAATGAATTCTACGCATTGAAATCTACGAGAAAAACCCAAGATATCACAACTTTGAATACTTTCAAAAATAGGTGATTTCTACTGGACCTATAAGGGGGGTACCTTACGGAAATTCAAGAAAACGACACCGAGCATTGTCATGAAATTTGTGATTTTCAGGCATTATAAGGGGTTATTTAAGGGTTCAAATTACAGCCAATCCTTCGATTTAAGAGATTCTTTTAAAATCAGTGCATTTTATGCATGAAAATTGTCAAAAAAGTCGATTAAATCCATATCTAATATTTCAAGGAAATTCTAAAATTTTTCAACCCTATAATAGGTGATTAAAGTGCTCAAATCTCTGCCAATTCTTAAAATTGATTGCTTTTTTTGGCATTAATGAATTCTACGCATTGAAATCTACGAGAAAAACCCAAGATATCACAACTTTGAATACTTTCAAAAATAGGTGATTTCTACTGGACCTATAAGGGGGGTACCTTACGGAAATTCAAGAAAACGACACCGAGCATTGTCATGAAATTTGTGATTTTCAGGCATTATAAGGGGTTATTTAAGGGTTCAAATTACAGCCAATCCTTCGATTTAAGAGATTCTTTTAAAATCAGTGCATTTTATGCATGAAAATTGTCAAAAAAGTCGATTAAATCCATATCTAATATTTCAAGGAAATTCTAAAATTTTTCAACCCTATAATAGGTGATTAAAGTGCTCAAATCTCTGCCAATTCTTAAAATTGATTGCTTTTTTGGCATTAATGAATTCTACGCATTGAAATCTACGAGAAAAACCCAAGATATCACAACTTTGAATACTTTCAAAAATAGGTGATTTCTACTGGACCTATAAGGGGGTACCTTACGGAAATTCAAGAAAACGACACCGAGCATTGTCATGAAATTTGTGATTTTCAGGCATTATAAGGGGTTATTTAAGGGTTCAAATTACAGCCAATCCTTCGATTTAAGAGATTCTTTTAAAATCAGTGCATTTTATGCATGAAAATTGTCAAAAAAGTCGATTAAATCCATATCTAATATTTCAAGGAAATTCTAAAATTTTTCAACCCTATAATAGGTGATTAAAGTGCTCAAATCTCTGCCAATTCTTAAAATTGATTGCTTTTTTTGGCATTAATGAATTCTACGCATTGAAATCTACGAGAAAAACCCAAGATATCACAACTTTGAATACTTTCAAAAATAGGTGATTTCTACTGGACCTATAAGGGGGGTACCTTACGGAAATTCAAGAAAACGACACCGAGCATTGTCATGAAATTTGTGATTTTCAGGCATTATAAGGGGTTATTTAAGGGTTCAAATTACAGCCAATCCTTCGATTTAAGAGATTCTTTTAAAATCAGTGCATTTTATGCATGAAAATTGTCAAAAAAGTCGATTAAATCCATATCTAATATTTCAAGGAAATTCTAAAATTTTTCAACCCTATAATAGGTGATTAAAGTGCTCAAATCTCTGCCAATTCTTAAAATTGATTGCTTTTTTTGGCATTAATGAATTCTACGCATTGAAATCTACGAGAAAAACCAAGATATCACAACTTTGAATACTTTCAAAAATAGGTGATTTCTACTGGACCTATAAGGGGGGTACCTTACGGAAATTCAAGAAAACGACACCGAGCATTGTCATGAAATTTGTGATTTTCAGGCATTATAAGGGGTTATTTAAGGGTTCAAATTACAGCCAATCCTTCGATTTAAGAGATTCTTTTAAAATCAGTGCATTTTATGCATGAAAATTGTCAAAAAAGTCGATTAAATCCATATCTAATATTTCAAGGAAATTCTAAAATTTTTCAACCCTATAATAGGTGATTAAAGTGCTCAAATCTCTGCCAATTCTTAAAATTGATTGCTTTTTTTGGCATTAATGAATTCTACGCATTGAAATCTACGAGAAAAACCCAAGATATCACAACTTTGAATACTTTCAAAAATAGGTGATTTCTACTGGACCTATAAGGGGGGTACCTTACGGAAATTCAAGAAAACGACACCGAGCATTGTCATGAAATTTGTGATTTTCAGGCATTATAAGGGGTTATTTAAGGGTTCAAATTACAGCCAATCCTTCGATTTAAGAGATTCTTTTAAAATCAGTGCATTTTATGCATGAAAATTGTCAAAAAAGTCGATTAAATCCATATCTAATATTTCAAGGAAATTCTAAAATTTTTCAACCCTATAATAGGTGATTAAAGTGCTCAAATCTCTGCCAATTCTTAAAATTGATTGCTTTTTTTGGCATTAATGAATTCTACGCATTGAAATCTACGAGAAAAACCCAAGATATCACAACTTTGAATACTTTCAAAAATAGGTGATTTCTACTGGACCTATAAGGGGGGTACCTTACGGAAATTCAAGAAAACGACACCGAGCATTGTCATGAAATTTGTGATTTTCAGGCATTATAAGGGGTTATTTAAGGGTTCAAATTACAGCCAATCCTTCGATTTAAGAGATTCTTTTAAAATCAGTGCATTTTATGCATGAAAATTGTCAAAAAGTCGATTAAATCCATATCTAATATTTCAAGGAAATTCTAAAATTTTTCAACCCTATAATAGGTGATTAAAGTGCTCAAATCTCTGCCAATTCTTAAAATTGATTGCTTTTTTTGGCATTAATGAATTCTACGCATTGAAATCTACGAGAAAAACCCAAGATATCACAACTTTGAATACTTTCAAAAATAGGTGATTTCTACTGGACCTATAAGGGGGGTACCTTACGGAAATTCAAGAAAACGACACCGAGCATTGTCATGAAATTTGTGATTTTCAGGCATTATAAGGGGTTATTTAAGGGTTCAAATTACAGCCAATCCTTCGATTTAAGAGATTCTTTTAAAATCAGTGCATTTTATGCATGAAAATTGTCAAAAAGTCGATTAAATCCATATCTAATATTTCAAGGAAATTCTAAAATTTTTCAACCCTATAATAGGTGATTAAAGTGCTCAAATCTCTGCCAATTCTTAAAATTGATTGCTTTTTTTGGCATTAATGAATTCTACGCATTGAAATCTACGAGAAAAACCCAAGATATCACAACTTTGAATACTTTCAAAAATAGGTGATTTCTACTGGACCTATAAGGGGGTACCTTACGGAAATTCAAGAAAACGACACCGAGCATTGTCATGAAATTTGTGATTTTCAGGCATTATAAGGGGTTATTTAAGGGTTCAAATTACAGCCAATCCTTCGATTTAAGAGATTCTTTTAAAATCAGTGCATTTTATGCATGAAAATTGTCAAAAAAGTCGATTAAATCCATATCTAATATTTCAAGGAAATTCTAAAATTTTTCAACCCTATAATAGGTGATTAAAGTGCTCAAATCTCTGCCAATTCTTAAAATTGATTGCTTTTTTTGGCATTAATGAATTCTACGCATTGAAATCTACGAGAAAAACCAAGATATCACAACTTTGAATACTTTCAAAAATAGGTGATTTCTACTGGACCTATAAGGGGGGTACCTTACGGAAATTCAAGAAAACGACACCGAGCATTGTCATGAAATTTGTGATTTTCAGGCATTATAAGGGGTTATTTAAGGGTTCAAATTACAGCCAATCCTTCGATTTAAGAGATTCTTTTAAAATCAGTGCATTTTATGCATGAAAATTGTCAAAAAAGTCGATTAAATCCATATCTAATATTTCAAGGAAATTCTAAAATTTTTCAACCCTATAATAGGTGATTAAAGTGCTCAAATCTCTGCCAATTCTTAAAATTGATTGCTTTTTTGGCATTAATGAATTCTACGCATTGAAATCTACGAGAAAAACCCAAGATATCACAACTTTGAATACTTTCAAAAATAGGTGATTTCTACTGGACCTATAAGGGGGGTACCTTACGGAAATTCAAGAAAACGACACCGAGCATTGTCATGAAATTTGTGATTTTCAGGCATTATAAGGGGTTATTTAAGGGTTCAAATTACAGCCAATCCTTCGATTTAAGAGATTCTTTTAAAATCAGTGCATTTTATGCATGAAAATTGTCAAAAAGTCGATTAAATCCATATCTAATATTTCAAGGAAATTCTAAAATTTTTCAACCCTATAATAGGTGATTAAAGTGCTCAAATCTCTGCCAATTCTTAAAATTGATTGCTTTTTTTGGCATTAATGAATTCTACGCATTGAAATCTACGAGAAAAACCCAAGATATCACAACTTTGAATACTTTCAAAAATAGGTGATTTCTACTGGACCTATAAGGGGGGTACCTTACGGAAATTCAAGAAAACGACACCGAGCATTGTCATGAAATTTGTGATTTTCAGGCATTATAAGGGGTTATTTAAGGGTTCAAATTACAGCCAATCCTTCGATTTAAGAGATTCTTTTAAAATCAGTGCATTTTATGCATGAAAATTGTCAAAAAAGTCGATTAAATCCATATCTAATATTTCAAGGAAATTCTAAAATTTTTCAACCCTATAATAGGTGATTAAAGTGCTCAAATCTCTGCCAATTCTTAAAATTGATTGCTTTTTTTGGCATTAATGAATTCTACGCATTGAAATCTACGAGAAAAACCCAAGATATCACAACTTTGAATACTTTCAAAAATAGGTGATTTCTACTGGACCTATAAGGGGGGTACCTTACGGAAATTCAAGAAAACGACACCGAGCATTGTCATGAAATTTGTGATTTTCAGGCATTATAAGGGTTATTTAAGGGTTCAAATTACAGCCAATCCTTCGATTTAAGAGATTCTTTTAAAATCAGTGCATTTTATGCATGAAAATTGTCAAAAAGTCGATTAAATCCATATCTAATATTTCAAGGAAATTCTAAAATTTTTCAACCCTATAATAGGTGATTAAAGTGCTCAAATCTCTGCCAATTCTTAAAATTGATTGCTTTTTTTGGCATTAATGAATTCTACGCATTGAAATCTACGAGAAAAACCCAAGATATCACAACTTTGAATACTTTCAAAAATAGGTGATTTCTACTGGACCTATAAGGGGGTACCTTACGGAAATTCAAGAAAACGACACCGAGCATTGTCATGAAATTTGTGATTTTCAGGCATTATAAGGGGTTATTTAAGGGTTCAAATTACAGCCAATCCTTCGATTTAAGAGATTCTTTTAAAATCAGTGCATTTTATGCATGAAAATTGTCAAAAAAGTCGATTAAATCCATATCTAATATTTCAAGGAAATTCTAAAATTTTTCAACCCTATAATAGGTGATTAAAGTGCTCAAATCTCTGCCAATTCTTAAAATTGATTGCTTTTTTTGGCATTAATGAATTCTACGCATTGAAATCTACGAGAAAAACCCAAGATATCACAACTTTGAATACTTTCAAAAATAGGTGATTTCTACTGGACCTATAAGGGGGGTACCTTACGGAAATTCAAGAAAACGACACCGAGCATTGTCATGAAATTTGTGATTTTCAGGCATTATAAGGGGTTATTTAAGGGTTCAAATTACAGCCAATCCTTCGATTTAAGAGATTCTTTTAAAATCAGTGCATTTTATGCATGAAAATTGTCAAAAAAGTCGATTAAATCCATATCTAATATTTCAAGGAAATTCTAAAATTTTTCAACCCTATAATAGGTGATTAAAGTGCTCAAATCTCTGCCAATTCTTAAAATTGATTGCTTTTTTTGGCATTAATGAATTCTACGCATTGAAATCTACGAGAAAAACCCAAGATATCACAACTTTGAATACTTTCAAAAATAGGTGATTTCTACTGGACCTATAAGGGGGGTACCTTACGGAAATTCAAGAAAACGACACCGAGCATTGTCATGAAATTTGTGATTTTCAGGCATTATAAGGGTTATTTAAGGGTTCAAATTACAGCCAATCCTTCGATTTAAGAGATTCTTTTAAAATCAGTGCATTTTATGCATGAAAATTGTCAAAAAGTCGATTAAATCCATATCTAATATTTCAAGGAAATTCTAAAATTTTTCAACCCTATAATAGGTGATTAAAGTGCTCAAATCTCTGCCAATTCTTAAAATTGATTGCTTTTTTTGGCATTAATGAATTCTACGCATTGAAATCTACGAGAAAAACCCAAGATATCACAACTTTGAATACTTTCAAAAATAGGTGATTTCTACTGGACCTATAAGGGGGGTACCTTACGGAAATTCAAGAAAACGACACCGAGCATTGTCATGAAATTTGTGATTTTCAGGCATTATAAGGGGTTATTTAAGGGTTCAAATTACAGCCAATCCTTCGATTTAAGAGATTCTTTTAAAATCAGTGCATTTTATGCATGAAAATTGTCAAAAAAGTCGATTAAATCCATATCTAATATTTCAAGGAAATTCTAAAATTTTTCAACCCTATAATAGGTGATTAAAGTGCTCAAATCTCTGCCAATTCTTAAAATTGATGCTTTTTTGGC
>CM042151.1:45960065-45990065 GCA_023376005.1 Doryteuthis pealeii
CAAAGAGAGAAGATCGCCTCCAACAGCGTCTTTCGGACGGGTCCAGTGAGCTTCGGCCCTGGACCGGTGAGTCGGTAAATTAATAGGCGTCGATCCAGGGGCCATCCTCCAGGCAAATACTGCCCCCTTGACTTAAAGGGGCAGGTGCCTGGGTTTATTGGCCCAGCGCCTGAGGCGCCCTTGAGGGGGAATGCCGACGGGATGCGACAACAATTTTCTACCCCGCCACCATTGAGTTCGGCTTGTGGGTGGTCCCCATAAAATGGGCCTTCGTGCTGACCTGTAGCCGTGGGTACTGGGAAAAATAAACCTACGACCACACTTACTCGATAGCCGACGACTTATGCCTTCAAGCTAACTTACTCGCTAGACGAAGGATGTACCAATTATCTACTGCGATAATATAACCAAATACGAACTTCAGAATATATCCTAAACCCGGATATATCAGTAGATAGATAGATTAGGATAGATGATATATTCCTCCCCCAAGTAGGAAGTGTTAGCAAGGTAATTTCTCTTAAGCGGAGTTGAAAACAGTGGGTAATTCCATGTCAAATCATACGCAGGCATGTCACCGTCACCTTCGATTATCTAAATTTGCTGAGGTGTAGAGCTATATGTAGTTAGAACCTTCCACAAAAATTTGAACGGATTTTTGTCTGTTTTGTAGCTCTCCAATTTGTGGGGTTCACCGAAAAATGGGACTTTTTTGTAATCTATTTTGTCTGTAAAATGATGTTCTCTAGTACTTCCCAACTGCATAAAATTGGTTTAATAAAGCATTTTTACCCACGATTATCCACAAATGCTATCGAAAAACGTCTGAAAGTTAATAAATTTCAAGTTATTGATGAATTTCTAATTTTTTCATAGGGTGTGGACAATTTTGTCCTTTTCTGGATGATTTGACATGGAATTGCCGCAGGTGTGACTTCAAAATTTTCCTTCTCTTAGACTGGTGCCTACACTAAGGCTAAGAGCCAGTCTGCTCTGCTATAGAGTTTTATCATAGAAGAATCATCTAAATGTGCTTTTCAATTCAGAGACAATCTTCTCATATATATTTCCTCTCATTTAGCCTTAATATATTTCCTTCTCAATTCTAGGGTCTAAATAAGGAATATTTAACGTCCTATCAGTGATTTCTCTGAATTTTTGAAATGGAGCTTTGATAATCTTGTATTATTTGTATTATTCGAACTTTGTCCTCATCTTCATTTGTTTGCACAAACATGATTTGTTATAGTCTGATAATACAAATCAATCATCATCATCATGGTCAACGTTCAATTTGCAGGATATGCATGACGATCTCCATGCGCCAAACCTTGCCCTATCATTCATCGACTCTGGGAGCTCCTCCGTGCAGCAGCCACCATCCTTACATAGTTGGTCAGATGTAGGTCCTGGTTGGGCGGGCCGCACGGTTAGCAATGTCCATGTGTTTTGGCCTATCACAGTAGTACGTCGCTTACGAAGCTCGTCTTACCGCTTCGCTTCCAATAGTGTCGCTGCAGCCTAAACCCTCCTTTACTCGTAATGGTTTGTGATATGGAGGCAGGTGGCATTACAGTTGCTTTGTGGGGTGCTGTTTCTACGACTTATTCCAGGACCGCTCGCAGCATTCTTGGTGGCAGCTCCCATCTAGCTTATTCTCAAAAATCAATGAATTCTAGAGTCGGTTGGAGAGAGAGTGTCGTGGATATCCATGCTGTCAGTATGACCTGATGATGATGATTAACCATCTGAGTAAAACAAACAAATGACGAACTCATAAGTGAATTCTCCTGTGATACCTACAATGGATACACTAATGAAGGCCAACAATTAAAAAAGCTACATCAATCAGGAGTGCGGATTCTGGATGCTGCATGGAGGACCTTCCCAGGAGTGATGATTTAATAGGGACGGTTGGAGAGAGTGTGTCATGGATATCAATGGTGTCAGCATGACACCTGAGGATGATGATGTAGCATTAACAATTATCAAATAATATGGAGAGAAAAAAAGGTGTAAATGAATTTACCACATGGTTTTCTTTCCATTTCTCTGAATTTTTTAGATGAGGCCTTGATAATATGGATTATTTGGATTATTCGGACTATTGTCCTCAATCTACATTGTTATCTGCACACCATTATGTGTTATCAGCCACACGTTGTGGCAAAATATCAGATGAGATGAGAACAAATAGTCTGAATAATCCAAATAATCAAATCTATGGTCATTTTTTTTCCGTGCGTTTTTCTTTTCAGAACTGCCCCCCCTCTCTCTCTCTTTTCTTTCTTCTTTCTTTAAAATCGAATTTTTCTTTTGGTTTCTTAACTCTTTGCCTACAAATTTCCCAACCACGTCTGTAAAAATATACCCATTTCAAACTGGTCCCTATACCAGTCTCAAAGTACTGGTTCACAGACAAAACAAAGATGTAGGGGTGTTCACGGAGTGATTCTTTTCAGTGTAACAAAGTGACACGTGCGAGAGCGCGCTGTCAGCAATTTACGGTATTGAATGCAGTGGTGGGAGAGCTGCTATGAGCAGTTTTAAAGTTGGCAAAGAGTTAATCCTTCTCATATATTTCCCGTTTATTCCTCCTCTTTCTATTTACTCTATCAGTATTTTTTTCCAAGAATGGTACCCCCTCTTCCCCTCTTCTCTCTACTACTATTAGTATATATATTCCTTCGCATCAACTTTTTCATTGAAATTGATTTTTTGTTTTTGTTTCCTGAAATTTTTCTCATAATATTTCCTCTCATTCTAACCCCTCGCCTTCTCTTAATCAATTATTTTTCCTTCTTTCTTTTTCAGAAATTCAACGCACCTCTCTCTCTCTCTCTCTCCCTCTCTATCCTCTCTCTCTCTCTTCTATCTAATCTTCTATCTATCTATCATTCGCATCAATTCTTTCATTGAAATTGATTTTTTTTCTTTTTTGTTTTTCTGAATCTTCCTCATATATTTCCTCTCATTCTAACCCTTCACCTTTCTCTTTAAACAATATTTTTTTCTTTCAGGAAATTCACCTCTCTCTCTCTCTCATCTCTCTCTTTTCTATCTATCTCTCTCTCTCACACACCACGACACTCTCTCTCTCATCATTAGACTTCTTTCTGTTTTCATAAAGGCATATAAAAGAAAGGGGAGGAAATTTAATGAAATTGTTAAATAGTGAAAAACCACACCATTCTACACTTAAAACAAAGAAGGCAGCGGTTTAGAAAAATATAAAAGCCAGTCAGATTAGTGGATGGGTTTCGAAGCACAAAAGAAAAGCGCAGGTAGTACAGATGCAGTTTCGTGGAGAAAGCTTCCTGTCACCGTTGTTGTTAAAATTGTTGGTGCCAAGAGTGGTTTCGTAGAGATAACGACTTCTTCAAAGAAATCGTGCCAACTCCATAATCAACAGAATGCGGCCTGGCCACGTTCCTTCTTTCCCTTAAAATCCCCTCCCTCACTCAGCCTATTTCCTCACTTACCAACCAATCCCCTTTGCCCGAAAACTCCTCACTCCCCCTTGGTTCCTCCTTCTAGTTATAATTCTTTTATTTCACAGAGAGGCAGACACAATAAGTTGCAAAGTTCTAAGCAATGGAAACTTCATTTCTGTCTTTTAATGGCATGTGACTGTGTGAATATGAGTAAAGAATAAAAAAAATAAATAAAAAGATGGAAGCCAAACAGTAAGGAAAATTGTAAGAATAGAATAAGATAAAATCGAACAAAGAATATATGAAAAAAAAAAAAAAATCAACCAAGTCTCTCCCCTTTTTGTGGGTGGAACGGTTTTTCTTTTGTTGTTAACTGATTTTAAAATTTATGCGAAAAGGCTTTTGTTAAATTGGAGCGGAAAATTTTTTCAAAAAGTAAAAGACGTTGAATGAAGAATGTCTTAGAAATGAAGTAGATTGTAGTCGTTATTTCGCCCATGGCTTTTTAATTTTCTTAATAGAAAATTAACAAATAAAATTATTTAGCACTCACACTCTCGCATTCACCCGGCACTGATTGTCTCGAGGTAAGATTGCTGAGTGTTGAGTTTACGCTCCAGTTAAATAAGAAAAAGGACATATACACAATGCTTATACAGTTCTTAATAGCATTCCGATCTATGTCCTGCTAGAAATATTTTAATCCAACCTAGCAATTGGAGGAGTTCCCGTTGTATATGGCTAATGTGCGGACTGTAAAATCGTAGTAAGGCGAGTTCAAACCTTGTCACGTTATTATGTTCACTTTTGAACTAATAAAAATATCACATTCTTAATACATTCGCAATCTATGTCCTGCTAGGATATGTAATCCAAACTACATGGTGGAGTTCCGTTGTATAATGGCTAAATGTGTATAATCGTAAAGAAGCGAGTTCAAACCATAATCACGGTTATGTTCATTTTGGACTAAATACAAATATATATCATTTGTTATACGATTCCAATTTTACGTCCTTGTTGTGTGTTGCTAACATGTAAACTGGCAAAATCGTTTTGAAAGCGAGTTCGAACTCTAGGCATGCTTATTATGTTTCACTTTTGGGTTATAAATTGCAATCGTCGGTCAAATTAAAACGGAATAATTTGGCTTGGGCTGATAAGATTTAATGCATTTAATTATTAATAAGGACACGATTTTACCCTTAGTTGTGTTTTTAACTGTTTTTCATTGGACGTTTATTTTCCTACAGAGAGTCGCAGAGAAATAATTTTTAAGGGAGATAAATGATTTTTCGCGGAGAATTTATTAACATAAAAAACACGGATTATTTCATCTTTTGGTCCAATCCATATTAAGAAAGCAAGACGCGTCGCCTGTAATATTGAAAATAGAAAGTACGTTTTTTTGTTTGTACATATTATTAATTCGACTAGTCTTATCAATTCATCTGTTTTATTTTATCTATTTTACCCCCTTAAACACAACTACACGGTTAAAATCTAAATTCCTTAAAATCTATGCCCAGAGCCAAATATTTCGTTTAATTTGCCCCGTACGATTTGCAAATTTTCACAATCACTTTTGGAGTTATATCAAATATAACACAAATTCTTATAGCAGTTTCAATTTACGTACTTCAGAAATATTCTAATCCAAACCACATTGGGGAGTTCGGTTTCTAGTGGTAATATGCTGGGACTGCTGCAAAAGCATAGTTGCGAGTTCAAACACTAGTCACGCTAGTAAGTTCAACTTTTAGACATACAAAATATATACATCTTATACAGTCCAATTTACACCTGCCTAGAAATATTCTACTTCCAAACTACCAATTGGGAGGGGGTGTGCATAATTGTGTTTGTGGCTAACGTGGCGGAACGCAGAAATCATAGTAAAACGAGTTCGAATACGAGTTACGCTAGTAAGGTTCCCTTTTTTAGACTTATACAAATATAACATACTTGTACAGTCCAATTTACGTCCAGCAGAATATTTTTAATTCAATACTATTGATGGTGGGTGGTTGGGGAATTCCTGTTGTGTAGTGGTTTTAATGTGCATGGATTGCAATAATCATTAGTAAGTCACGAGTTCCAACACTAGTCACGCATATTATGTTCACTTTTGGACTAAGAAATATATACATTCTTATACACATATTTTTACCAAATTTAACCTCCAGCCGATATTCTAATCAATACAAAATCAGGGTGGGCGGAGTCCCCATAACATGTAGTGGCTTACGTACTGAATAACTAATCATAGTAAAGCAAATTTAAACTCATCATGCTAATTTACGTTCACATTTTGGGAAAGGTAATGTGCCTTCTCATTCCTTCAGTTATGGGTTAAATAATACCACTACTGTTCTTCGCTACACAAGGATTTTTTGGATTAATAACCCGCAAATTTTTGATATGCCATTAAGAACAAAGAGACTCAACTAAACACATAAAAGGGATTTATAAATACATATGAGACCATTCAATTCAACAAATAATGTGATTTTGTCTTAAGTTTGACAATGGAAACAACCTTTTTCAAAGAAATCAATAATAGTGATGGCTCTCTTTCATGTCTCAGAACGCTGTCAACATGAACCTGTCTTTTCCTGCATGCTGCAACCTCGAATTTTTTCTTTACCCGGACACGATCAGTACATTCCACTCAATTTAACTGTCTTTTTTCACATCAGGCCTTGTGTTATTATCCTACTATGAACATTATGAGTAATTCACTATCCTCATAAATAGGGAAGTTTATGCTGACTGGGTAGTCTTATACCCCTAACAGTGGTTTTACCTTCTCACTACCATTGGCGAGTTATTGTATTTTGGTTAAATGTTATAAAGATTTACTTTCATTTCATTACCAACCTCTATTTGTTATTTCTCATTTAGTAACCTTTGTTAGGTTACACACAGTCTCAATCCATCATAAATATGAAGTATTATGCTGACTGGGTAGTCTTATACCCTAACAGTGGCTTACCTTCCCACAATGCCATTGGCGAGTAATTGTATTTTGTTAATGTATAAAATTTCATTTCATTTGCAAATTACAACTCTATTTGTTATTTCATTTAGTAACCTTTGTTAGGTTTAGCAACAGTCCCAATCCTCATAGATATGGGAAAGTATTATGCTGACTGGGGGTAGTCTTATAACCCTAACAGTGGTTTAACCTTCTCCACACCAACTGGCAAGTATTGTAATTTTGTTAATGGTTATAAAATTTCATGTCTCATTTTGCCTAGATTCTGTTCTTTTCCTGATTGTTGCGCCATGTAGTCTCAGGTTTGTTCGTTGCGTCTTTTTTTAGTTTGTTTCTCACGTAACGGTTTTGTGTGTTCATTATTTTTTGTTAGTTATTTCTCATTTAGTAATCCTTTGTTAGGTAACACAACAATCTGATAGTGCAAACCCCTGTGTTAGTTAATATTTAAAAACTTTTTTTATTTTTTATTTTTAATTTTTTTTTACATATACCTCTGTACACATCCACATTTTTTCCTGTAAAAATCCACACTTCTCAGATGCCAAAATTAATTTTTTCAAATTTCTGGTTCAATACCTGGAGGCAATTTTTGATTAGCCACATTTGACTAGCCTCAAATCAAATTCATTTGCGAGTTACAGATAATTTTTTGTCTAAATCACTTCAAACACTATAGGTTTCATTTATTGAAAATACTTCTTGGAAAAAAGTTATTATTGTCTTTTTCAAAAAAAAATTTTTATTTATTGAATACCTCATCTTATAATTAGGAGTGCGTGGTGTAATCATAGGAAATGGACTCATCGAACCCTGAGTTCAAATCCCTAGACGAGCTGTTTGCATTTCACATAGCCCTAATCCCTTGGGAATGGTAATGCACTACTTTCCCTCCAGCTATGGGTTAATAGTAGGGCAAACTTGGTTTATTAACCTTGTTTAGGTACAGTCTAGGAGAAGGAAAATCTGAGTTCAACCTGTTAAAAACTCCACTAAGAAATTGACATTGTGTCACAGTCCTGTTGCTCATGCAAGAGGGGTGGTATATATATATATATGCGGTTAGCTTCAGTCAGTAGAGCATTTCGGCTAGAAAACCACAGGTTTCCTAGTTCGATACCGGTCCTTGCCAAACTCAGCGTATGAGTAGCACAGATCTCGTGCGGTAAAGTAAGGAGCTGGATGGTAGGTGTAGCGCTCCACCTCAGACGCTAAAACAAGGTCTAGTGCTAATTGAAAAGGGGATAGACTCCCTCGCTGACTGGCTGATACTGACTTTAGGCCGCCCCGTTGACTTTTATATATATTATATTATATATTTAGAGAGAGAGAGGTATATATGCAAATTTCATGTCCTAGGTCATTTACTATTTTGGTTGGGAGCCAAAGACTTTTCTGGTAAGGCTCATTCTCAATAATACTTATAATCAGCTTTTTGATTAATCTAACAACATACATTTATACTCTAGTGCCAAATCGTTTGTTACCTGTGTCATTTAAAACATGAAATAAAAAATAGACACTTAAGTTGTCAATCTGATGATGAGAGATTAATTCTATGATAGGTGATATTAAGTGTATGAATTCACAATAATGCAAATGTCACATTGACTTTTCTGCTTGGATTCTAACTTTTCATATAATTCATGTATATGGTGCTAGAACTGCAGGATATATATATATATATATATATATATATATATTATATATATATATATATACGTTAATGTATGAGTAGTGGCTTACGTAGGTACGGTATGATCGTTTTGGGCAGCGCAAGTATCCAGGGGTTAAGACCATGAATTTTTTTATATAATTTAACCGTATTACCACTCTAAATTGAAATTTCAAACCTGTTTTAGCGTATGTCATTACTCTCGCCTGTTAACAGACCTTGAGTCCTCTGGTGAATTGTAAAAACATTCCCCATAAGGATGTATCAATTAATTGTTCACCTGCCCAGACTGATACCTCTGATGGCCAACAGAACGTAAGAGAGCTTGATAGACAAACATTCTGTCAGGTTTCGATCCCGCTAGACGTAGGTGTTAAAAAGTGAGCTGCACTGATGAGAAGTAAACTTCTAATCACATGGTCTGTGGATGACTGATATAATATATCATATATATACTATATATATTATATATATAATATAATACACATATATCCTGCAGTTCAAGGCCTGTGTATACATATATATATATATAATATATAATATAAGTTAATGGAGTGGCCTATTGTCAGCATCAGCAGGGATATCTATCGCCTTTTTCAACTTGTGCTAAAAACAGGGAGAATTATTTTGCAATTTGAGGTGGAGTACCGACACCTACCATCAGCTTCCAACTTTACAGATCCCTGTGGCTACTCATATGCTGAGTTAGTGAGGGCGGTTTCGAACCTGGAATCTTGTGGTTACGCTGAATGCTTCTAGCTGACTGACACACTCACACACGACAACCACATGGGGTTGGCTTAAGTCATTCAGTAGAGCATTTGACTAGGAACCACAAGGTTTTGGTTCAATACCGGCCTCACCAACTCAGGCCTATGAGTAGCACAGGGATCTGTAAAGTGAGGAGCTGATGGTAGGTGTGGTACTCCAACCTCAGGTGTCAAAAACAATCTCCTTGGTCTAAGGCGCTATTGAAAAGGGGATAGACTCCCCGCTGTCTGGCTGATACCCGAACTTTACCGGCCCCTCATGGAAACATTTCTTCTTGATATTCAGTTGTCCTCATGATTCATGCCCTATGTAATTTTATCGTGGCAAATGGTAGAGAAGGTCTCCAATATTTTTCTCTAAGTAACTTCCATCATGTTAATGGTTATCTTCAGGGGGATTATTTGTTGTAGTTGTTGTTTATTTGTAAATATTTATTGTTTTGTTTCTTTTAGTTTGGAGGAATAGTTAGGTATCATTGCTATGGTTAGATGCATTGTTATTAAAAGTGGTTTAATACGTTGTTCCGGTGTTAAATGATATTTATTTAAACCTATCACTCTGCTCCCCCACTTTACCACACAGATTCTGTGCTACTTATATCTGTGTTGTCAAGCGTGGTGTATGGTTAAAGTATGGAAATGGACTCGTCGACACGAGTTTCAATCCTGGAGGGTAAATTCATCTCACTTAGCGCTAATACCTTGGGAAAGGTATGAATCCTACCTCCCTCCAGCTATGGTAATAGGTAGGGGCAGACATGGCTCTTTAAGCCTTGTTAAGGCAACCGTCTAGGAGAGGAAAACTCTGAATTCAAACCTGTTGAACACGCTTAAGAAATTGACCTTGTGTCGCATCCTGCTCATGCGGAGGGGGTAGGTATATATATATCTGCTGTGTCAAGGAAGTGGTTCGAATCAGGAACCTTGAAGTTCGCCAGCAGACACTCTACCGACTGAGCTTAAACTGGCCCTAGAGTAAATCTAAAAACCCGAATAAACAGTGTCTCTTTTGATAGAAGTCAATTATTGATGGCAAGATTTCTAAGTTATAATGGGGTTTTGTTTAGCTGATGATGGATTACAAGATCAATACTAATTTTATTGCCCAATGGAAACCAAAATTTCTGAATAATTTCTATTAATGATTCTGAATATGTCATCAGTTTTGCTAGATTACCTTGATTACTACAATAATTAAATGCTCCCTCTTACTCTAATTCAGCAAATTGTCCATATATATCCCACTTGTGGCATAACAGCTATCATCATAAAAATTGGACTTGGCTCACCATTTTTTAAATCCAGAATCGACTGTTTGCATTTACATAGCACTAATACTCTAGTAAAAGAAAGTCGTCGATGCAGCATAATTTTCAAGTATCAGCCAGACAGCTAAGGAGTCTATCCTCTTTTCACTAGTGCTAAACCAAGGAGATTATTTTTAGTATAGTCACGGAGTTGCCCTATTGTCAGTATCACGCAGACAATGGGGAGTCTACCGTTTTCACTAGCGCTAGGGACAAGGAGATTATCTTAGCATCTGTGGTGGAGCGCCACACTTATCATCAGCCCCTCACTTTAAACGCACAGATCCCTGTGCTACTCATACACTGAGTTAGTGAGAGCCAGTATCGAACCAAGAACCTTGTGCTTTCTAGCCGAACAACTCTACCGACTGAGCTAAGGTATGATTTTTCTGAAATTTTTTAGATGAAGCTCGTTTGATAATTAGTATTATTTGGATTATTCAGACTATTGTCCCTAATCTTTATATGTAATCTGAAAAAAAGTTTCGGGGCCAATGTGTCTTCCGGCCTTCTTTGATTTCGAGAAGGATTTTCCATATACACACATATATATGAGTATGAAAAGGTGGAATGAAAACATCACACAAATGCTGTTAAAGAGAAAACAATTTAATAATATAATAGTTTTCTCTTTAACAGCATTGTGTGATGTTTTCATTCCACCTTTCATACTCATTATCGTCGGATTCATTTCCTTCTTTTAACTTATCCACACATATATAAAATACATATATATAAATATTATATATATATTATGTATGTAATGTATATTAATAAGTTCATCCACAGACATGTGTTCAGTGTTTCATCCTCTTCAGTGTGGCTAGATACAACAACTATCATTGGCTAGTGTAGAAACTCAGACTGGCTGTTTGCTTGCCTGATATCTTATCCCCTCATCCACTGACAGCTGTAGCGGGACTGGTGTTTTTAACTATTAAATACATAGGTTTGTTTTGTATTTTACGGTCACAGAGAGATCAAGTTTCTGGGAAACATCATTGCTTATATGCTAGTAGTGAGAGTTAATCTAAATTTACCAATTAGAGAGCTCATACCAAAATTTATGGCAGCATATATATTATAAGTCATCCACAGACACGTGTTTGGTGTGTGTGGTGTGTGTGTGGTGTGTGTGTGTGTGTGTGTTTGCGTGTGTGTGTTGTCATGGTGAATCTAGTTCTCAGTGTGATATTTTATATTTTGTATATATGAATTTTATATATAACCTATAATATTTTATTTTTTATTTTGTGTGAAGCATGCACGATGAAATAAAGAAGACACTCAAGTTGATGTTTAATGTTAGTTCATTTTATTATCATTTTATATTTCAGAGTTCGCCTTCTTGTCACGTTAATATATATATATTATATATATTATAATATAAATATATATATATATATATATGTTTGAAAGGAAAATAAAAAAAAGGAAAGAAAATGCTGAATGGATAAAATAGATTTTATTTACTGACACGTGTTTCAGCATTATTCCTTGTATTCTAAGAAAGATTTATGTAGTTTTCTATTATTATTATATTTATTTTGTATTTAAATGATAATAGATCCGGTGCATGCGTGCATGGTAAACTCCTGGACCAAAACACGTGTCAGTAAAAATCAAATCTATTTTTATCCCATTAGCATTTTCTTTCCATTTGTTTTTATTTTTCCTTTCCAAACATACCATCAGAATTGCTTCCATTTTCCAATTTACATACCTACCACCACACACACACCGCACACATATATTATATAGATAGATAGATGATATGATATATTGATATAGGGATATTTAGATTTGCAGATGATAGATAGATAGATATTTGATATAGATCATAGGAATTTTTGCAAGAAAAAAAAATAGATTTAAACCAAAAATGGAAAAGAAAAATCTGAATGGATAAAATAGATTTGATTTTAACTGACACGTGTTTTGGTCAGGAGTTTATCATGCACGCATGCACTCTATCTATTATTATTTTAAATACAAATAAAATAATAATAATAGAAAACTACAAAATCTTTTAGAATACAAGGATAATGGCTGAAACACGTGTCAGTAAAATAAAATCTATTTTATCCATTCAGCATTTTTCTTTCCTTTGTTATTTTTCCTTTCAACATATAATATATATATATATATATATATATATATATATATATATATATATATAAACTTGACAAAGGAAGGTCGAACTTCTGAAATTAAAATGATATAAATGAAACTTAACACTTAAACATCAACTGAGTGTCTTCTTTATTCACCGTGCATGCTTCACACAAAATCTAAAAAAAAAATATTATAGGTATATAAAAATTCATATATACAAATATAAAAATATTCACACTGAGAACTAGATTCACGATGACAACACACACACGCACACACACACACACACACACACACACACACACACACCAAAACGTGTCTGTGGATGACTTATTAATATATATGCTGCAATAAATTTGGTATGAGCTCTCTAATTGGTAATTTAGATTAACTCTCACTACTAGCATATAAGCAATGATTGTTTCCCCAGAAACTTGATCTCTCTGTGACCGTAAAATACATAAACAAACCTATGTATTTAATAGTTTAAAAACACCAGTCCTGCTACAGCTGTCAGTGGATGAGGGGATAAGATATCAGGCAAGCAAACAGCCAGTCTGAGTTCTACCCTAGCCAATGATAGTTGTTGTGTCTAGCCACACTGAAGAGGCATGAAACACATGTCTGTGGATGACTTATTAATATACATACATATATATATATATATATATATATATATATGTGTGTGTGTGTGTATGGAAAATCCTTCTCGAAATCGGAGAAGGCCGGAAGACACATTGGCCGAAACTTTTTTCAGATTACAATAAAGATGAGGACAATAGTCTGAATAATCCAAATAATACTAATTATCAAGCTTCATCTCAAAAATTCAGAGAAATCATACCTTAGCTCAGTCGGTAGAGTGTTCAGCTAGAAATCACAAGGTTCTTGGTTCGATACTGGCTCTCACTAACTCAGTGTATGAGTAGCACAGGGATCTGTGCGTTAAAGTGAGGGGCTGATGATAAGTGTGGCACTCCACCGCAGATGCTAAGATAATCTCCTTGGCCTAGCGCTAGTGAAAACGGGTAGACTCCCCATTGTCTGGCTGATACTGACAATAGGCAACTCCGTTGACTATACTAAAGTAATCTCCTTGGTTTAGCACTAGTGAAAAGAGGATAGACTCCTTAGCTGTCTGGCTGATACCGAAATTAGGCTGCACTGACGACTTTACTTTTTACTAGAGTATTAGTGCTATGTGAAATGCAAACAGTCTCATTCTGGATTTAAACATGGTGAGCCAAGTCCAATTTTTATGATGATAGCTGTTATGCCACAAGTGGGATATATATGGACAATTTTGCTGAATTAGAGTAAGAGGGGAGCATTTATTATTGTAGTAATCAAAGGCAATCTAGCAAAACTGATGACATATTCAGAATCATTAATAGAAAGTTATTCAGGAATTTTGGTTTCCATTGGCAATAAAATTAGTATTGATCTTGTAATCCATCATCAGCTAAACAAACTCCCATTATAACTTAGAAATCTGCCATCAATATTGACTTCTATCAAAATAGACACTTTTTATTTGGGTTTTAGATTACTCTAGGGCCAGTTTAGCTCAGTCGGTAGAGTGTCTGGCTGGGAACTTCAAGGTTCCTGATTCGATACCACTCCTCGACAACACAGATATATATATTTACCTACCCCCTCCGCATGAGCAGGATGCGACACAAGGTCAATTTCTTAAGCGGAGTTCAACAGGTTTGAATTCAGAGTTTTCCTTCTCCTAGACCAGTTGCCTAACCAAGGTTAAAGAGCCCAGTCTGCCCTACTATTTATCCATAGCTGGAGGGAGAGTAGGATTCATACCTTTCCCAAGGGTATTAGCGCTAAGTGAAATGCAATTACCGCGTCCAGGATTTGAACTCGTGTCGACGAGTCCATTTCCCATGACTTTAACCATTACACCACGCGACAACACAGATATAAGTAGCACAGGGATCTGTGTGGTAAAGTGAGGAGCTGATGATAGGTTTTAAATAAATATCATTTAACACCGGCAACAACGTATTAAACACTTTTAATAACCAATGCACTAACCATAGCACTGATACCTAACTAATCCTCCAAACTAAAAGAACAAAACAATACAATATTTACAGAATAAACAACAACTACAACAAATAATCCCCCTGAAGTTAACCATTAACATGATGGAAAGTACTTGGAGAAAAAATATGGGAGACCTTCTCTACCATTTTGACCACGATAAAAATTACATAGGGGCATGAATATAAGCAACTAAATATCAAGAAGAAATGTTCCATGAGGTGGCCTAAAGTCGGTATCAGCCAGACAGCGGGAGAGTCTATCCCCTTTTCAATAGCACTAGACCAAGGAGATTGTTTTGGCATCTGAGGTGGAGTATCACACCTACCATCAGCTCCTCACTTTACAGATCCCTGTGCTACTCATATGCTGAGTTGGTGAGGGCCGGTATTGAACCAAGAACCTTGTGGTTCCTAGTCAAATTCTCTACTGACTGACCTAAGCCAACCCCATGTGTGTGTGTGTGTGTGTCAGTCAGTCAGTAGAGCATCCTGCTTGGAACCACAAGATTCCAGGTTCAATACCGGCCCTCACTAACTCAGCACAGGGATATCTGTAAAGTGAGAAGCTGTGGTTAGTAAGGTTGACTGATCCACAGACACTTGTTTTAAAGTTTACTTCTCATCAGTGCAGCCTGTACATAATTTTAGATACCTAATATTTAGTGGGATCGAAATGACAGAATGTTTTGTTACAAGCTCTTACCTTGTGGCCGTCAGAGGCTATCAGTCTGGGTGAACAATTAATTGATACATCATGGGGAATGTTTTTTACAATCACACAACTAAGGTCTGTAAACCTACCGAATGACAATTAGAAGATAGAATGGTATGGATACAGATCAACCCGCCTTAAGCCCTACTCATACAGTTCATATATATATATATATATATATATATATATATTATATATATATTTCCTGCATTTCAGCACCATATACAGATTATATGAAAAGTTAGAATCCAAGGCAGAAAAGTCAATGTGACATTTGCATATTGTGAATCATTACACTAATATCACTATCAATAGAATTAATCTCTCATCATCAGATTTGACAACTAGTGTCTATTTTTATTCATGTTTTAAATGACACAGGGTAACAAACGATTTGGCACTAGAGTATAAATGTATGTTTGAGATTAAATCAAATAAGCTGATTATAAGTATTATTGAGAATGAGCTACAGAAAAGTCTTTGGCCCAACCAAAATAGAAATGACCTAGGGACATGAAATTTGCATAATATACCTCTCTCTCTCTCTCTCTCTATATATATATATATATAAAGTCAACGGGGTGGCCTAAAGTCGGTATCAGCCAGTCAGCGAGGGAGTCTATCCTCTTTTCAATAGCACTAGACCTTGTTTTAGCGTCTGAGGTGGAGCGCTACACCTACCATCAGCTCCTTACTTTACCGCATAGATCCCTGTGCTACTCATACGCTAAGTTGGCAAGGACCGGTATCGAACTAGGAACCTTGTAGTTTCTAGCCGAATGCTCTACCGACTGAGCTAACCGATATATATATATATATATACCAACCCCTCTGCACGAGCAGGATGTGACACAATGTCAATTTCTTAAGTGGAGTTTAACAGGTTTGAACTCAGAGTTTTCCTTCTCCTAGACTGGTTACCTAAACAAGGTTAATGAACCAAGTTTGCCCTACTATTTACCCATAGCTGGAGGGAAAGTAGTTGCATACCATTCCCAAGGGTATTAGGGCTATGTGAAATGCAAACAGCCTCGTCTAGGATTTGAACTCAGGTCCATGAGTCCATTTCCTATGATTACACCACGCACCTCCTATATATATTATATGAGGGTTATTCAATAAATAAAAAAATTTTTTTGAAAAAGACAAAATAAACTTTTTTTCCTGAATATTTTTCAATAAATGTAAACTCTATAGTGTTTGAAGGTGATTTAGACAAAAAAAATTATCTTAATCTTGCAAAATGAATTTGATTTGAGGCTAGTCAAAATGGTGGCTAATCAAAAAGTGCTCCAGGATTGAACAGAAATTTGAAAAATTAATTTTTGGCATCTGAGAAGTGTGGGATTTACAGAAAAATGTGTGATGTGTACAGAGAATCATGTAAAAAAATAAAAATAAAAAAATAAAAAAAGTTTAAATATTAACTAAACATGGGTTTGCCACTATCAGATTGTTGTAACCTAACAAAGGTTACTAAATGAGAAATAACCAAATAGAGGTTGGTAATGAAATGAAATGAAATCTTTATAACATTAACAAAATACAATACTCGCCAGTGGTGTGGAGAAGGTAAGCCACTGTTAGGGGTATAAGACTACCCAGTCAGCATAATGCTCCTCTATTTATGAGGATAGTGACATACTCATTAATGTTCATAGGTAGGGTATATAACACAGACTGAGTGTAATAAGACAGTTAATTGACAGTCCAGTAAAGAAAAAATTCCGGGTGCAGCATGCAAAAAAGAAGGTCATGTTGACAGTCTTCTGAGACATGAAAGGAGCCATCACTATTGATTTCCTTGAAAAAGGTGTTTCCTATTGTCAATGCTTAAGACAAAATTCACATTATTTATTGAATGACTCATATGTATTTATAAATCCCTTTTATGTGGTTTAGTTGAGTCTCTTTGTTTTAATGGCATATCAAAATTTGCGGGTTATTTAATGCCAAATAAATCTTTGTAGAAGAACAGTAGTGGTACTATTTAACCCATAACTGAAGGAATGAGAAGGCACATACTTTTCCCAAAAGTGAACGTAATAGCATGATGAGTTTAAATTTGCTTACTATGATTTAGTAGTTCAGTACGTAAGCCACTACATTAGGGGACTCCCCCCACCCTGATTGTAGTTTGAATTAGAATATTCTGGCTGGAGGTAAATTGGTGTGTATAAGAATGTATATATTTCTTAGTCCAAAAGTGAACATAATAGCGTGACTAGTGTTGGAACTCGCTTACTATGATTTTGCAATCCTGCACATTAACCACTACACAACAGGGATTCCCCAACCCCCACCATCAATAGTAGTTTGGATTAAAAATATTCTGGCTGGACGTAAATTGGACTGTACAAGTATGTATATATTTGTATAAGTCTAAAAGGGAACTTACTAGCGTAACTCGTATTCGAACTCGTTTACTATGATTTTGCAGTTCCGCATGTTAGCCACAACACAATATGGACTACCCCCTCCCAATTGTAGTTTGGAGTATAATATTCTAGCAGGTCGTAAATTGGACTGTATAAGGATGTATATATTTGTGTGTCTAAAAGTGAACTTACTAGCGTGACTAGTGTTTGAACTCGCTAACCATGCTTTTGCAGTCCAGCATGGTAGCCACTAGAAAACCGGAACTCCCCAATTGTAGTTTGGATTATAATATTCTGGAAGTACATAAATTGAACTGTATAAGAATGTGTATTTTTGTATAACTCCAAAAGTGAGTTAAAATTGCAAATCGTCGTCAAAATTAAAACGGACAAATTTGGCTTGAGCATAGATTTTAAGGAATTTAAATTTTAACCGTTAGTTGTGTTTAAGGGGGAAAATAGATAAAATAAAGCAGATGAATGACAAGACCTGTCATAATTAATAAACATGTACAAACAAAAAACGTACTTTCTATTTCAATATTAAAAGCGACGCGTGCTTTTCTTAAGTATGGATGACCAAAAGTGTAATAATCCCTGTTTTTTATGTTAATAAATTCTCGGAAAATATTTATCTCCCTTAAAAATTAGTTCTCTTGCGACCCTCTGTAGGAAAATAACGTCCAATGAAAAACAGTTAAAAACACAACTAAGGGTTAAAATTTTAGCCAAAAAACATAAATCGTGTCCTTAGTAATAATTAAATTCATTAAAATCTATGCCCAAGCCAAATTTTTACGTTTTAATTTTGACGACGATTTGCAATTTTAACCCAAAAGTGAACATAATAGCATGCCTAGAGTTTGAACTCGCTTTCAACGATTTTGCAGTTCTACATGTTAGCAACTACACAACCAGGACGTAAATTGGAATGTATAACAATGTATATATTTGTATTTAGTCCAAAAGTGAACATAACGTGATTATGGTTTGAACTCGCTTCCTACGATTATACACATTAGCCATTATACAACGGGAACTCCCCCATTGTAGTTTGGATTAACATATCCTAGCACGATATAGATTGGAATGTATAAGAATGTGTATATTTTTATTTAGTTCAAAAGTGAACATAATAACGTGACAAGGGTTTGAACTCGCCTACTACGATTTTACAGTCCCGCACATTAGCCATTATACAACGGGAACTCCTCCATTGTAGGTTGGATTAAAATATTCTAGCAGGACATAGATCGGAATGTATAAGAATGTATAAGCATGTGTATATTTGTCCTTTTTCTTATTTAACTGGAGCGTAAACTCAACACTCAGCAATCTTACCTCGAGAAATCAGTGCCGGTGTGAATGCGAGAGTGTGAGTGCAAATAATTTTATTGTTAATTTTCCATTAAGAAAATAAAAGCCATGGCGAATAAACGACTACAATCTACTTCATTGCTAAGACATTCTTCATTCAACGTCTTTTACTTTTGAAAAATTTTCCGCTCCAATTTAACAAAAGCCTTTTCCATAGAATTTTAAATCAGTAACAACAAAAGAAAACCGTTTCCACCCACAAAAGGGGGAGAGACTTGGCTTGATTTTTTTTTTTTCATTATTTCTTTGTTCGATTTTATCTTATTCTATTTTACAATTTTTCCTTACTGTTTCTGGCTTCCATCTTTTTTTATTTTTATTTTTATTTCTTTACTCATATTCACACAGCACATGCATTAAAAGACAGAAATGAAGTTTCCATGCTTAGAACTTTGCAACTTATTGTTGTCTGCCTCTCTGTGAAATAAAAGAATATAATAGAAGGAGGGAACCAAGGGAGTGAGGAGTTTCGGGAAAGGGGATTGGTTGGTAATGAGGAATAGGCTGAGTGAGGGAGGGGATTTAAGGAAGAAGGAACGGTGGCCAGGCCGCATTCTGTTGATATGGAGTTGGCACGATTCTTTGAAGAAGTCTTATCTCTACGAAACCACTCATTGGCACCAACAATTTTAACAACAACGGTGACAAGGAAGCTTTCTCACGAACTGCATCAGTACTACCTGCGTTTTCTTTTGTGCCTCGAACCCATCCACTAATCTGACTGGTTTTATATTTTTCTAAACCGCTGCCTTCTTTTGTTTTAATGTGTAGAATGGTGTGGTTTTTCACTATTTAAAATTCATTAGAATTTCCTCCCCTTTTTTTTATATGCCTTTATGAAAACAGAAAGAAGTCTAATGAGAGAGAGAGAGAGAGAGAGAGAGAGGGGGGGATTTCTGAAAAGAAAAATGATTGTTAAAGAGAAAGGTGAAGGGGTAGAATGAGAGGAAATATATGAGGAAGATTCAGAAACAAAAAGAAAAAATCAATTTCAATGAAAGAATTGATGCGAATGATAGATAGATAGATAGAGAGAGAGAGAGAGAGAGAGAGATGGTGAATTTCTGAAAAAGAAAGAAGGAAAATAATTGAGTTAAAGAGAAAGGCGGAGGGGTAGAATGAGAGGAAATATATGAGAAAAATTCAGAAACAAAAAAAAATCAATTTCAATGAAAGAAGTGTTGCGAATGATATATATATATATATATATATATATATATATATAGAGAGAGAGAGAGAGAGAGAGAGAGAGGGAGGGAGAGAGAGAGGGGGTACATTCTGAAAAAAATTACTGATAGAGTTAAATAGAAAGAGGTAGAATAAGAGGAAATATATGAGAAGGATTAACTCTTTGCCAACTTTAAACTGCTCATAGCAGCTCTCCCACCACTGCAATCCTACCGTAAACTGCTGACAGCAGCTCTCGCACGTGTCACTTGTTTACACAGAAAAAATCACTCCGTGAACACCCCTACCATCTTTTGTTTTGTCTGTGAACCAATACTGAGACTGGTATAGGGACCAGTTGAATGGGTTATTTGTTACAGACGTGGTGGAAATTTGGTAGGCAAAGAGTTAAGAAACAAAAAGAAAAATCAATTTTAAAGAGAGAGAGAGAGAGAGAGAGAGAGAGAGAGAGAGAGAGAGAGAGAGAGAAGGGGGAGGGCATTCTGAAAAGAAAAACGGAAAAAAATGACCGATAGATTTGGATTATTTGGATTATTCAGACTATTGTCCTCATCTTCATTGATATTTGCACAACGTTTTGGCTGATAACAAATATGTTGTGCAGATAACAATGTAGATGAGGACAATAGTCCGAATAATCCAAATAATCCATATTATCAAGCCTCATCTCAAAAATTCAGAGAAATGGAATAGAAAACCATGTGGTAAATTCATTACAGATATCCATGACACACTCTCTCAACCGTCCCTATAAATCATCACTCCTGGAAGGTCCTCCATGCAGCATCCAGAATCCGCACTCCTGATTGATGTAGCTTTTTACTTGTTGGCCTTCATTAGTGTATCCATATGTAGGTATCCACAGGAGAATGTCACTTATAAGTTCGTCTTTGTTTGTTTTACTCAGTTGGTTAATCATCATCATCATCAGGTCATACTGATAGCATGGATATCCATGGCACTCTCTCTCCAACCGTCCCTATGAATCACTGCTTTAATTTGGATTATTTGGATTATTCAGACTATAACAAATATGTTGTGCAGATAACAATGAAGATGAGGACAATAGTCCGAATAATACAAATAATACAAATTATCAAGCCTCATTTCAAAAATTCAGAGAAATCACTGAGAGGGTTAAATAGAAAGGCCTAGAATGAGAGGAAATATATATGAGAAGGATTTTCTCTTGAATTGAAAAGACATTAGATGATTCTTCTATGATAAAACTCTATAGCAGAGCAGACTGGGCTCTTTAGCCTGAGTTAGGCACCAGTCTAAGAGAAGGTAAATTTTGAAGTCACACCTGGGCAATTCCATGTCAAATCATCCAGAAAAAGAAAAATTGTCCCACACCCAATGAAAAAATCAGAAATCATCAATAACGTGAAATTGATTAACTTTCAAAGGTTTTCGATAGAATTTGTGGATATCTTGAGTAAAAATGCTTTTATTAACCAATTTTTATGAGTAGGGAAGTACTAGAGCTCATTTTACAGACAAAAATAGATTACAAAAAGTCGCCACTTTTCGTGAACCCCACCAAATTTGGAGAGCTACAAACAAAATATATTGACACAACAAAACAAGAATGAAATCCTCAAAGAAGAAGAAAGCCGTATATAGTACCAATCTGATTCTAAGGACAAGACTTTCTCATTTTTCCAAGATTTTTTCTTTGTTTCTTTGTTTCTTTCTATCTTTCTTTCTATTTTTTAAAATCTTAACATTAGTGTATCCACATGTAGGTATCCACAGGAGAATGTCACTTATGAGTTCGTCTTTGTTTTACTCAGATGGTTAATCATCATCATCAGGTCATAGTGACAGCATGGACATCTATGTCACTCTCTCTCCAACCTTCCCTATGAATCATTGCTTTAATTTGGATTATTTGTATTATTCAGACTATAACAAATATGTTGTGCAGATACCAATGAAGATGAGGACAATAGTCCGAACTCCGTTCAAATTTTGGAGAAGGTCTAACTTTAACATAGTCCACACCTGTGCCAAACTTCAGAAAAATTGAAGGGGGTGTTGACATGGCCTGGATGATTTGACATGGAATTACCCACCTGTTAAATTCTGCTTAAGAAATTGACCTCGTAACACTTCCTACTTGTGCGGAGGAATATATCTATCTATCTATCTATCTATCTATCTCAGTCACAGTCTATAAATATACATATATATAAACAACCTCATTTAGTCGAAAGAAGGGGTCGCCTACATTCAGAGGCCTTACATATCTATCTATCTATCTATCTATCTATCTCAGTCTGTACATATATATCTGCAAACAACTTCATCTATCCTTATAAAAAGAGAAAATTCAGATTAGCACGGCTTGTAAATAGTAAGTTTTGTTCAATTGAAAATGAATTTTTATGTCAATAGTTGAAAAGTGTTTGATAAAGACAAGGGAGTCAGTCACAGACAAAATGATAACAGACATGAAACAAACAAAAAATATATTGACACAACCAAACAAGATTGAAAATCCTCAAAGAAAAAGAAAGCCGTATATAGTACCAATCTGATTCTAAGGACAAGACTTTTTCATTTTTCCAATAATTTTTTTCTTTTTTTTTTCTTTCTTTTTTTCTTTCTTTTTTCTTTTTTTTTTCTTTCTTCTTCTTTTCTTTGTTTCTTTTTTTCTTTCTTTTTTTCTTTTTTTTTTTTTTCTTTTTTCTTTTCTTTCTTTCTTTTTTTCTTTCTTTCTTTCTTTCTTTTTTTTTTCTTTCTTTTCTTTCTTTCTTTCTTTTTTTTTTTTTCTTTTTTTTTCTTTCTTTCTTTCTTTTTTTCTTTTTTTCTTTTCTTTTCTTTCTTTTTTTCTTTCTTTCTTTTTTCTTTCTTTCTTTCTTTTTTCTTTTTTTTTCTTTCTTTTTTCTTTCTTTCTTTCTTTCTTTCTTTTCTTTTTTTCTTTCTTTCTTTCTTTCTTTTTTCTTTCTTTCTATTTTTTAAGAATTATGATGAAGAGAACCAGGAAACAATGGTTCTCAGACTTTTGGTTTTTGCTTGGTTGGCATATCAACCCTTGTAGGATTTTTTTAACTCTCTGCCTACTTTAAACCACTCACAGCGACTGTCCCACCACTCTGCGCGATGAGTTAAAAACGGGCAAATAAAGACTTTGATCAAAGCAATAAGCCTTATTAATTAATTAAGCATGTCCTTAGTTAGAAGACCGGCCAGACAAGTAGAAAATGAAGAACCAACAAGAGAAGACTAAACAAAGAAGTAAAGTAAGAATTTAGACATCATGTCCGAGATAGAAAGAGAAGAATGGTTTGGTTTGATTGGTTGGGTTTTACGGCATGTCAACCCCTTAGGTTATTGTATGCCGAATACTTCTATTGGTAAAAAAATGTTTAACGCTGACAAAGTTTTAAAATAATTTCATTTTTAATGGATAATACAATTTTGTTTATAAACTCATGTTTTCTATTTAACCCATAGATGGGACCCTAACAGGTACTACCAGTCCGGGTCAGAGTGGACCAGGGAGCAATGGTGATGAAGGGGTGCTCCACATTCCCCAAACCTCTAAAACTGGAACCTCACCATCAGATAGAGTTTAACGTCATTCCCAGGACACGTAGACCTGCAGCCACCGCCTTCTAGCACCCATATGATAAAAAGGGTTGGGGATTGCCATGAGGGCAATAGGGTTGGGGCAATCATATCGTGATCAGCCAATTGATCGAAGGGGGCCTCTCGAACCGCCCGTCTAACCTAAGTAAGGCTCTAAGTGGAGTGTTGCATGTCATTGACTGCTCATCCACCATGGATCCATCTTTTAGCATCACGGGTTGCCACCCACAGAAAGAGAAGAAGGTAACAAAAACATGGCGACTAGGCAAAGAACAACCAAGTAAGTTATCTAGCTGTCTACATCTCTCCGATGCCTCTCTCTCTATATATAACATAAGAACTATTGTGTATATATCCAACGAGTGTCTGAGTACATAACACTAGACTGGTTACTCGCCATGGTGAAAGAGTCCACTCTGCCCTGGCTGGAAGTAGAATTGTATTCATACCTTTCCCAAGGGTATTATTGTACAATAAAAATTGATTTCACTTAGAAATATGACAAATATAATTTTGTTTTTTTTATAAGTTTAATTCTTCGTCAACTGAGAGTAAAAAGTTTACGGACAAAAGAACTGATTTAAGGAATTCTATTCCCAGATATTGAGCGATGTATTTAGATGAGTTTTTGCCATTTTCCCCCAAGAGATTGGAAGGAATAAATTATCCTTTAATTCTTCCAATTTTGGTATTAGAAACAAAATGAATCCGTAATAGAAGAGACAAAACATTCAAACAGAAAATGTGGATAGAAATTTGAAAAATAACAAGGAAAATAGGGAAAAAGAATTGTTGTCAAATCACCCACAGAAAACTGTCTTTCTTTTTATCTATTATAGCTAGATTCTATCTATCTATCTATCTATCTATCTATCTATATATATATATATATATATATATATGTATTCATTATCTATTTATTTATTCATCTATTGAGCTAGAAACTTAATCATAAGGTCTGTTCCTATCTATACATCTACTTATCTATCTCAGCCAGATTCTCTCTATTTGTATATCTATCTATCACAGCTAGATTTTTCCTATCTATCTACCAATTTCTCTCTCTCTCTCTCTCTCTCTCTCTCTCTCTCTTTATATATATATATATATATATATATATATATATATATATATATTATACCAACCTACGCACAAGTAGAATTTGACACAAGGTCAATTTCTTAAGCAGAGTTTAACAGATTTGAATTTAGAGTTTTCCTTCTCTCCACCCCATCTCTCTCTCTCTCTCTCTCTCTCAATAGAATACATGTGTACATGAACAAACTCCTGGTCGAAACACGTGTTGGTAACTCAAATTAAATCAATTTTATCCATTCAACATTTTCTTTACTTTATTTATTTATCTTTTTACCATATATATATATAATATATATATATATATATATATATATATATTAATATATAAGAGAGAGAGAGAGAGAGAGGATGACCCCCCCAAAAAAAAAAAAAATTGAACCCAAATAAATTTTATTTAATCTTATCATTTATAAAATTTCAAGAAACTTGTTGGACTTAAACTTCAGTCTTAGGAAGTGTGATATTGAATGGGCACCACACTCACCGGACTTGAATCCGCCAGTTTTTTTTTATCTGTGGAGGTACCTCAAGGATAAGGTGTACAGAACAACCCTCAATGAATTGGTGAACTAAAGGCAGCAATTACAGCAAAATCAGAGAAATCCCAAAAGAGGAATGTGTTTGCTCGACATGTGCAAGTTTGCCTCCAACGCTGCAGTGTCCATTTGGAACATATTTTAGACAGAGAATGCCTTTAAAGCAAAGCAACCAAGATTACTGAAACTTTGAGGAATGATTGCAAAATGACTGAAGTTTAAGCCCAACAAAATTATTTTTACAATATTTTAAGCATCAAGTTGGCTGTATATTCTGAAAGAAAAAAAATTAAAATTAACAGTTTTATTACAAAATTTGTGTGTGGGTTCTGTTTTTTGGGGGGTTCATCCTGTATGAAGAAATTAACAGATTATAAAAAATCCAAAAAATAGCTACCCATTCTACACATTTGTTTGCTATGTTACCAGGAACTACTCTGATTCTCCTACTAACCCATTCATATGACTGGGTAGTTATGCGATCAAACCAACCAATCAGAGATCTGCTAAAAGGTCACCTAAAAATTACTACCTGTCTATCAAACTACATGAACTCTTGTATGAGTTACTGCTTCTAAATCATTGTTGGAATTTTTTGTTATAAGGCGTGTGCCAAATGGTCACTTCTACTTATAGACTCTCCGATAAGCACGTGACCTGGGAAGGCAGCCTGTTGTCCAATCACTGGCAGTGCTCTGCTGCTGCTGTTGTTATTTATACTGGCTGATTCTAATCTTAGCTCACTACTACTTGGATCTTCTTGGACGATGGACCTAAAGGATTCACCTAAAGGATTATATACCACATGACTTATTGACTTACCAAAGAGATCACTACTATCACAGGACTTATTCACTTACCAAAGAGATTCTATAACTCGGACCTTACTTACTTATTTACTTTGAGTTCTTTCCAACTGGTCAAGGATGGTGGCCAGATACTTAACATTACCTTTAAATTCTACACTTACCTTATATAATAAACAGGCCAGTCTATTCAATGAAGACCTGCAAGCGGTGTAGACTAATAGGGACGGGTGGCAAGGAAGAGGCATAAGGATCCGTACTGTCAGCACAACATAATGATGATTTCAAACTCATGGTTATGCCAACCATCTTGTATTTATTTTGACATTCTCTGTCAATAGATATCATACTTCTTAAGAATAAATATTTTGTTGAGAGGAAAGATTAATCACATTAATCACTGTTTTATCTGACCACTGTTATTACATACAGAAAAGATTTTGATTTTCTTATTACTGTCCACTGACTTACCAGTACTCTACCACATCCTCACTTTGCTTTTGACATTTTCTGACCAATAAATGTTGAACGAGGATTTGTTTTTTAGTCTATTTCTACCTTCAATATGTAATGTATGTAAATAAACAAGTCTTACTAAATGAAAATAGTCCATCCATTCAAGAATAAAGTTGATGAAGTTTTTTTTACTCACCATGGATTAAAACAGGGGTTCTCATAAACCCAAAAATTTGGTTGACCTATCATGGACTCGTTTTATATACCCCAGTCCACCTTGCAGTTTTTTGTTGCAACCAATTGTGTAATTAATGAATTCTACACATATATTTTGTGTAAAATAGTTAATTGTAAAATAACTGTAAAATTAACAATAAAGTAAGCATAACATGTAAAAAAAAGAGCTGCAAATATTTAATACTAACTTAATAACTTACCAAGAAAGACACTCAGACATTGTATGAAGACCAAACTTCAAATTTGTATAAAAACTGAATGATAGACCATATAATATAATATATATATATATATATATATATATATATATATTATAATCCAAAAGCCCAGAGAGAAATCTTCCTTATGACACAAGATTTTATTTAAAAAACTGTCCAGTTTGAGAGCTCAATGTGTGCTCTTAATTTAGAGTACACAGAGCAAATATATAAGTAAAGAAATAACAAAAGACTTAGAGATTAGCGTTATAGTCTATTTCAGGGAGCTTAGACAAAGGTCTAACTTCCCGACCATTCAGATGCGAATAGAAGTAGATGTCAGCTAACTAACGTAGCTAAATCTCATCTTTGTTATTCTTACAATATGCTCTTACTAACTAAGTAAAATACAGCTTAAACTGCAGTTATAAAAATCTTTGCATTCCTTCTGCTTGAATTTGTTATTACTTTAGACATTTGAAAAACAGATTTTTATTTTTTTATTTAAAAAGATTTAAAAAAAAAATTTTTTTTTTTTTTTAAAAAACATTAAAAATCTGTTTCAAATGCCTATCTAAAGTAATAAAGAATTTATCATTCACATCTGAAGTCAGGAGAGTTAGACACTTTGTCTTATCTCCCTAAAAGACTATATTAATGCTAACTCTAAGTCTTTTTTATCTTATTATATTAAATATATATATATATATATATATATATATATATTATGGTTCTTATATATTATTCTATATTATTATATATATAATATTATGGTATATTTATACATATATATATATGATATTAATGTATATATATTATATTATATATATATATATATATATACTATTACGTATAATAATATATATATTTAAAGATAATAAAGTGTTGGTTATGGGGTTTTGTTACTTAATTATAATATCTATAAATCTATATATATTATATTATGGTCTCCGCTCTCTCTCTCTCTCTCTCTCTCTCTATATATATATATATATATATATATATATATATATATATATAATATATATATATAATGAAGGTTGGGGTTTCTATAGATACATAACCAGAGTATGTGGGGCCTGGGCCATACCTTAGTATTTTGAATCACAAACATCTGTATATAGACGATTAAATAGATCTGAAATTGCCAAAAAGATTTTCTATTAGCAGAAGGAAAAAAAAAATATGAAAAACAAATTGACAATATACTAGATAAAGTTAATAAGGAAAAATAGGGAAACTATGGGATTCTTATTTTTAATTTTACTTTTTTTATTTTTTACTTTTGAAACCAGAGAATCTGAAGTGGTTGCTGATGAATAAGGAGATGTCCTTACGAGTGGAGAGATGTAGATAATAGAAAAGTAAAAGGTATATGAATTAAAATAAAGAGGAAGGAAATACAAAGGGGGGAGGGAGGGAGGGAGGAGAAGGAAGGGATTTGGGAGTGGAATGATAAGAAAGGGAAAAAGTGAAAATATCTAGAGAAATTAAAGAGACTGAAAAGAAAGAGGAGGAGTAAGAGAAGGAGAGGAGGAGGAGAGGGGGGAGAGTAAGAGGAGTGGGGGGAGTAAGAGTAAGGAGGCAGAAGAGAATTACTAACAAAACAATAATGGGATAGAAGAAGTTGAAGAGGAGAAGGAAAGCAGCGAGAGACAAAGAACAAGAATAAGAAAGAAGGGAAGAAGGGATGAGAATTGAGAAGAAGTAGAAGAAGAAGAAGAAAAGAAGAAGAAGAAGAGAGAAAGAAGAAGAAGAAGAAGACGATGGCCTGAGAGAAATGATGATGATGATAATGATGATGATTAAGAAGAAGAAGAAGGAAGAGAAGAAGAAGAAGAAGAAGAAGCAGAGAAAAAAAGAGAGAAAATGATGATGATGATGATGATGGTGAAGAAGAAGAGGAGAAAAGAAGAAGAGAAGAAGCGAATGACTGAAAATGATGATGATGATAATGATGATGATAATGAAGAAGAAGAAGGAAGAGAAGAATAAGAAGAAGAAGAGAGAAGGCAGAGAAAATGATATGATGATGATGGTGAAGAAGAAGAAGAAGACGATGGCTGAGAAATGAAGATGATGATGATGATAATGATGATGATAATAAGAAGAAGAAGAAGAAGAAGAAAAGAAGAAGAAAGAAAAATGCTCATCACACAATGAAGAGAAGAAGAAGAAGCAAGAAGAAGACGACATGGCGAGAAATGATATGATAGTGAAGAAGAAGACGGAGAAGAGAGAAGTAGAAGAAGAAAAAAAGAGTAAATAATAATGATTAATAATCATATATAATCATAATAATAATAATATTAATTGGGAATGAGTAAGAAATTCAATTTTCACCATACACCAAATGGTATATGCACAAACCTAGAAGCTGTCCTTAGAGAACCAAAGATGCAATAAATTCTCTTCACTTCAACGTACAGAACGGATCCCTTAATTCCCGGCCAGGATGACTGGACGCTATATTGATTGACAATACCTAGTATTGATAAAAGAGAACCTGTCATCTTGCAGATTTTTTTTTCCGGCTGACCACCGAGTGAAAATGGAGAAATCAAAAAGATACACAAATTCTTAGACCTTGCAGACAACTGGAAAACTTTGGATCATGATGGTTGATGATCGTACCAATTGTACTTGGTGCCCTTGAAATGGTCCCCAAAGATCTGGAAAAGACTTTGGGTGAACTGGAAATCAGAAGAAGAATCGAGACCATCCAAATTACAGCACTGTTGGGATTGACTAGAATACTGAGAAGAGTCCTGGAACCTGAGGAGATCTGCTGTCACTCAGGCTCCAGTGAGACCGACCGCTGACAGGTAGGCTGATAAAAAACACATAAATAGTAATGAGAGAAGAAGAAGAAGAAGAAGAGAAGAAGAAGCACAGCCAACAAACAACACAAATCAACAATGAAAACAACAAGTCCGTAAAAAAGAGAAGGCCCATGAAGAAGAATGAAGAAGAGAAGAAAGCACACAAACAGACAACAAAACAACACACCAAAATGACAACAACAACAATGGAAAACAACAACAAGTCAGTAAAAGAAG
>CM042151.1:45995065-46012932 GCA_023376005.1 Doryteuthis pealeii
CAAGTGGTCCAGCCACACAGCAGTAATGACATAACCGCAGTCTGGAAGAATTGTCACTTTAACTTGTCAGTGAGATCGGATTTCCATATGACTGATAATTTGTTTGTGTCCAACCATGCCTTTCCTATTCATGTATTAACATAGCAGATGGGATATTTCTACCTAGGTATGTGAATTGTTCTACTGGCTTTAGAGGCTTACTTGTAGAGTGTGGAGATGTCTCCTTTCTTTTTGAAACACATCAACTCAGCTGTTTTTTTTTTTGTTTTGTTTTTCTAGTGAAGTAATAAATTACTAAATGACCAAATAAATTGCCAATACACTGCACAAACAGTTTCCCTGCGTCCCCAGCACTTTTGAGACTTTCCTTCTGGGATTACCCTTATATAAACAGTCTAAGTTAGAATTTGAACTTCTTTCCTTGATTCCATTTTATTATATGTTTTTTAACAGTTCAGCCAACTCTGTATCTCCTCTGGAACCTCCACCAAATATTTACTTTTGTGAAGCCAATCTATTTACTTGATCAATAGTAGGGGAAGGTGCAGGCACATGCACAACAAACACACCAGTGTTGCCAATAGTTGCATGAACACTTTCCTTGTATGCCCAGCATTTTAGAGACCTTACTTTTAGATTTAGTACTACTGTGGTTAGTATTTGTAATGTACAAATAATTTTTTTTTTTGTACTGTAGTGGTTAGTATGTCTAGTGACCATATAAATAACTAAATTGCGAAATAAATTAGCAAAAGTTACATAAACATTTTCCTTGCCTCCCTAGCACTTTAGAGACCTTACTTTTGGGACTTAGTACTGTAGTGGTTAGTATTTGTAGTGACCAATTAAATTCCTGTATTTTTACTAATTCATTTGGTCTGTGTACAAAAACACTTTTTAGCTCTGTAGTGGTTAGTACTTGTAGTGACTGAGTAAATTCCTGCATTTTTATTCACTTACCTGGCCTATGTACAAAAAACATTTAGTACGGTAGTTGTTAGTAGATGTAGTGACCAAGTAAATTCTTGTATTTTTACTCACTTATCTGGCTAGTTTACAAAAACTATTTTTTAGTATTCTAGTGTTTAGTATGTGTAAAAACATAGTATTAAAAATATATCTTAAATGATTTTCAAAAATTCCCGCAAAACACAACAACAACACGGGATTTAACGGAATTTGCCGATCTTTGCCGAACTTTTAAATTTCCATCAGAAGATTCAACGGAATAATACCACAGTTGATTTTAACAAACACAGATGGAAACTTTTCAACACTCTGAAGATGGACGTTTGCCCGAAAATATTAAGAGAAAAAAAAAGGAAAAAAAAAAAAATTAAATAAATATGTTTTCAACATAAATTGCATTATCTTGCCTTCAAAAAAATTATCTTATTACATTTTATGATTAATGCTTCAAACACACTATAAAAAATTAAAAAATCTTTATTTCAAGTCAATTTAATTTTTTACTCGTTTATTTGGCCTGAGTACAAAAAACACTTTTTTGGACTGTAGTGGTTAGTATTTCGAGCAACCAAATAAATACCTACATTTTTACTCATTTATTTGGCTTGTGTACAAAAAGCACTTTTTAGTACAGTACTTGATAGTATATTGTAGTGACCAAGTAATTTTTTACTCACTTATCTAGCCAGCCTACAAAATACATCTTTTTGTATTCTAGTGTTTAGTATGTGTAAAGAGCAAGTAAATCCCTTCATTTGTACTCACTTATCTGGCCTGTGTACAAAAAATAACTTTTTTGGACAGTAGTGGTTAGTATGACCAAATAAATTACTAAATTACAAAATAATTTGCACAAATAGTTTTCTTATGTCCCCAGCGCTATGGAGACCTTACTTTTGGAATTAGGCTCGTATAAGGGGCAGGGTAGGCATATGCACAACAAATAAAACACTGTTGCCAATAGCTGAAAAAACAGTTTCTCTCTATCCCCAGCACTTTGGAGACCTTACTTTTGGGATTATCCTCGTATAAGGGGCAGGGTAGGCACATGCACAACAAACAAAACACTGTTGGCAATAGCTGAACAAACAGTTTCTCTGTATCCCCAGCACTTGGAAGACCTTACTTTTGGGATTACCCTTGTATAAAGGACAGGGTAGGCACATGCACAACAAATAAAACACTGTTGCCAATAGCTGAACAAACAGTTTCCCTGTATCCCCAGCACTTGGAAGACCTTACTTTTGGGATTACCCTCATATAAAAGACAGGGTAGGCACATGCACAACAAATAAAACACTGTTGCCAATAGCTGACCAAACAGTTTCTCTGTATCCCCAGCATTTGGAAGACCTTACTTTTGGGATTACCCTCGTATGATGGGTAGAGCAGGCACATGCACAACAAACAAAACACTGTTGCCAATAGTGCTTTTGAGACTATCTTTCTGGGATTACACCTATATAAACAGTCTGAGCTAGAATTTGAACCTCTTTCCTTGATTCCATTTTATTAAATGTTTTTTAACAGTTCAGCCACCTCTGCGTCTCCTCAGGAACCTCCACCAAATATTTACTTTTGTGAAGCCTATCTATTTATATCTATTTACTTGATCATTTTTACTCAACACCGGGCATTGTCTGAATCAGGGTTAGTTACATCTGCCCAGATTTTCTAATTTCCTTTCCTTTCACGATACTAACTCGTTTCTCATTCAAAAACTTATTTCACATCAAAGCGAGCAGAAATCAATAAAAAGGATCTACAGCAAGTCATTGATTTTACAACTATATAATCTCTCGTGTACATTGAATTGAAGGAAATCCATAGCCTTGGACCAGAATCAAATTCATGCCACCCAACAATAGCAAGAACCAAGCAGCTGCATATGCCTCATAAACTTAAAGATTGGTTTCTTTTTAAAAAAATCAAAAACTATATATTCAAAATCCTATGATATGACTCTGTATTAAATAGGGCATTGATTTTGCCGCCCCCCCCCACTTCAGACATCTTTCAAATATATAAAGTAAAAGTAACAGATATATATATATTTATGTCTAGTGACCTACGAAATTTCTGTAGTTTTACCCCATATATCTGGTCTCTGTATAAAAACTACTGTTTAGTACTGTAGTGGTTAGTATGTCAAATGACCGAGGATATTTATGCATTTTTACTTATTTATTTGGCCTGTGTACAAAAAAACATTGTTTAGTTCTGCAGTTGTAAGTATATATGTATCATATATACTGACCAAGTAAATTCCTGTATTTTTACTCACATATCTGATCTGTGTACAAAAACAACCATTTAGTCCTGTAGTTTTTGGTATTTTTAGTGACCAAATAAATATCTTCATTTTTACTCTCATCTGGCCTATGTACAAAAAAACATTGTTTAGTAATGTAGTTGTTAGTATATGTAGTGACCAAGTAAATTCTTGTATTTTTACTTATTCATTTGGTCTGTGTACAAAATACTTTTTAGCTCTGTAGTGTTTAGTATTTGTAGTGACCAAATAAATACCTTCATTTTTACTCTCATCTGGCCTATGTACAAAAAAATCATTGTTTAGTAATGTAGTTGTTAGTATATGTAGTGACCAAGTAAATTCTTGTATTTTTACTTATTCATTTGGTCTGTGTACAAAATACTTTTTAGCTCTGTAGTGTTTAGTATTTGTAGTGACCAAATAAATACCTTCATTTTTACTCTCATCTGGCCTATGTACAAAAAAATCTTGTTTAGGAATGTAGTTGTTAGTATATGTAGTGACCAAGTTTACAAAAACTATTTTTTAGTATTCGAGTGTTTAGTATGTGTAAAGACCAACACTTTTTTGGACTGTAGTGGTTAGTATTTCAAGCAACCATATAAATTTCCTGCATTTTTACTAATTTATTTGGCTTGTGTACAAAAACACATTTTAGTACAGTACTTGATAGTATATGTAGTGACCAAGTAAATTTTAGTCACATATCTGGCCCGTGTACAAAAAACACTTTTTTGGACTGTAGTGGTTGTTAGTATGTTGAGCAATCAAGTAATTTCCTTGTTTTTTACTCAATTATTAGGCCTGTGTACAAAAGACATTGTTTAGTACAGTACTTGATAGTATATGTAGTGGCCAAGTAAATTTTACTCACTTATCTGGCCAGTGTACAAAAACAATCATTTAGTACTATAGTGGTTAGTGTTACTAATGACCATGTAAATTCCTTCTTATTTACTCAATTATTTGGCTTATGTACAAAAAAAGGTTATTTCCTATAATTCTAACATAAACAAAGGGGAACCTCTCTTGACTGATAAATCATTTATTTATTTAATGATCTACTAGGAAATAAGAAGTCGGGCTTAGGGTGAGGGCCAGGGCTAGGGTTAAGGTTAGTTTAAATGGAAAAATAAATAAATAATTTAACAGTCAAGAGTGGTTCCCCTTTGTTTATGTTAGATTTATAGGAAATAACCCCAAAAACACGTTTTGGTACTGTAGTTGTTAGTATTTATTGTGACCAAATAAATAACTTCATCTGTACTCTCATCTGGCCTATGTACAAAACCATAGTTTAATAATGTAAAAAAGTAAAGTCTTCAGGTGGCCTAAAGTTGGTATCAGCCAATCAGCGAGGGAGTCTATCACCTTTTCACTAGTGCTAGACTAAGGAGATTGTTTTTGCATCAGAGGTGGAGCACCACATCTACCATCAGCTCCTTACTTTACCGCACAGATCCCTGTGCTACTCATACACTGAGTTGGCGATGCCAGTATCGAACTAGGAACCTTGTGGTTTCTAGCCGAACACTCTACCGACTGAGCTAGTGACCAAGCAAATTCCTTTATTTTTATTTTCTCATTTGGCCTGTATACAAAAAACACTGTTTAGCACTTTAGTTGTTAGTATTTGTAGTGACTAAGTAAATAGCTGTGTTTTTACTTACTTATCTGGCCTGTGTACTAAAAACCATTGTTTAGTACTTTAGTGCTTAGTATGTTGTTGGCTCTTGACAAAACATTTAAGAAGTGAAGCGGGGGGGGGGGTACTCCATGCCCACTAACCTTCATGGTCACATGGACAGGAACCTTCAGCAAGAATCAGGAAGGAACTTTTGACAGCTAGTGTAGCAGGCTGCCTGCTCAAACCAACTGCCCAGAACCAGAGGGGGCAGGGGAGCCTGTCTTATATTGACACTTTGGAGACGGCTGATTGTCACAAGAGACGCTCATTGCATAGGAAATACTCCGAAGTGCAAACCAGCAATCAACTGAGACAGTCTCATTTGCATGAGAGGCTGTATGGCAACAACAAAGGCAATAAAGGCAAGGGGCTGTTTGTCAGCTTTTTACTTGTTTCCCCTCCTTGTGATATCCCCATCCAAATGCTAGCAGGTACTCGCTTTCTCAAACCAATGTCCAACATGCCAGACAAACTAGAACCCTCTTTCTTTGAGAATATGGTGAGTTTTTTTGTTTTTTTTTTTCTTTTTTTTTTGGGGGGGGGTTAGACAATCCAAAACTGTAAAATCTTTCATTTCGTTTCTATCAAAAATAGGAATCACTGGCCGCTGTCTGAAAATCGCCTCACATCGTCTTCAATCTACGGTGCAAAATGCATCTAGTTGGATCTGGTCTAGATTTAGAAGTTTACAGCACGAATGATACGCGCGCGGAATCATCATTCCCGTGTTTGCTACGTAACATCTGCAATCGCGTAATCAACTCAACGGCCAAAAACAAACGCGTTTCCAAATAACAAACTGCACTGATAAAGAAACATCTCCAATGAACGGATGATATAATCTATTCTCTGTTTAATACATCTCTACAATTTTTTTTTAATACCCTGTCCGGTGGTGAAAGCTGCTTGGTAGCGCTAGGAAGTGGCAGTCCTGTCGTAGCTACCGAAACTGTGTTATCACTCCTAGTCGACAGCTGACGAGGACAGGGTATCGCACGTGCTATCACACGTTGTATGACGAAAATTTGTATTGGAGCTTCTGGTGTGAATACCAAGTAGTACAGAATGCCATTTCCAAATTTCTGGAGTGAATTATGTCATGGTGCTGCTTTTCCTTGCTGACATTGTCCATCTGACTCTAGTTTGCTGCACAGTAGACAAAACCTGAAACAAACAAAGAACATGTGTGAAATTGATAATTTAAAATGTCGTCAATTTACACATCGCACCAGGTACATAGGTAGAAATGACAGAAAGTCAGTGACCATTTTTACATTGTATTATGTATCAGAAAATTCTTCTGAGCCATAGCTGTATCAGTGTTACTGTATGGCTGCACTACCTGGACTCTAACAAAGTGCCTGGAGAATAAGCTAGATGGGACTTGCATGAAAATGCTGCATGCAATATTAAACAAGACATCAAAGCAAAACCCCATGAGAAAACAGCTGTATGGCCACCTGCCCCATATCACACAAACCATCCGTGTGAGGCGAACAAGAGAAGCTGGGCACTGCTGGAGAAGCAAGGATAAACTCATAAGTGACATTTTTCTGTGGAAGCCAACACATGGGCGCACCAGAGAGGGTCACCCAGCTAGGACGTACATAGATCAGCTCTGCACGGATACTGGATGCTGCGCAGAGGACCTCCCGGGGGCAATGAATGATAGGGAAGGATGGCGAGAGATTGTCATGGATATCTGTGCTGCCAGCACAAAAGGATGATGATGAAGATGATGATGATGATGATGATGTAGTAGTAGTAGAAGATTGTGTCCTTCTTCTAAATTCATAAAAAGTCAATTAATATCAAATTTGACAACTTCTCCGATTAAGGGTAATTCCTCTCAATGGAAAGCAATGAAAATTATTCTCAAAACATTTTTTTTAATTTTTTGTTTTCAAGTGGGACTAGAACCAGTCAGAAGTGTCTAAAAATTAATGATCAATCTTACTACTACTACTACTACTACTACTACTACTGATGGTGATGATGATGATGATAGTGGTGATGGTGATGATGATGATGATGATGATGATACTACAACAATTATCCTGGCTCTTCCGAAAACTACTCCTACTGGAAAACCTTACAAATAATACTAATAAAACTACAATTATTCTTGCTCTTCCAATAACTACGCCTACTAGATAGAAAACCTTACTAATAAAATGAAAATAAATTTGAAAAAATGAGAAAAACATAAACTAGAATGAAAGGAAAGAAAAAAAAAGAAGAAGCATAATAAGAAATTAAGGGGAATAAAAGAGAAAATGAAAAATGAAAGAAAAGAAAAAAAGATTGAGAGAATAATGAAGGAGATAATGAAGAGGAAACGGAAATAATCGATAAAAAGGGAATTGGAAAAATTAAAGAAAAATTAAAAATAGATGAAAAAGAAGATAAAAAAAAGGGTTTAGAAATGAAGGAGTGGGGGAAGAAGGTGAAGGAGAAAAAGAAGAAAGGAGAAAGATGGGAATGCAGAAAATAATCTAAGATAAAGAAAAAGAAAAAAATTAAAGAAAATAAAAAAAAAAAGGTGCAAAGATAGAAAAGGATGAAAAAAAAAAAAGAAAAAGAAAATGGTGAAAATATGAGAAAGAAGATGAAAAAGGTGAAAAACTCTCAGAAAGAGATAAAAATGAAAAGGTGATGAAAAAGAAAGGGAAGAAGAAAAAAAGAAGAAAAAATGATAGGGTGGGGTGGGGAAAGAAGCTGGAAAAATGTGAAAAAGATGGAGAAAGTGAAAGAGAGAGTGAAAAAAAAGCAGAGTGAAAAAGAGGATGAAGAAGAACACACAAAAACAAACCAAGAAGAAGAAGAAGAAGAAAAAAGAAAAGGAGATGAAAAATTTAATGAAAGAGAAGGAAACAAGGTAATTAGAAAAATTTGAAGAAAAAAAAAAACTATGGGGACAAAAAACGAAAGTATAAAGGTGCAAGAGATGAAAAGGTTGCTGAAGAACAAGAAAAGGAAGATACAAGAAAAAAGAAAAAAAAAGGTGAAAAAGGGGGAGAAAGGGAAAGAAAAAGAGAGTGAAAAGAAGAAGAAGAAGAAGAAGAAGAGAAGAAGAAGAAGAAGAAGAAGAAGAAGAAGAAGAAGAAGAGAAGAAGAAGAAGAAGAAGAAAAGAGAAGAAGAAGAAGAGAAGAAGAGAAGAAGAAGAGAAAAGAAGAAGAAGAAGAAGAAGAAGAAGAAGAAGAAGAAGAGAGAAAGGAGAAAAGGAGAGAAGGAAGAGAAGAAGAAGAAGAAGAAGAAGAAGAAAGAAGAAGAAGAAGAAGAGAGGAAGAGAGAGGAAGAGGGATAGAAAAAGAAGAAGAAGAAGAAGAAGAGAAGAAGAAGAGAGAAAAGGAAGAAGAAGAAGAAGAAGAAGAAGAAGAAAAGGAAGAAGAAGAAGAAAAAGGAAGAAGAAGAAGAGAAGAAGAAGAAGAAGAGAGAAGAAGAAGAAGGATAGAGAAAAAGGATAGAGAAGAAGAAGAAGAAGCTGAAGAAGAAGAGAAGAAGAAGAAGAAGAAGAAGAAGAAGAAGAACTGATGCAAAATATCATAAAAAATTTAAGATGGTGAAGAGGAAAGAGAGAATAAAGAAAAAGATAGAAAAAGAAGATAGAAGTAGAAGAGTGAAGAAGAAGAAGAAGAAGAAGAAGAAGAAGAAGAAGAAGAAGAAGAAGAAAATGAGATGCAAAATATCATGAAAAATTTAATGCTTTGTCTAGTTGACAGTTTTCTGTTGGAAAAAAAAAGTTGTCATTTTAATTACTTTTCGCTTTCCTGACAGAATGCAATAACAAATAGACCTGGTCAACAACCATTCTCTCTCCGCTCCCCTAGCCCCAACCCATCTTCATCCATGTGCCCATCCATTCACGTCTGTCCATCAGCTGCCAAATATTGGTCGCTTGACTTTAATTCCATTTTGAAGAATAATTACTCATGGTAATTAAAGCCCCAATTTCCCTCCACCTCATTGCGATATGTCTGTGGTCAGAGTTCCCAAAACTCAATAAAATGTTTTTAATTAGATTGCAAGGCTTAATTGAAAAAAAAAAAAGAAAAGAAATCTTTAAAATCCAAAAATATTATAGAATTGTGAAAGTCTTGGAAATTTACCTCCCATTCAAGCATACACACAGACACACATACAGTTTGCATATATTATATATATATATATATATATATATATATTATATATATGTTGTGTGTGTTGTGTGTGTGTGTGTGTGTGTGTGTGTGTGTGTTTTTACCAGCCCCTCTGCACGAGCTGGATGTGACACAAGGTCAATTCCTTAAGCAGAGTTTAACAGGTTTGAAATAAGAGTTTTCCTTCTTCTAGACTGGTTGTCTAACCAAGGTCAAAGAGCCCAGTCTTCCTTACCCATAGATGGAGGGAGAATAGTATATATATGTATATATATATATATATGTGTGTGTGTGTGTGTGTGGTGTGTATGTTTATATATATTATATATTTCTATTTATAGTATATATATTGTTTGGGCTTTGGTGTGAAGCATTAGGAATAGAATATCAGAAACTCGGTTTTGAATTGTTAAGTTTCGTTTTATTCGTTTAATTTTCGAGAGTGCTAGCTTCTCTTCTACAGAACGTTAGTATGACTGACCGGGCCTGGCTGCTTTTATAGTAGTCGTATCATCTGTTGGGTGATGTGTGGACGGTTTAAAATAGAAAAACACTACGTCTTCCAAATAAATTAATTTATTCTTGATGGTGAAGTCAACGTTATAATGCTTTGGTTTTTAGCAAACTTGAGATGGAAAGAATGTTGTTTGAGTAGGGGTGAATGACTTTCAAAAGACGGGAGAATAGTAGCTGTGTATGAAGGAGGGCCGTAACCAAGTATGGTATAGTGCATGTTCTGGTACATGTGAAGACTTCACAAGAAACTGGCTGTTGTCTTCATATTTAATGTTATATATATACAACGTTTCGAAAAATAGACCATCCAGCCTTCTTCAGGTATTCCTTGATGAACTTGGGAACCTTATTGTCAAACTTGCACGTGTGTGTGTGTGTGTGTGTGTGTGTGTGTGTGTGTGTGTACTGGTTTTTCTTTCGAGTACAGGATGTAATTTGAAACGAGTGCCTCACCAATATGGCTGATGAGATAGAATGGAAGTGGAAGGAGAGTCGCACGTTCGCATGTTTTGGTTTAGGCTTTTATAAAAAAAAAAGTAAAAAAACGACCGTTTTTATAATAAACCAGGTTGGCTCAATTCTTTTTGTACACCATCATTATCTGTATTTTCTGAGTGTCTCTCGAAGGGATTGTCTTCCTCAACATTGTCGGTCGTTACGCTTAGACTAGTACTAAGATTCTGTGTAGACTATGTACTATGAACATCATTAGATGTAAATCTAATTAGATCTATCTAAAATATATCAAATTAGAAAGACTAACGAAATTAAATAAAAACACATATAAAAAGATTACAGTCATTTTCATCATCATTAAATGTAAATCAAATTAGATCTATCTAAAATATATCATATTTGAAAGATTTATGAAATTAAATAAGAACACATAAAAAGATTACACTCATTTTCATTATCATTAGATGTTAATCTTAATTAGGAGCTTCAAACTGAACCCTTTATTTAATTCTTTGGGTAGATTGTTCTCATTCTGTTAATCAGGTACACGTGTTAAGCTATGTTAAGTGTTCTATGCTATTATCACCCGTAGTCAGGATTGAACCTGTAACCAACAGATCATTGTCAATTAGAGTTGTATTGGCTTGACCTTTATATCCATTATGCCATATGTCCAACTGGAGGATGTGTAAGTAAGTAAAGTCGTCAGGGCGGCCTAATGTCAGTATCAGCCAGACAACGATGGAGTCTATCACCTTTTTACTTGCGCTAGACCAAGGAGATTTATTTTAGCATCTGAGGTGGAGCACAACACCTACCATCATATCTTTACTTTACCGCACAGATCCTAGTGCTACTCATACGCTAAGTTGGCGAGGGCCGGTATCGAATTAGGAACCGTGTGGTTTTTAGCCAAACGGTCTACCGATCTATCTAAGGATAACAGTCAGAAAAATGTAAATAATACAAATTATCAAGACTCATCTAAAAAAAATCAAACAAACAAGAAATTACTTTTTTTGTTATCACTTGTAGGCTAAATGGTGGTGGATACCATAGAATCTTCCTATTTCTGTTTTGATTTTCCTATTTGGTATTTAGTTTTTTTGCTCTGTCTTAAATCTAATTTTATTTCTGGTATATCTGCTATTATATAGTGTTTTATTATAAATATCACTAATGTTATCGAAAATTTGCTACTTCAGTATTACACTAAGTCTGGTATTGTCTTAATTATCGAGGGTGGGTGGTTAGATTTGGGGTTAACACCGAAGACGTGGTTGAGAGAAAATCTCTACAACTATATATATATGTATATATATATAGAATGCAATAAGAAATAGATCTGGTCAACAACGCGTGGAGGTGCGTGGGCTAGTGGTTAGAGTCGTGGAAAATGGACTCCTCGGTTCGAGTTCAATTCCTAGACGAAGCTGTTGGCATTTCACATAGCGCTAATACCGTTGGGAAAGGTATGAACCCATATATTCTCCCTCCAGCTATGGGTTAAATAGTAGGGCAGACTGGGCTCTTTAATCTTGGGTAGGTAACCAGTCTAGGAGAGGGATAACTCTGAATTCAAAATTCATGAGGTCAGTCGTTGATTGGGTTCGTGACATTCCTTGATGCACCAATTCTTTCCTATCGACTGTGCCAAAAAGTGTTTAATGGTCCTACACATGCATTCACCACTATAAACAAATCACTGTGTTGGTTGTTCACTAGATGAACAGTCATGCGTCGAAAATCGACGAGAGAGTCCATTTATATATATATATATATACTAGCAAATATATGCACCCTCCGGGTGCAGTATTGAATTTTAATGTAGTAAAATATTGTATTTAAATTAGAAAGGCTAATGAAACTAAATAAATAAGAATACAGATAAAAAGATTTTTAAAACAGAGGGAGTATAATAAAAAATGGAACAACTGAAATTTACTCTTCCATCACTCTCGTCTTTCATTGTTATTTTTCTAATTTAAGTATTTAGTAATAAGAGGAAGTAAAGAATAAAATGACAGTTATTTTATCTTGTTAATGGATTTCATTTTAGATTCATTGAAGAGATTTTTGCTTATATTCATTAAAATAAAACCAAACAGTTAGAAATCAATAATACTAAGCACATATTTATTAAATTCGATTTTTTAATATTAATATGCAAATTAGCCTTCCCGTTCACACTGTAAACCGCTATTTTGTTGTATATATAAATATAATTGCATGTTGTCAGTATGTAGACATAGTTAACAGTATTAATAATGTTAGACAATTTTATTAATAATTAAGGTTTAGATAAAAATAAAATTATGGAAAATGTGATGTCAATGACTAAGAGAATTGTGACTTGAGTAGGAATATAGTTTCGGTTACAGACAGAAAAACACACAATCTCCATTATAATAAGATATATATATATATATATGTGTGTGTGTGTGTGTGTGTTTATATATATATATATATATATATATATATATATATATAATTCCTTTCATGTATATACAAATCTCATACCTAAAATTATAGTATTTACAAAGTTCGATATTGTGTTAAAAATCCTCGCTTTCTTTTGTGGAAAACCTAACATTTTCAGCTCATAATCATTACCGACTTTCGTCAAATAATTGAAGTCTAATTATTGAATGAATATGATGATATATTCATTATTAGAGGTAGATTGTTCTAATTCCGTTAACTATGACTGGGTACAAGTGCTGAGCATTCTATCTTATTTTTGCATGTATAATACAAATTATTATTATCAAGCCTCATCTAAAAAAATTAAGTCAAAGAAGGAATTACTTTTGGAACTCTGAATTCCACCTGTAGGGCATGTTTTCAGCTCCTAATTGCAATCAACTTTCTTCAAATAATTGGAGTCTAATTAGTGAACAAATATGACAAATTATTCATTATTGAATTCCTATGATAATTTATGCAAATTAAATAGAACATTGAAATTCTGAAATCTTTGACAGCAAATTGGCATGTAAAGTAAGAAGCTGATGGTAGGTGTGGCGCTCCACCTTAGACGCAAAAACAATCTCGTTGGTATAGCGCTAGTGAAAAAGGGACAGACTCCCTCACTGATTGGCTGATACCCACTTTAGGCCACCCCGACGACTTAGTATGTCATACCAATTTTACTTCAGGAATTAACACAATCCATATACTGCTCTGTCGGCTGGGGCATTAGAATACACATACTATACCCTTGCAGAGGAGTAAGACTCCCTCAATGGGGCCACCTGTTGGCTGTGGGTGGCAACCTGTGATGCTTAAAGATGGAACCCAGGTAGCTGAGCAGTCCATGACATGCAACACTCTACTTTAGCTCTTACTTGGGCTAGAAGGGCAGTCGGAGAGAGGCTCCCTCGAATCAATTCGCTGGTCATGTCAAGCCCTAGCACCTATATGATTGTCCCGACCCTATTGCCCTTATGGCAAGCCCCAACACTTTTTACAATATGGGTGTTAGAAGGCGGTGGCTGAGCGTATTCATGTCCTGGGTATGATGTTAAACTAATTGATGGTGTGTGGTTCCAATTCTGGGGGCTGGGTAATATGGAGTACCCCTTCATCACCATTGCTCCCTGGTTCACTCTGACCTAAAGCTGTAGTACCTGCTAGGGTCCCATCTATGGGTTAGATAAAAAATTTATTTACAAAAACAAATTGAAAAGTTGAAATTGGAGGTGAGTGGTGTTAATGGTTATCGTCATAAAAACTAGACTCAGTGATCCGAATTCAAAAGATTTTCTTCCAAACTATCGTTACGACATAAAATGACCCACCGTGGTTTGATATGCCGTAAAACAAAACAAACAAATAAACAAACAAAAAACAATCCACATAAGCCTCATAGTAATAATTTTAAGTTTCAACAAAAAAAATTTACCCCCCCCCAAAAAAAAAAAATCAACTATACAAAAAATACAGATATGAACATACAGTGAGGAAGACGCAAATGGAGAAAAAAAAAAAGACTGACTAAAATCATACCTTCTCCACAAAGACTTGAGAGTGAAGAAAACAAGTGTATATATATTGCCATGGGGGTGTTGCTCTATCAAATGGTGCTATTGTGCTCTTGATATCTGTTTTGTTTTTGTGTAAACAAATAGGAGGAATTACTCATCATTCACTAATTCAAGCTCAGAATTCTACCTGTAGGGCAGGTTTTCAGCTACTAATTATAATCGACTCACTTCAAACAATTGGAGTCTAATTATTGAACAAATTTATAAAGATTAAATAAAACAGTGACTGCCCTTATTTGTTGTTGTTGTTGTTGTTGCTGTTGTTGTTTGATGATGATGATGATGATGATGATGATGATTGAATACAATCAAACAAGGTAGACTGATATAATTTCATAAAGCCTTCAAGGCCAATATGAATTGAATTCAACGGAAGAATAAATTCATGCTTATTAAAGAAGGTAATACCATCAAGTTCTTTTTTCTTATAATTCTCTTGTTACTGTATGTCTACACCCCTTGGACTCTAAAGAAACGGAATTAAAAATAAAATGGCTGCCACGAAGAATTTGAGCTAAATTGAAAATATGGTCAATTAAAGGCTTAGAAATAAATAAAGAAAAAAGGAATCCCCCCCCCCCCAATACCTAAGCATAAAAAATCCCAATGCAACTAATGCTGTTTGCCCTTAAATTTCAGATAGATTAAATATCATAAATCAATATTTGAATTACAAAAGGCATAATGTACTGCTTCAATTATATATTTTATTTTAACTATTTTTTTCATTCTTGTTGTTATTATTTATTCTTATTTTTATTTTTTTTTTTCCCCACTTTTCCTTAAATATTTATTAATAGTTCTAGACTGACCGTAATCCTAAGAGGGTATTATGGTTTAAAGAAAGGGGGGAATGGTTTGTTTTATTTTTATTGTTTTGAATTTTACATCAATCCTAATATGTAATTATTATATGATATTTTAATATATAATTAATATAATATTTAATCTATTTAAGTTTAAAAGAAAAAGAGAAAAAAGTACTCATAAAAGATATTTTCTTTAAAAAAAAAAAAAAATAATAAAAAAAGAATCATTTATTTTTCTATCAATACTAATACATAATTTTAAGATAATTTTTATTTACTTATTTACTATAAAAAAATAATTTAAATTAGAGAACAAAGGGGATAAAGGGGAAAAAAAAAAAAAAAAAAAAAAAAAGAAAAAGAAGAGAAATAACACAAAAAAAAGAAAGAGAGGGGAAAGAATAAAAATGAAAGGTGAAAGCGAAACAAAAGCTAAGTATGTTAAAAAAAAAAATAAATTTCTATTAACGGTTTTTATTCATTTGCTCACTTTTGTTTTTTGAAATTATGACACGCTCACACCGTTGCTACACATTGCTACACATTGCAACATTGCAACATCTTACCGATGTCAGCCTTGTTCTCAACAAACTTTTAAGAAAGAAAAAAAAGAAAAGAGAGAAATAAGAAATTACAGTTATTCGCCCATTCATAAAAGAGGAGAAGAAGAAAGAGAGGAAAAAATAGGAGAGGAAAAAGGAAATAAAGAAGAGAGAAATTATAACCACACAAATAAAAAAAAAACATAAGCACGTCATTTCTGAAATCAGTCTCTGACGATAAAGCTTCGCTTTGAAATCGATTAGACATATAAACATCTTTTTGTCTTTATTTTTTACGCATTGTATTGCCTTCGAATTTTATTATTTTTATAACATACTTAACAATGCTTCAAGCAAATTACCAATTACTTTTATATATATATATATATATATATATATATTCAATCTCACTGCAATATCATCATCACCATCATCATAATCGTTTGCATGAAAAGACATTGTCTGTCTGTCTGTCTATCTCTTTTTCTTGTACAAATCATTGACAGCCAGGATGATTGGTTGATTGATCCATTCATTCATTTTAATGGCAGGTGAACCTGTCTAGCGTTATTTTATGCCTAGAGATCAGGGAATTGTCTCCATTGTGTGTTCATATTTACGTTTTTTGTCGAGAAATATTTCTTTTTTGCACAAAGTCTACCGAATAATAATAGTAATTTTTAAACAGATCTATTTGACTTATAGTAATACCACTCCAGGTCAGAGTGGATCTGGGAGTAATGGCAATGAAGATGTACTTCACATTCCCCAAATCTCCAGAACTGGAGCCTAACTATCAGCTGCAGTTTTGTGTTACCCAGTTTTGTGTTACTGTTTTGAAGCCAATGGTAATATCCTTTTAATTGCATTAGAAACCACAAGGTTTCTAGTTCGTTACCGGCCCTCGCCAACTCAGCATATGAGTAGCACATGGATATGTGCGGTAAAGTAAGGAGTAAGGAGCTGATGGTAGGTATGGCGCCCCACTTCAGACGCAAAAAAGAATCTCCTTGGTCTAGCGCTAGTGAAAAGGGGATAGACTCCCTCGCTGTATGGCTCATACCGACATTAGGCCGCCCCAACGACGACACTATAACAAATATATATATTATATATATATATATATATGAATATATATATATTATAATGGTACACAGTAATAACCTACTCGAGTTTCACCATAAGGATCTTCAGGGTTAAATCTACTGAATTAATCAAGATATTGATTAATTACAGCCGATTGCACCGGTAAGTCACCTTTTTCATATAAAATCATATATATATATATATTATACATGCATGTGTGTAGACTGCTACATATTCATATTTTTGCTTACAGAGCTTCAATGCTGTAAATGTGATGGACTCTCCCGTCGATCGACGTATGAGTGTTCATACAATGAACATCCACACAGTGATTTGTTTATAGTGGTGAAGGCTTGTGTTGGACCATTCCACACTTTTTGGCACAGTCGATAGGAAAGAATTGGTGCATCAAGGGTTACCACAAACCCAATCAACGACCGACCTCAGGAATTTTGATTTCAGAGTTATCCCTCTCCTAGACTGGTTACCTACCCAAGGCTGAAGGGCCCAGTCTGCCCTACTATTTAACCCATAGCTGGAGGTAATTTTGAATTCAGAGTTATCCCTCTCCTAGACTAGTTACCCACCCAAGGCTGAAGGGCCCAGTCTGTCCTACTATTTAACCCATAGCTGGAGGGAGAATATATGGATTAATACCTTTCCCAAGGGTATTAGCGCTATATGAGATGCCAACAGCTTCGTCTAGGAATTGAACTCGAAATGACGAGTCCATTTTCCACGACTCTAACCACTAGCCGCCCTGTCGTCTGGGGTGTTAGAATGCACCGACTGCACCTCTGCAGAGCGGTAAGACTCCCTCAATGGGGCTACCTGTTGGCCGTGGGTGGCAACCCATGATGATAAGGTTAGAGCCCATGTGCATGAGCAGTTCATGACATGCAATACTCTACTTTGGCCCTATCTTGGGCTAGACAGGCGGTCGGAGAGGCCCCCTCCGATCAATCGGCTGGTCACGTCAAGCCCTAGCACCTATATGATTTTCCCAACCCTATTGCCCTTATGGCAAGCCCCAACCCCTTTTTATCATATGGGGTGCTAGAAGGCAGTGGCTGCGGGTCTACATGTCCTGGAATGACGTTAAACTCTATTCTGATGGTGAGGTTCCAGTTTTGGAGGTTTGGGGAATGTGGAGCACCTCTTCATCACCATTGCTCCCTGGTCCACTCTGACCCGGAGTGGTTAGTACCTGTTAGGGTCCCATCTATGTGTTAAATAGAAAAATGTATTTATAAAAATATTGTATTATCCATTAAGAATTGATTTATTTCAAAACTTTGTCGCAATTAAATGACCACTGAGGGTGATCTTCTTCTTCTTTTC